>JALGBA010001448.1:705000-1019475 GCA_023970755.1 Azemiops feae
GAGGAGGGAGCATATGTGTGTGCGCACAGACACATACCCAGAAGAGGGTTATTGGAATACATATGCAAGAATCAATGCTGGCACTACAAAGTAGACTTACTAATACTTACATATTCTTTGATATAATGTATGTTACAGAATGGCTGCTATTTATGGAGAGATTTGGGACTGCAAATTGTAGTTTTAAAACATTCCAGGTTCATTAAATGAAGTTTTGAAATACTTGGCAATCACGAACACATAAAAGAAAGGAATTCAGAATTCTCAAAACAGTACCTATGTATTTCATCATCATCACTCTAGCCATTGTCTATCCACTGCAGGATGAAGGCCTCTTCCACATATTTCTACCCAATATGGTCTTGAGCTTTCCTTTGTTAATTGGGTGTGCAATACTTGCTGATGTCTTCGCTCCATCTTGTTTTAGGTCTCTTGTGGACGCTTTTTATCAAACGGAATCCATTCTATGACTGCCTTAGTCCACCTACCATCAGTTTCTTCTTGCTATGTGACCAGTTCATTTCCATTTCAATACTTTTACTCTTTTGATGGCATCGTATATTTTCATTTGTTCTCTAACCCACGTGCAGGTCTTTTTATCTTGTCTTGTGATTGCTGAGCATGTATTTTTCCATAGCTCTTTGCATCACTTGTAGCTTTTGTCTTGATTGTGAAGTTAGCATGTTTCGCTGGCATATGTTAGAACAAGTAGCACACACACTGATCGAAAACTTTTCAGGCATAGTGAGAGATTGTTCTTGAAAATTACACAACTTGCCAACTGCCTGCCAACCTATGTATTTATACTAGAATACACACCATGCTTTTCTCAAGAGTTAATATCTTACAACAATGTAAGGCTATAAAGGTCTATCAAAATATGTTTGTATTTTTACTGAAAGGTGTGCAAAATGTTTTGTGCTTGAATTGTCCTTATGTACTTGAATGAAAAAGTGGATGTTTCTGGTGTTTTTGTAATACATGTTTTTATTCTAGATACAGAATGAAATATGATTGTTCCAGGCAGATGTGGTGAGGGTAAGAAGGGGATAAAGTCAAGGCTGAGGGGTTTCCTGGTAGTGATATATACAGATACATCAGAGACAGAGGGGAGGTCCTGGGAAGATTAGGGGAAAGTGAGAACCAATGGGATATATTTTGCTTTGAAATTAGGACATGCTATTTCCTGGAGAGGTGGGGACTGAAGGTGTAGTGAAAATTGGAGTCTGATGGGATGGCCATGCAGAGGAGGAGGGGAAAGGTCTGATGGGCCTCCAGTTTTACTTGTTTGAGTCATACAATTACATCTGGGTTCTTCTGGATATTGTTTTGGCCCAAAACTGGACTAAAACATGTTGGGTTTGGTTTCTGGTTACATATGACTGATTCAATATAGTTGAGTATAATTTTGTAACGTAGTGTATTGAGAAACCATGGTATGTTTTATGCATATTTCTAGAAGTTAGGATTAGAAGTTAATCCTCATTGAATGACCACTTTTCTAGTGACCATTTGAAGTTACAATGGCATTGACTGAGGGGGACTTACAACCTTTCTCATAATTGAGGCTGGTGGAGCATCCCTATGGTCCCATGATTGCAATTCAGGTGCTTGGCAACCAGCTTGCAGTTATGATGGTTACAATGTCCTGCAGTCACACTAACTTCTGACAAAGTCAATGGGGAAGCTGGTCAGAAATATTGACCACATGACCGTGGGGCTGTGCAATCTTGCTGGATTTGCCTAAAAGCAACCGGGACTGCCACAACCATAGTCATAAGTCAGCACAATCACATGATGTAACATTTTATGACAACTTCGCTTAGCAGCAGAGTTTCCTGCCTCAGTTACCTTGGTCAAACAACAACTATCTATACTTAAATCTAACATTCTTCTGTGGGAAGAAATTCTGAAGTCAAGAGATCACTTACAAAAATATTCTGTTCTTGGTTACATTTTCTAGATCACTGCTTTTCAACCTGTGGTATGCGTACCACTGGTGGTACTTCGGCACCTTGCAGGTGGTACACGTATGATGGGTTGAAAAATCACTGTAAAAAAAGTGTAAAAGCGGGGGGATGAGCTGAAGCGGTGGCAGCACCGCACAGACCTGTGGGAGAGTCAGCTGGAGCTGCGGTATTGCCAGGGCTCTGCAGCTCCAGCTGATTGGCGCTTTGGGGAGCAGCCTGGGGGAGAGGAGTCAGCTGGAGTTGCACCGAAGAGAAGAGGAGGAGGAGAGGGGAGAGAGGAGAGGATATAAAAGGAAGAGGTTTTGGCGGGAGAGGGAGAGAAAAGAAAGTGACAAGGAAAGAGAAGGGGGTGGAGAAAGATGTAGAAGAGGAGAGAATTCTTTGAGACAAGCAGAGGGAGAGAAGGGGATATAACAGTGCAAAGATTAATGTCAGAGAATCAGGCACAAGTTTCCCATTAAAAGTGTGATGAATGGGTGATAGAACCACAATTGAGCCCAAAATTTAGGTTTGTGTCAGGATATTGATTTAAAGTCTAACCAGCTGATGTAATGTAAGGTGAATGATGCAATGTTAGGAATGACTCAGCAGGAGTCTATCCCTTTAGGAGCTTGAGTATAAAAGGGAAGGCCTTGCTGGAGTCTTTCTCTTGTCCATTTCCTGCTGTAACTGCTGTGTATTGGAGTTTGCTGTATTACCATGTGTATGTATTTTGTTCCTAGTGTATATTTGTAGATAGTGTAATATAAACCACCATTTAAATACAAACCACTATTTACTGTATTTTCTCCTGGGTTACCTCAGCGCAATAAGACTGCATGCTCTGACATGCTAAGTGAGACATTTGTCCCATTTTACGAGTTTTCTTGCCACATTTGTTAAGCAAATCAATGCAGTTCTTAAATTAGTAACACGGTTAAGTGAATCTGGTTTTCCCATTGACTTTGCTTGTCAGAAGTTTGCAAAAGGGGATCACAAGACCCTGAAACATTGCAACCATCATAAATATGAATCAGTCGCCAAGCATCCGAACGTAAATCACATGACCCTGAGAATCCTGTAACGGTCATAAGTGTGAAAAATGGTCATAAGTAACTTTTCAGTGCCGTTGTAACGGTCACTAAGCAAATCGTTGTAAGTCGAGGACTACCTGCACTTTATCACTTTTTTTTTTTTGGTCAAGTTTTTGACACCTTGCTAGGCGACTGGTGGTACTTGAATATTGCCATATCCTAAAAGTGGTACAATAGATGAAAAGGTTGAAAAGCCCTGTTCTAGATCACTGACTTGAAGACTGGAAGATGTTATCCTTTCTGGCATTCCAGGCTGTATAGTCCACAAAATACCGTAGTTATATACTATGGGAGACTACTATTTTCTGAGTCTGCTACAGATTCTAGATTATCTTCAAAAGTGGCTTTTGAGAGATTACTAAGTCTACAGCCTTATTTTCCAGGAACAGAAATCAATCGTACTAGATTAACCTAGTAAAATAAGAGGAATTTCAGAAAGATGGTTTTGTTTTAATTAGACATTATGCCCTGCAGATGCTGTCGGCTACCTTCTGTAGCGATTCTGTATTTGCAAAGAAAAGGTTGCTGTTAAACCTCTGTAGTTTACTTTGGTGTAAACTTTTATTTAATTAAAATTATTTACTTAATGAGTAAGCTTTGGTAAGTTACCATGAAGTAAGATGTGTTCCTAATAAATTTTACAAGTAAATCAGCTATATAGGTTCTATAAAACTGGTAAGTATGATTTGTTAGCAGAAATGGCTGATTTTGAGCAAAAACTTTTAGGGACAAGGAATAAATAAGTGTATTAAACCACTACAAAACATAAGCTTTTAGCAAAAGAATTTTGCAGTCTCCATGCCCCACAAAACAGTAAATTGTTTTGACCTTACCAGCCATGCTCCATGTGGTCTTTCAAGGTATATTCTTTTGACTGCATCCCTGTTGGAAAAAGGTTCCCCCTTACCAAACATTTCCAAACTTTACTGAATCAGTTCTCTCGGTATCTCCTTTTTATGGCTAGGATTTCCAGTTGTGAATGATAAATGCATTTTTCCCCATCCATCTTGTATTCTTGTATTTTGTCAAACTTTCTAAACTCTTCTAAGTTCAGTTGTTTAAAGAGTATGGTTCATTCTAAAACTTGGTAAACTTGGATTTTGAAAAGTTTACTAGTTTATCATGAAATGTATGTAGGTTTTATTCTTAAATATCAGACTTTCAGAGATTGCCAAGTAGATTCTCTTCACTATACCATTGTGTGGGAGTGTATTTTTCCTGGGTACTCAGTTTATCAATTTTATGATAGACTAAATGTCCTCAGGGTATTTGTTATCCTGTTAATATGAGAAGAAAAAGCATCTGGTGGAACTAGTACTTGGTATAGCAATATCTAGGAACATACGGTACACTTCATGTGCATCCAGTATAAAGTTTGGGTAGCATTGGCACTGAATGAGCTACTGCGCTTGTTCGTTTTCTTTTGCCTTATGATATTTTTATAATGAGAGGAACATGAATACAAGACGAAACACTGGAAAGCTTGTGAGCTGGCACAGTCATGAAAGAAAATAATGTTTCTTCTTTGTAACTGGAGCTCTTAAAATATAAGCAATGCAAAAATAATTTCTCTTGTTTGAATTCATTGCCTTTTTTCACTGTAATACTATCGGTAGGTTTGACAAGCCTGTTGTCTTTTTGTATCTTACAGTATCTATGGTTGATAGGGTTTCTTGGAAGGCAAGCAGTGGCAGTATTTAGTTCTGGCAGAGTGGGTGTACTCCAGGTCCCCCTTCTCTGGAACAGCATCTCCCCAGAGATAAGGACTTTGCCCTTTTTCCTAGGGTTATGGAAAGCTTTGAAAACAAGGCCTTGGTCCCAGGCTTGGGATTGATATTTTATTATTTGGCTAAGGGCTTTTGTTTTAATTTTGCTGTTTATAAGATTATTTGAATCTGGACTATCTGTCTTATTTGATGTTTTTATGTTTTCTCTAGTTTTGTATGCTGCCCAAAGTCCATTGGACTTGGACAGCTAATAAATTCAAATGAATAAATAAAAGAAAACTTGTTCTTTTAATGTAATAGTTAAAAACTATTACATGCCAATAGCTATCTTGTATTTTTAAATGATTATTCATAATTAGTTTAACTTTTGAACTATTTCCCTAGCTATTCTAATTTCCTGGAATTTTTTAGCTGGTTTTTAAACTGCACTGTTTTCCTTCTTCTTTATCAAATTCTGTCATATATGTATTATAATGCATAATATTTAAGCCCTGTGGTAAGATGGGTGGCTAATAAATTTTACAAATAAGAATATGTGATATGGGTTAGATAATTGGGACATTCTCTGTAGACTCTGGATATTGAAATCAATGGGTAAATGATGTTACAGTTAGTAAAGAACAAAACGGCTTATCAAATGGTATTCATTTAAACAGATCTTGACCGAAGAAGATTGAAATCGCAGTCAAGATACTATATTAAAAATGTTTAAAAAATTAAAAATTATTCCTATCAAAATAATTTCCTGATAATTGTGGCAGTGACATCCAAAATGTTACCATGTTTCCAGTTTAATATTGTCTTCTAAATCATGTGTCTATCTTGCCATATTTCATGTTTAAGCATGAATAATAATATTGTAGAAAAACAGGCAGAGCTGAGGGGTAGAGTTAAATACATCATTAGCTTAGAGTCATCACATTCCAACAAACAGTCCAAGTCCATCCATTCCTGAATTCTGTTGATCCTTATCTGGTGCCAATTCAATGTTAAACCTTAGTTGACTAGATTATTGTGTATAGCAGGCATGTCAAACTGCCGGCCCACAGGCCGGATGCGTCACGCCGAAACTGCGTCCACCCCATTGCCGGCAATGGGGGAAAAGTCGTGATACATACATCGCGAGTTTGACATGCCTGGTGTATAGGGTTGAATAAATCTGTGCTACAACTTAATAGATGGTCCTGATCCTTTGCGCTTGACAATTATAGCTTTTAGATAATAAATTTTCTCTCTGCATTATCATTGTTTCAAATATTGTAATTCTTAAATGCCTGATTTTATATATTTCTCCTATAGTAGATAATCTCATAAGCCTCTAATGTTACCTATTAAGTTTTAAAATCTATCCCCTTCCAAAAAAAGGAAATCCCATAAAGTTGCAGTTTATTTTGTGTAATTTCAAAGTTTAATTAGCACATTCCTTTCCTCCATCAGCTCCGTTGCATGTTAGTGAGCTATGGCTATCAGGTTAGTTAGTATTAGCCTTGGACTTCTGTAGGATTATTAAACAATAAACCTTATTAGAGCTATTTTGTATTGTTAATCATACATTAGCTAGAATTACTTGGCATCTTGTAATTTGTGTTGTGTTTTCCTGTGCTATTTTCATCTGTTTCCAAAGACTTCTCTCTTGTTCTCTAGCATGATGATGGAGAATCCACCAATGGGTTTGGACTATCTTCCTGCCCAATAAGAGACTAAGTTTGCCAGAGTTAACACGCCTCCTGCTGGGCTGATGATCCCAGACACGACTTAGTCTTCAGCCCAGCTAGGACACTCATGTTGGCTCTGGACAGGTCGTATAGTTCTATTCATTGGTGGATTCTTATCTCTTAGTTAATTAGGCAGGGGAGAAACAATTTAAAAAAAACAGCTGATTTTCGGCAAATTCCCTCAGCCGCAGAATAGCTGAGCGTCGGCCTCTGGGCCGCTCAGCAGCCGTTAGATCAGCGGACGGCCGGATCAAGCCCCTATTGCCTATATCAGGTCTCTGTGTCAGGGGGATTCCATCGGCCAATCAGCTGATCGTCGGGGCTCTAGCTTTAGCTGCAGCGCAGCTGAGCGTCGGCCTCCGGGCTCGCTCAGCAGCTGTTAGAGCAGCGGACAGCCGGCTCAAGCCCCTATTGTTTATATGCGCTGCTGAAGGCTCTCATATTACAAGCAGCTGAGAGTCGGAGCTCACCGCAGCTGCTGCGCAACGGAGCGTCGGCCTTCTGGCCCGGCTAGGCCGTTCCTCTCCACGGCCCTCCAGCCCTCCCCAGGGAGGATCGTTTGAAATACGATCGCTGCCGCAACGTGGCTATCGCTCTTTGCAGCCAGCTGTTGGCTTCCAGGCACTTTGCAGCCAAATTTCAGCTCGAAAGCCTCTCTACACAGATTGGCGAATTTGAGGCCTCATATTCTTGGCGCGCAAATCGCGGCCGCCATTTTGGATGCCAGAGGCCTAATAGGCCTGACAGGGACGGCCCGAGCAGGCAGCAGCCACTGCACAAATTCTTACAGACCGCTTGCAGAGGCCATTGACATAATTGTCAGACCTCACCTCTCCATCCCTTGCAGGGACTTGAATCGGGTCTAGGCCCTCAGGCCAAATAAGACCACTTTGCCATTTCAGCGGCAGCCATTTTGTGGACTTGTCAAAGCCGCCATTTTGCAGCTTCCAAACTGCCATTGGCCACCTAAGCTCAGATTCTGATCTGGCACAAACAATCCCAGGGCAAACTTGGAGAGGAATTCACTTCTTAGCATGAGCTGGCACGCCTTTTGGCTCCGCCGCCACCACCTAGGCTCCGTGTGCAGGCACGTATCACTCAGGTGATTGCCGCCACCAAGAAGGAGAGGAGTGTGCTGGCACATATCACCGAGGTGATTGCCGCCACTGATCGGCCAAAGTGTGTGCCGGCACTTGCCGATTGCGACTCACACACTGGGTCTGGTCGCCACAAGACGCCTGGCCAATACGCCTCAGTGCATCATTGGGCAGTTTTCAGCCTCTCGGAGCTTTGCCAAGGGCAGAAGGGCGATTAGGCGCATCGCAAGCCCGGAGCGGCCGCTGTTCATCAGCTTCGGCTATACTAACAGCTGGGTAATCCGCTCCTGGTCCTGAGTTACAGCAGGCCTCAGGCCTTACTTTCAATGGCTGACGGCGCAGCTACTCAATCTGCGCAGGGCGCCCCCGGCACTCCCATTTCAGGGAAGCGCAAGTCCTCTAAACTAGAGGCAGCAGGCAGGATAAAGGCCAAGGCCAGGTCCAAGGCCATCGCTGGCAAAAAGGGCTCAAAGGCCGCAGAAAAAGAAGCCGGCAGGAGACATATGGCTCTGGAGAAGCAGTTCTCCAGGGTGCAACGCATGACTGTGGGAGACCAACCTCAGGTTCCTCTTGCCCCCCAGGAGAGCTCGCTCTTCAACTCCCAATCGGCTCCACCCGGTCCCACAGCCTTGCGGGCCCTCTCTCCACAGGGACCCATAGGACAGGGTACTACTCTGTTCTCTGACCAGGGATTGAACCCCCTAATAGTGGCTTCACCGGCCAGATTCCACTCCCCGCCCGAGGCCACATTCACGCCCACAGCGGCTGGACTTCGTCCTCCTGAACATCAAGGGGTTGGGCCTGAACAGCTCCAGGCGTTAATCGCCCAGGCATATGCCCAGGGCAGGGCCTTCTCGTTCTATGAGAACCCCAGGCCTGAGTTCGTTATGCCCGTGGTGCCAGCACAGTCACGGGCGGAAATGCCGGAATACCTGGAGTCCGTTTACTTGGACCATTCCTCCCGAACACGGGACTCTGGTTCCGAGGATTATGGGTCAACTGACTTCCAGCTGTCAGAGGATGAGGAGTCGGCTCCAGACCCTTCGCCCTTCATAGGTCTCTTCGACCCGGGTCTGTTTAGGTCTCTCCTGCTGAAGGCCACCACGTCAGCCAATATTGAGCCCGAGCAGGAAAAACAACTGACTGCCTCAACTAGTCAGGACCCCAAGCCACTCTTCTCCGAACCTACGGTTACGGAGAGATACATTCCTTGCCCCCCATTTTTCCTAGAAACCATCAGGAAACAATGGGGGAGTCCGAGCACTCTACCAACGCCGGGGGGAACAGATAAAAGGCTGATGGCTGTCGCCCCGGCCTTGTCAGATCTCCTGCAGGTGCCCAAGGTGGACGAACCAGTAACTTCTCTTTTTTCCTCCTCCACCGTGTCAGGTGACATGTCTGAGGCCTTAAGAGCAGAAGACAGAAAGTCTGAACTCTCTTTACGCAGGTCTCACCTTGCATCGGCATGGGCGGTGAGGGTGTCCACCTCCACCTCCTCCTTTGCCAGAACATCCATCCTCTGGCTAAGGGAACTCCAAGCATTGCTTCCCCCGGATCAAGTTCGTGCCCATCAGAATCTGGGTAAGTTGGTGGCATCGGCAGAATACATGGCGGATACTTTCCTTTATGCCGCCAGATTTTCAGCGAGCTCCATAGCCGCTAATACCGCAGCCCGCAGGCTCCTATGGCTAAAGCAATGGTGAGCGGACTTGAAGTCGAAGTGGCGTCTGGCTTCCGCTCCCTGCAGGGACGGACACCTCTTTGGGGAGGCACTAGACCCTTACCTGATAGAGAATAGGGACAAACGTAAGGTGTTGGCCCACCTTAACAGGAGGCCGGACAGGCGAGCTACTCCGTACCTGCGGAGACCGCCCTTCCGCCGGGATCAGTGTGGGGCCCTTCGCCTCGTCCCTCCTTTCCCAGGCCCGGCCGCCAACCTGACCGCCCAGCTCCCAGGGCCAGGCAGCAATACCAAAACAAACGGCCCTTTCGGGGCGCGGGAGGCCGTCCTTTCAGAGGAAACAAATGACTCAAGGAAGGACCTCCCCATTGGCGGCAGACTCACTTTCTTCTTCCAAGAATGGGAGGCCACCATCACAGACACCTGGGTGCTCGACACCATCAGGCACGGCCTCATTCTGGAGTTTCGATTCGTCTCTTGCCCTACCCCAAGAAGTCCGACCAAGATAAGACTCATGTCCGAGGCCATTCACCACCTTCTGGAAATCAGAGCGATAGAACCAGTACCGACTGGTCAATTGGGAAGGGGGTTCTACTCCATCCTCTTCGTGGTGCCAAAGGCCTCGGGAGGATGGAGAGCAATACTAGACCTGAAAGGACTAAACTCTCATCTGGTCTACAAAAGGTTCAAGATGCAGACTCTTCAGTCCATTCTGGCAAGCATCAGAAGGTACGATCTTCTGACTTCCATCAACCTCACAGAGGCATACCTTGATGTCCCCATCCACCACGACCACCGAAGGTTCCTCAGGTTCTGTTACGCAAACCATCATTACCAGTACAAGACTCTTGTCTCATTACCAGTACAAGGCTCGGTCTCTCGTCCGCCCCAAGAGTGTTTACCAAGATCTTGGCAACCCTGGCCGCTCACCTAAGACTGGTCCCAGTTCGGATCCAATGTTACCTGGACGACATCCTTATCCAGTCCACTTCCTTGCAGAGGGTGCGGTCGGACCTGGCCCTGACTATCAGGTCCCTTCAAGACCATGGGTTCTCGGTGAATTTTCAAAAGAGCCAGACAGAACCTTCAACCCGCCTCCTTCACCTCGGCGCGATCATAGACACCAATCTCTGCAAGGTCTATCTGTCGGGACAGCATCCGGATCCTGATCAGGCAGGTACGAAGGAAGCGAGTGGCCACACTGGCCACACTTTCCCAACTATTGGGAAAGATGGTTTCCTGTATGGGGATAGTACCATGGGCCAGATTACACTCCAGATCCCTTCAATGGTTCCTACTCCCATTTCAGAGACAGGGCACCAGCTCCTCCAACAAGAGTGTAGTTGTCCCCGCTCAAACCCTAGAGTCTCTCCAGTGGTGGACCTCCACAGCAATAGCCAGGGGATCCCTATTCAAGGAACCAGCCAGACTTACACTAACAACAGACGCCAGTCTGTTCGGCTAGGGGGCACACCTCCAGTCACAGTTAGCTCAGGGCCGATGGTCACAATCGGACCTCAAACACAACATAAACTGGCTAGAACTCAGGGCCATTCACCTGGCACTGCGTCACTTCAATGACAGGGTGGCGGGTCAACATGTCCTGGTGCTCACGGACAATGTGGCGGCGAAAGCCCATGTGAACCGGCAGGGGGGTTCTCGGTCCAGGTCCCTCATGACCGAGGCCCAGCTGCTAAGCCATTGGGCAGAAACCAACCTTATCTCCCTCAGAGCAGAACACATTTCAGGGGAAGCAAATCAGCAGGCGGATTCCTTGAGCAGGTCGACAGTGGACCACTCAGAATGGCGCTTGCATCACGAACTATTCAGAGAAATCTCGGAGAGGTTCGGACTCCCAGTGCTGGACCTGTTCGCCTCCCCGGCGAATGCGCAGCTCCCCAGGTTTTTCTCCTGGTTCCCATCCCCGGGGGCGGAACGGGCAGATGCCCTCCGCAGCCCATGACCCAAGGGTCTGCTCTATGCCTTCCCTCCTCTCCCTCTGCTCCCGGCAGTTATATGGAAGATACTGCAGGAAAGAGCAGAGGTGATATTAGTTGCTCCGCACTGGCAGAGACGACCGTGGTTTGCCGACCTCGTGAGCCTTCCCATCTCACCGCAGTGGAGGATTCCTCCAGATCGGGTGGCGCTCAGCCAGGGGGGTCCTTCAACACCCGGACTCTCAATGGCTCCAGTTAACCGCCTGGCACTTGAATGGCGGCTCCTGACACGTGAGTCCTACCCGGCGGTTGTCATCTCCATGATTCAGGCCGCAAGACGCCACTCAACCAACAGGATCTACGACTCCTCGTGGAAGAACTTTTGTCACTGGTGCACAAGGAACCACAACCTGTCGACCATCACCATCCCGAGGATCCTTCAGTATCTACTGGAGGGGCTCAACAAGGGTTTGGCACCCAATACCATCCGCAGGCAGGTGGCAGCCTTATCCATGGTACTTACATGTGACAATTCAACACCATTGGCTCAGCACCTGATGGTGCGGTCCTTTTATCAAGGGCGCAAATAACACCAGGCCACCCGTGGTTCACCGTTATCCCTCTTGGGAACTCCCACGAGTCTTACAAGCCCTAACCTCGCCACCGTTTGAGCCCATCAAGACATCTTCACTGAGGTTCTTAACCATGAAGATAGCATTCCTTATAGCCATCACATCGGCCAGATGCATATCGGAACTAGCCGCTCTCTCTGTTAGAGAGGACCTATGCGTTTTCCACAATGACAGGGTGGTCCTCAGGCTGGATCCATCCTTCATACCAAAGGTAAACTCTCTGTTCCACAGATCACAAGAGGTGATTCTCCCAAATTTTTGTCCTCGCCCTTCACACGCTTTGGAGCACCAATGGCACACCTTAGACGTGCGAAGGGCGTTACACCATTACCTCAAGCGGACTTCTGCCTTTCGCAAGTCGGAAGCGCTCTTTATTTCCTTCCAACCTTCTTCCATAGGACAGAAGGTCTCTTCTTCAACTATAGGCAGGTGGATCAAAGCATGCATTGCTAAAGCATACCAATCACATTCCCTGTCAGTTCCAAGTCATATCACCGCTCATTGCACCTGCAGTGCTGCAACATCAGCAGCGTGGGCATCTCAGGCATCCATTGGGGATATTTGCAAGGCGGCGACCTGGTCCTCGCCTTCCCCTTTCGTGAGGCATTACAAGCTGGACAAATTTGCCTCAGTGGAAGCCTCATTCGGCCGGAGGGTGCTCCAGCAGGTGGTACCACCAAGTGGGACACAGGCCCAGGCCAGTTCCCTCCCATAGGGACAGGATAGCTTTGGTATGTTCCATTCGTGGATTCTCCATCCTCATGCTGGAGAAGGGGCGTTGTCTTACCTGAACGCCTTTTCTCAGCATGATGGTGGAGAATCCACACCCACCCCTTTAGGTCCGCCAGGGCCTGTGTTAGGGGCAGGGGAGCCAACACATCGGACTATCGTCAATAGCTTCGCCTTCGTCGTGTCTGGGAAACACATGACCAGCAGGAGGCGTGGCTACTTTTTCCGACTTAGTCTAATTGGGCAGGAAGACGGTCTTAACCCATTCGTGGATTCTCCATCATGCTGAGAAAAGGCGTTCAGGTAAGACAACGCCCCTTTTATACTGAATTCCAAAAGCAAAAGAAATGGGATTCTGGGATAAAAATACGTGTAGTCCATTACAGGTGGTCCTCAAGTTATGATCACATTTGAGCCCAACATTTCCATTGCTAAGTAAGTCAGTTTTTAAACAAATCATGCCCCATTTTATGATCTTTTTTGCCACAGTTGTTAAGCGAATCACTGCAGTTGTTAAGTGAATCGTGGTTAATCTAGCTCCCCCATTGACTTGGCTTATCAGAAGCTGGCTGGGAAGATTGCTATTGGTGATCACATGACCCTAGACAGTACAACCATCATAAATACATATTAGTTGTCAAGTGCCTGAATTTTGATCATGTCCCCATGGGAATGCTACAATGATTGTAAATGTGTGAACCATTCATAAGTCACTTTTTTCAATGCTGTTTTAACTTTGAATGGTCACTAAATGAATGGTTGTAAGTAGAGGACTACTTACAAACCTCCAAAACTTTTTACTTACATTATTTCAGGGATTTGTTCCAGATTTTCCTCTGTTTGCTTTTCTATTTTTCCTTTAGTTATGATAGATCTAAGAGAAAGTGCTATCTCATATAGAATATTGCAGTTGTTGGCACTTAGGAAACTAATTTTATAATCTTACCCTTGCAGGGGTTGTTTTGTGAAGGTGTGTCCTAGTTTTTGAACAAGAAAAAACTGTTTGGGCTATATTTATTTATGGAGTGGAAGTATCTTATTAACTTAAACTTAATATCACTGGATTCTAGACTTGGACTTGTTTATTTCTGTAGCATTTTCAAGACTCCTAGTCTCGGAGTATTTTAATTTCTCTTTTGGAACTGGGAAAAAAGTTCTGGGAAGAATTTAGAGTTGCTAGGAATGAACTGAGAAATAGGAATGCTGTATGATGTAGAATTGATATTTATATCTCCTTTATCTTTGGTATTACAAATGTAATAACTTACTAATGTGTTCTTTTAATTCTGCATCTCAGATGGTATGAAAATTAAAACTATACTTAGCCTTATTAAAAATATGAATATTTGATTTCCCAGTTCTTAAGAAGAGAAAGAAATATAGGTCAAAATACAAACTGGAAATGCACACCAGAGTGATCTTGAAATAATCTAGTTTACATTTCTTTGCCAGTTATGTCAAAGCTTTTACTTCTAAGTAAGATACTAGACTAAATAGCATGGCTGCAATGGCAAGTTTATTCTAATAAGTCAGTGTAGGTCATATTGGCTGCTACTGTTAATAATCAGAGTTAAAAATAATTACTTGGCTACAGATCCGCATTTAGCAATTCAAATATAAAATGGAACAGTATTTTAAATTCTAAGTACTATTTAATTCTGGACAACCAATATACATAAAACAATTATCCTTATTCTAGAGCAGGTCATGAATGTACAGATAGTCCTCAGGATACAACAGCAGTTGGCACTGGAAACTCCATCTCTAAGTGACATGAGCAAAAACTATGATGTCGCATGACCTTGTTACTTACCAATGGCAATTCCACCAGTCCCAGTTGCTGCTGTTAAATGAGGACCAGACAGGTTGTTAAGGCCTCCTGTGATCATGGCTTCCTTATTGATTTTGCTTGTGGGAAGTCAGCAGCGAATGTCAGAAATCGCAATCACATGACCACAGACATTGATGGCAGGAATTATGAGGATCTATTGTAAGTCCTCCTTGTTCAGTGCCATGATAGCATTGAACAGTCACCGAAACCACGGTTGTAACCTGTGGGCCGCCTACAAAGTGATTGAAATTCCCATGGAAAGCTACTATGAATCCCCATGAAGAGAAAAGGGATTCTCATTAATAGGCTCTATCACTTGTGTTATCATATCCCAAATTGGTTGAAATATTACGAAGTTGAAAAGTTCTGCAAGATTTCATTGCAAAGAATTGAAAATTCTTGACAAGAATTACAAATGTTTTAAGTGATTTGTGCCATAATTATTATGATGCCAATTCTTATTTAAAATTAGAGTGCAGCAGATGCTCTTGCATTTTTGGTGATAGGCTGTTGATTATTTTCGACAAGAATACTTTTAGTGCTGTATACGTGAGGTGAGTTTTTTACAAGGGATCAGAACATTGCATAACTCCTTTTTCTTTCATGTTAAGTTCTGAATAGTTCTTACTGTAATTCTAGTATAGTATCTGTATATTGTACCCAAGAGAGAGAAAATGAACATTGTTGAATTGCTTTTTAATCTCACATAGTATGAACAGATAACTTTTTGGCTCCAATATTGTACAAGTCACTGGAGGGGGGAAATTACATGTATATATAGCTTTAGCTTGATTGAAATAAAATACATAGCTAGAGTCACAAATATTTTAGACAAAAAAACCAAAACACGAGGTATATTTTAATATAGGAAAGTGTGATTTACCTTGTGCCAAGCCATGATATGGCTTCTTTCATTTTGTTTTAGATTTGTGAAATCAGCCAGTGACTTATAAAGTATAATTTATGACATCACAAGTTGGCAATTCAGCCAATTGCAGCTTATTCAACATCTATTGCTTAGCATAATTGGTAAACCATAATATTTGAAAATTTGTAATTAGACTCTATATTATTTTGATGCATCACTATATTTGTTGTGCCAGTTTGTTTTTCCACAGATAACTTGCTGCAAGCAACAGTATAATAGAAACATTTTTCAAGTTACAAATTGCAATTTGAAGAAAAAAAAAAGCTATGCAATAACAGTGGAAGCATAATAAAGATTAAGGAAGTGAAGTTTCACTCCCCTGTAATTCTATCACGAACAATATTAATTTAACTTTCCTTTTTTTACTACTGTAAATGATAAGAACTGATCAGCTCTCAGTCAAGTTCAACAGTCGAGGATACATTACATTGGTCATACATGCACCCAAATGCTTTCACACTTCTTAAAAAATTTTTTCCTTCCCAGTGACCCATTATAGATTATTGGACTTTACTGTCAGTTGAAACAGAAAGCTAGTATCTTGCCACCTAGCTGAATATGTTCTCTGTGTTCAAGCATAGATTTTCTGCCAGAGATCTGATTTTGCTGATAAGCGAGCAAGGGAGATTACCAACATGCATTGTTTACGAAAAATCTAAATGTGTTCTACTATATAAAAGTTTAGAAAATGCAGTGTATAAGCAAATTTGGTCTAGTACTTTGTACAAAAGGATCTTTGTCTTTACATATTCCATTCTTGATGGACAACTTGGGCTGCTTATAAATTCAAATAAATAAAATTGTTCTCATAAAGAGGTTCTGTTACTATTGTTAAAAAGATGTAAAAGATGATCAGGCTGATGTGTCAAGCGTATCATCAATTTGAAGTCCCTTTGCACCCACAAGAGATATAAATCCAGCCCTCTTGAATTCTTTGACTCTTATCTACCGTCAATTTGCCTTGACTGCTAGTAGTTTAGATTCTTGTTTAAAGGTAGCCTGGAAGGATCATTTGAATAACCCTGGTTCTTGATTTCTTGTGCCTGACAAAAGTAAGGACAATATATTCCATATGGTTTTAGCAATAATAACATATTTTCTTGTTATAGTGTCTTTAAACATTCCTAGTAAATATTTGATATAGAATGTGAAATAGAAATGCATTAACCCTAGTTGATTATGCATTTTGACTTTTAATGAAAAGCCTGAAACTGTTTTGACTTCTTCAAGTGGCCACTGAGTTACATAGAAGGAAAATTGAATGGGGGGGGGAGTTAAAATATGGCTATGAGTTTTCTGTTATGTGATAAAAATCCAGGTGTAAGTAATGATGATCCTTCGAGATATGTTTAAATTAAATTAATGTTTATCTTTGGAAATCAATGCTGCCATCAAAGCAGGTAAGATGAACGTTATGGAGTGCCTTACTGATTTTAGACAGTGAAAAAATGAGTTCTTTTTAAATGAATTCTAAAAGTACCAGGTCCCAGGTTGTATGTTATTCTATAACTATGTTTGAATGCATGAAAGGGTTCAACTAACATTCATGAAAGCAACCACATCTTTGTCTTTTTCAGATTTACATGGAGGCCTGAAAGATGTGTCTGCTTTGAATAAAAGTGCTTTTGATATTTTGAAGGACCTCTTAGGAATCGTTTTAGAAGTATGCACAGCCTTATAATTTAATATTGCTGTGGATAAACAAACTGAGATATAATAGAAGAATTTGACTGACATTTTAAAACATATTTTTATTACCTTGTATTGAGTAAATCTAGAACTGATTATAGAACATTTATAGCTAGTTCAAAGGAGTAACATATCATAGGCAGTACAAATACTGTTTAATGCACTCAATAATACTTAATATTAGGAGTTTGCTTTGAGGTCAGAAAGTTGACCAAATCCATTGAGATTAAAACAACTCTTTAAAATAGGTTTTATGCATTTACATTTTATATGCATTTTAGTTCTAAGAATGAATAGAATGAGTAACATGGGACAAATAAATCATAAATAAGGTCACATCTCATTCCTGCAGTCCTGGAATTGGTTGGCCTTCATCTATCTGCTTGCAAGAAGCACTGTGATTGAGAAACATTGTGAATATAGCCTCTAATGCCAGACACAAAATCTGCATCTTCCAAGGATGAAATACTTTCTCTGTCATGTACACAGAAAGATATGCTGGCCTTTTTGTCTGACAAAAAAAAAAATCTTTCGATTATTTTAAATCTTGAGGAAGAACTGGAGAAGGAACAGATGAATACCAAAAGGATGCTGGGGTTTATCATCTCAATAGGTTCAAAATTGAAGCATACTGGAATTCTCTGGAAGCAGGAAGCCCAGGAAAAGTGAAGCAGGGGACAGATGCTTCAGGTAGATTTATTTTTGAAGAAGTTGGTAAAATACAAAGTCTAGTAAGAATTTATGTTAGGTGGTTTAGTCTTGCAATTAAGTTTTGATCTTTTAACTGCCAGAAAGGCTGGGCAGACTACTAGAGACTTGTCTCTCACACATTGCAGGGGTAAATGAAGGAGCCAAATCAAGTGTCCCCTAGAAAATAGGTTGTGGCAACAGGAACTGCTGAGTTGTTGGTGACAGCCAGGACCAGGGTATGAAGACCCAAAATTTGAGAGGGAGGGCTATCCTGCAAAATAGTGGTTACTAAATGAAATGTATTATTCTCTTTATCATTTTCACTGGATTTGTAAAAATCTGCTTCTCTAACAACGGTGAGGCATTGGCATTTGCAGGACTCTATATATCCTGGAATCCAGCTACAAACTTCATCCACTCCAGGGTACTTCCTTAATTATTACTCAGAACCATTGACTCAGATCAGAAAAGTAAATGTAATCCATATACCTTATTAAATCACCTTTTTACTAAAATTTTCTGTGTTCTTCTGTACCTATGGCTTATTTAAATCTTGCAATTCCCTATCTTTTTGGCTGCTCCTTAAGCTGAAGGTTTTTTGTGGCTACATTCATATGGCCAGCTTTATTATGATGTGGAATAACTAGCTTAAATAATCTGATGTCAATTTTAAATACATTTCTGATATTCCAGTTTATGTATTTAACATAGATTTGTGTAATAGGCTGTTTTAAATCAGCTAACAAGGTGTTAACTAAATATAGTGAGAAATACTTCACATTAAATTAATTTACACTGTAAGAATAAATTATTTTTGTCATATGGCTTTGTGCCAGTGTGAAATTATTAAAGTTTTTTGTATTTTATATCATCTGAAAGACAATTATAATTTAAAATAATGTGTTTCAGACTGTACCCTAGCTGGAATGTGTTTGTTTTGCTGAAATTTAGCCTGTGAACAATTGTTTGTTGTATTTATATGAGAAAATATTTCTTCCTTACTTTTATGCAAGGAATATGCTGTGTAATATGCAAAGTAGATGTGCCCCTTGTCATTTTTCTTTCCCAGAAAACAGAACAGTGCCAATACCAGCTTAACTAATAACTGGTTTAAATATACTTTTAGTTCTCTGGGAAAAAGTACCTTGTTTATACAGGTGGACTGATCAATCAATTATATTAGAATTGGATTTTAAAATATCACACACTTTCTTATTTCTAGATCTTTTTTTCTCCATTCTTCTTAGCATGCATCAATATTAACCTGAACTTTGTACTGTATGCTTCAGTAACTGACCCTTTGAGTTTTGTTCGGTCAGAATTTTTGAAAATCAATTAACACTGAAAGAAAAGACTGGTCAAAAATTGCAGTTTATAATAGCTGCAGCGTACTGTTTTTCTACAGCTAGTCTTATTAAGCAGTATTTTGAAAGCTCACAATAAATGGATTCTGGTTAATACCACCCTTAAAATTATTTCTGTCACTTTGTAGAGCAATTTTTCTGCTGTCTTGTAAACTAGCTCAGTGTGGTGATTAACTTGGATTGGGACAATGTTCAAGTTTTTATTGCAACCACAAAACTCACCTGGAGACTTTGGCCTAATGGTGCTCTGTCAACTCAATTTACAAGATTCACAAAGTATGGTATAATAATTTATTGTAGTTAATTAGTAAAAATAATAATGAAAATAGTTAAGTTTCGTTGTGTTAAATCCGAATCCAAGCTTCAATTTGAATACTGCCTGAATAACTGAAAGAAAGTAAACATTAATGGGATTTGAATTTCCTTTTAATTTAAGGAAAAAATTATTCTAATTTGGGTTATGAGAAAAATATATTGTGGGTTGTTGTTTTTTTGCTTCTTTTAAAAGGGGGCTTTTTTGTCTTGAGGAAATTAAATTTCCAATGGAAAACAGCCTAATTAGGACACCTTGTTGCCAAGTCAGATCCAAATGGTTGGAAAATTTTAGAACATGATCTTTTTTCATTCAACAAGCTGTGGAGCTACTTAGGAAAGAAAGATACCTGCAGCAGTTAATCATCCCTAGCCAAAATAAAATATCCAGAGACATTGCATTTTGACATAGAGAAATTTTGATATTTTAATTTCCCCCCCAAGGATTTTACTTGAAAAAAGTGGAAAAATTGCACCTTTGTAGAATGACTGCAATCTGTATATGCATATTACTTTAATGCAATTTTTAGCTTTTAGTTTTTAATCAGAGATACAATACAGCTTCAGTGGAGTTGATCATTTAATTGCTATTCTGACACAGACATGGTCATTTCTATTTAATTGCACCTATAAGAGTTACATGGGAAAAAGGATCAAGAAAAATATTACTCTTAATTTTACTTTTATTCTAATTTCTGTATTGTTCCTGTTGATTAAATTGATACAATTTAATATTGCACTTATTTTTTCAACTGTTTGAACTGTTCTGAAACAAATATGCCATACTACTCAGACAAGGCTAAATGCAGTAATTATTATTCAAGGAATTGCATGGCCTTGGTTCTCTGAATTTCAGTATTTTTAAAATCCTAATAGAGTAGTAATTGATACTTTTCACCTAACATCTTACAGAAAGTTTCTTATGTAATACAATCTACATTGGCTTGTGTATATTTTTTCTGAGAATTGTTTTTACTTGGTTGAAGACATTGGGATTCTGATTCTGCATGCTTCACGTGATGTTTGCGGGCAGTATTGTTGAATCTAAATATTTTCCTTGGCATGGAATGGTTGTGCATTATAACTTCGGTCTCTAAGGATAGAAACATTTCCCTTCATTTTAATTTCCCCTTTTAAAAGTATTGTTTAGAAATATGTAACAAACTGATCTTCTAAATGCCCCCAAATAAAATATTAAATTTATTGATACAATGGTGAAACCATATGTATACTTGGCCTTGAATTAGGTATTTGAATATAGTGTTTACTTACAGATGATTCATTATACAACTAGGTAAGGGCATGATGTCACACTGATATTATGTAATTGGGGAACAGCAAACAACCAAGCTCAGAGAGCACCAAGGACCCCACAATTCAGCACCGAGCTACAGTGCATTTATAAAGTATTCAGACCCCCTTCACTTTTGTCAATTTTGTTATGCTGCAGCCTGATTCTACAGTTACTGAAATTCATTTTTTCTCATTAATCTACACTTAGTACCACATAATAACAAAGTGAAAACAGAATTTTAAAAATGTCTGTAAATTTATTAAAAAGAAAAAACTGAAATATCACATAGGTATAAGTATTCAGACCCTTCACTCAGTACTTTGTTGAAGCACCTTCAACAGCTTCAAGTCTTTTGGGATATGATGCAACAAGCTTTGGACACCTGGATTGGGGGATTTTCTGCCATTCTTCCTTGCAAATCCTCTCAAGCTCAATCAGGTTGGGTGATGACTGTTGATGAACAGCCATTTTTATGTCCCTCCAAAGATCTTCAATAGGGTTCAAGTCAGGGCTGTGGTTGGGCCACTTGAGGACATTCACAGAGTTGTCCTTAAGCCACTCCTGTGTTGTCTTGGCTGTGTGTTTAGGATCGTTGTCATGTTGGAAAGTGAACCTTTGGCCCAGTCTGAGATCCTGAGCGCTGTGGAACGGGTTTTCATTGAGGATATCCCTATACTTTGCTCCAGTCAGCTTTCCTCCAACCCTGACCAGTCTCCCAGTCCCTGCTGCTGAAAAACCACCATGCTTCACTGTTGGTATGATATTGGGCAGATGATGAGCGGTACCTGATTTCCTCTAGACAAAGCTTTTAGAAATGAGGCCAAACAGTTCAATCTTAGTTTCATCAGACCAGAGAATCTTGTCCCTCACAGTTCGAGAGTCCTTCATGTGCTTTTCTACAAACTCCAAGCGGGCTTTCATGTGTTTTGTACTGAGGAGAAGCTTCTGTCTATCTACTCTGCCATAAAGCCCAGGTCGGTGGAGAGCTGCAATGATGGTTGTCCTTCTGGAACTCTGTCCCATCGCCACACAGGATCTCTGGAGCTCAGAGTGAGTTCTTGGTCACCTCTCTTACTAAGGCCCTGCTATCCGATTGCTCTGTTTGACTGGGCGACCAGCTTTTGGAAGAGTCCTGGTTGCGCCAAACATTTGAGAATTATGTGCTCTTAGCAGAAATTGTATTGTAGTCTTCCCCAGATCTGTTCCTTGCAATAATCCCGTCTCTGAGTTCTGCAGGCAGTTCCTTTGACTTCATGGCTTTTGCTCTGCTTCAGTGTACATTGTCTGCTGTGAGGCCTTCTTATAGAGAGGTGTGTGCCTTTCCAAATCATGTCCAATCAATTTAATTTAATGACTCCAATCATGGTGTGGAAACATGTCAGCAACTATCAAGAGAAATGGGAGGCACCTGAGCTAAATTTCAAGTGTTGTTGCAAAGGGTCTGAATATTTGTGCCAATGTGATATTTCCATTTTTTCTTTTTAATAAATTTACAGACCTTTCTAAAATTCTGTTTTCACTTTGTCATCATGGGGTACTGAATGTAGATTAATGAGAAAAAAAATTAATTTCAACAACTATAGAATCAGGCTGCAACATAACAAAATTGACAAAAGTGAAGGGGGTCTGAATACTGAATGCACTGTATATACATTCTCTTCTATTGAAAAATAAAATCCTCACCTTTTTCAGTCTATTTGAAATTCCTAGAAACCCTGGCCATTTATCTATAGTTGATTGAAATTGAAGCCCAAAACATCTGGAGAGCACTAGGTAAACATGGGTATCAAATTATTATGTACAGATAGTCCTCAACTTATAGTATGACCATGGGTTGTTGCAAAGATCTGTAAATTTGGGTCACTTCACTGAGTGCCCAAAATGTGATCATGTGACTGGGGAGGCGGCTGCCAGAACTTCAAATCGAGGTCATAAGTACCTTTTGGAGGGTCCATCAGGACTTTGAATGGTTGCTAAGTGACATTCAAAAGATTGCCCGTATTTAACTTTCATGGCTGCCCAACTCAGCCAACTCAGATTGATTCAGGACAATATGCAATGTCCAAATTAAAAGTTACTAAAATACATATCAAAATCATAGAATAAATTTGGGTTCTGAACAGAATTTTTATAAATGAAATTTTGGTGTATTCACCTCTACTCACAGGCACACACACATACATGCAAATATACATACTAATGTGCATGTTGCTCTCAATATGGCCTCCTGCAGATCACATTGCTCTGATTTCCATTGTGGTTTGTCACTCAATTGAAACTTTGCATTTTTTGCACAGTTGTGCAGTTGCATCTTAGTAGAGATGCAAGATGTCTAGTGAAAGGAAGATTTCTCCGGTAGAGATTGATGGTTGTCATGGAAGAAAAAGCAGAGATGAAGCATTATTAGCATTGTGATATAGTTGATTCTGCTTTAATAGAGAAAGATCGTTCTTGGCTTTCCTTGACTGCCAGTCTATTCAGAGATCATGTATTTGAATAGGTAATAATTAACTGTTAACAAGTTTTTCATTAGAGGCCAAGCTGCATATGTGCACAAAAGCAGAGCCAGGATTGTAGGAAAAGATTTTGTTCACTTTTTTCTTAAAAAAATACTGTTCTTAGGCAGTAGTAATTTCTTTTGAAAATTTTACTTTATTCTATCAACAAATAGTATTGATTCAGTTATTCCTGTATTGTAGCATTGTTTGAAGTACTGTACTTGTATAGCAATTAATGAGACTTCTTTTTTTTTCTTATTAGCACAAGTAGTCTGTGAGGGGAAAATATTAACGTGCATGGTTTGCATGCAGAATGCTTCAGTCCCACATTGTTTCAGATAACACAGGGATTGCAAACACAATGTGCTTCTAAACCTGTAGAAATGCTGTCAATTATTTTGCAGACTACTAAACCAGATGAAACAATAAGTCTGATTCTATAGAAGTTAAGTTTTTGTGGCTTTATGCGATACCTAAATTGAGACATTGCTCAACTTGCATATAAAGAAAATTTTGACAATTATTTTTAGGTTCTTTTCAGGGTGGCAAGGTAGTACAACTATTAGTGTTCTCGATTCAAAACATTAGGGCTCTGTATTTCTCTGCATGGTACCAAGGAAAGATGTTCCTTTAAAAGGTACAACATTTATATTTCTGCATGCTTTGAAATGAATTGCATAGTTCAACTTCCATTTTTGCTTAAAGTTCTGGGCAGATGCTCCCATAAGGTTAAATTTTCAGAAGGTGGTTTGCTTTATGTTCCTGGAAGTGCCTTGTGACAGCTGAAAAAAAAAACATGTAGATTTTCTCAAGAGTTCTAATCCAAGGTTATGATAGACAAACACAGGTGGAAGGATTAATATGGCATTCAGCTGGGAACTCTTTTAAAAAACCAGCCCACTCCTGAGTGTACTTTTCCTCCTCCCCCTTTCTTCTGTTAATAATTCTTTTACTTTTGACTGTATGCTTGAGATTGGATTAGAAACGGGGACACTCAAAAGCTAAGTGTTCATCTCAGCTGCCAACTGATTATTTAACATATAACTTTCTTAAAAGGCAGTCAACTTTTGGATTTTCCCGAGAATTCTTTTCTTCAGTTTCACATACTGCAAATGGGGAGGTACGGTTAAGCTTTCTTTTTCTCTCTCTCTTCTCTTGTCTTTGGAATGGTTGGAAAGACAGAGTGACCTAGCTGTTTGTGTTTCTTTAAAACAGGGACTGGGATGCCCTTTGAATTAGAATGAGAAGTATAATCTTTTGAACAAATGACCTTGAACATGTAAATCATTACCTTGCTCTTTTCCCTATCCAGCACAGAAAGCATTTATATGTAAACAATATTAGATGCATTCTGTACTATTTATACTAATACCAAATTTATAGAGAGAATTATGACTATTCTTAGTCTTTTTTTAAAAAAAATAAATGTGACATGTTAACATGGGATTTATACAGGAATAAGAAGGGTAATAGCATATATTCTTCTGTTGATAAATCCTTTATTGAAGGATTGTATTTTAACTGCGTGCTAAAGTTTTAGAATGGTGGTAATACTGCAATACTTAAAAAAAAAAAATCTCATTTTGCAGAAACCTGACTGTAGAGTTACTTATATTGCAGGATAAAGAACTTTCAACTTTTCATAAAATGCCCTCTTATTTACAGTTTTAGAACTCTATACATACTCTGTATGTATATTCTTCTGTACTAGAATTCTGTGAGCTTTGATCCTCCAAACATACTAGAATTACAATTCCAGCATTTTATAGGGCTCCCATCAAGATGGTTTTTCCAATACATGCTGCAGGTCAGCAGTGGGATTCTGAGACTGGAACAAAATGGGAATCTTAATTATAATTAGCCCTATGTCTTGTTTCCATTTGTGGTTGCATCTGATATCTTATGAAGCATCTTGTTTTTATATTTTCATGTAATTACATGTATTATCACTATATCTTGAGGCTTGATTTTTTTTCTAAAAAAATGAATAACTTTTCATGGGAAAACAAATGAAATTTACTCTTACACAAAAATGTATTCTATGAGTTAGAAGATAAATTGCAATTAAAATGATACAAACTAACCCAAATTAACAAAAATGAATATATCACCACCTCTTAAAACACAACGATCTGTCCTTCCCATACCTCATCTTGTATCTAAATAAATCCTTAAAACTTCATCATTCAATCCAGATCAGTAAATGTCCATTGAACATTATCACAGATAGTAAATGTGTTTTAACATGGATCAAATAAACCAACTCTGTAGTTTTTCTTTTTACTTTTAGTAATCTTGATGCCTTAGAACTTGATTTCATTTCATTTTATCTTTGTATCTGCTCACAAATTCCTCAAAGCTTTAACAAGTCTTTTTTTGTAAATGCAATAATGGAAAGTTATCCAGGTCACTCTTGCTAAAAAAAGTTGTAACATGGGACAAAACTCACTTAACAACAGTCTCGCTTGCCAACAGAAATTTTGGGCTCAATTGTGGTTGTAAGTTGGAGAATACCTGTATTATTATGTTGATTGACCTCTTCCAACCTCTGGGCCACTGTGTTGTTTTCAGATTTGTTGGCGTAACTTGGTTAGAACTTTTACTCTTTCTTCTGCTGCTGCTTGCCATATTTTTGTAGCTATTCCACCAATTTCTGTAGTCTTCTAACTCGATAATAATGCGAGTGCTGATCTATCCTCTGATACTAGAGGTTCTTGTAAGTAGTATCTTGGATGTTGACATTTCTGTAGTAAAGAATGTCAATATGCTCTTTAATCTTTGTTTGATCTTCTTTGAATCTGTTGTATTGGTGTTGATGTCCTTTAGCATATCAGTTTGAGGCTGGAAGCTCCTCCTGAGTTCAGAGTTCTTTTAGAAGAGTTTTCTTTTTTCTTTTTCTATATCTATTTTCATCTTCAGTGTTCTAACAGTGAACTCTGAAATTCTTTGTTAAGTTCCTTCCTGAGATCTTTGTCTTTCTTGGCTTTGTCTTCTGTTCTCTTCTTGGCAATTTCTGTAGTTTAGTCTGACACCCAATTTGCTTTTTTCTGTTTTGTGCTCTTTGGAAGTCCCCTTCCACATTTATCCTTAACAGTTTCTTTGAGTTCATTCCACAATTTCTCTAATTCCCTGTAATGAAGTTTAGTACTTCAAAACAATTCCTGAGGTTCTCCATGAAAATGAGTATATGCTCAAGATCATATTGTAGAAGGCTGTTGACATTCTTCATCTTTAGCTTAACCTGGAAGTTGCACGTGAGCAATTTGAGATCTGTTCTGCAGTCAGCACCCGGTTAGGTCTTTGCTATTATTATAACTGAGCTTTTCCCCCCTTGTACATAATATAGTGGGTTTGACTTTTGTGTACTCCATATGGTGATCTTATATGGTCATCATATTAGTTTTTGAAGGTTGTTAAAATGGAGAAATCATTTAATTGGCAGAAATTAATAAGTCATTATCCTGCTTCACTTGGTTTCCATACAATTTAACTACATTTTTCTCCTTAATATTTCCAACCTTTGCATTTCAGTCTCCAATCTCAAGTAGCACATCTTGATTGCAGTTCTGTTGATTTCAAATTGCATTTGATCATTTCTAAATGTGATATATGAATAAGTAAATTATAAAATGCAACCACCTCTTCTTTTATATCAATAGTTGGAACATAAACTTGGATATTTTTATTATTAAAAGGTTGTCCACAAAATCTAATTCATATCATTTGGTCATTAAATGCATAAAGTATTGTTTTTGTTATTCTTCCTAACTAAAGAAAGCAGTGTTGTTCCTTTTTTTTGTTTTGTTTTCCATATTTTAAGCAGTAGACAATATGATCTTTAACTGAAAGTGACGAATTTCGGTCTGCTGAATTTGCTAATGCCTATTATGCCAGTGTCTGGTTAGTTCAGTTCTTCTTCCAATATGTTGAACTTTCCCACATTCATATTTCATAGGTTCCATTTTCTCATTATAATTGTCTTTGCAGCTTCAAATTTTCTTTTCCTGCATAATAACACCAGCAAATTAGATGTTCAAAGGCCTTATCTACTTTTGTAATAAACACTAAGCTCTTCCTCAGTAGCATGTTGAGTGACATCTAACCTGGGAGACCCTTCATCTGCACTGTATCGTCAGTCATGTTATACTTTCTATCCAGCAGCTTTCTTGGTAAAATAGAGGAGTGGTTTACTGTTACCTTCTCCCATGTAAAATGAAATGATGCCTTTGTCATTGTTGCTAAAGTGACTGTCCACCTCAAGCATCTTCCTGTATCACTGATAAATACCTGGTTGTTTTAGCTGATGGCATCTGAGATGACCTTCTTGCCTTGGGTGACCCTGCTGTGATTATATATTCTTGGCATACACTCCCAGTGTTCTTTGTCGTCCCCCCCCCCCACACTCACACCATGATGAGGTAGCAAGCAGGACTGGGGGAGGGGAAGCAGATCTGTTATTAATATTAGACCAGCTATTATTTTTTATTGTCTTATGTAGAGTTTCCTTCCTTTATGGTATTAATCCAAAATTGGGACGGCACTAATGGTATTTAGTCTTCTACTTATAAATGCCTTTATACTGATTTTTAGTGAGAAATGTTTTATTGATTGGCCCCAAATTAGACAGTCATCAACAAAACTTAGCAAATAAACATTCAGAGGAACCCACCAGGAAAATAGCAACAACCACTGCCTGTTGTTTCAACACATAAATAAAAGGTTTTTGCTTTTCTGGAATCCTAGAGAGAGTTGCATGCTTATAACAAACCTGGGTTGTTGTCCTGTGTTGCTAGATAAATAATTTATGTATTGTCCATATCAGCAAAAAGTACTCCTGTAATGTAGACATTCTATGGCAATTCTGTTTTTCAGTTGCACATTCTTTGCTATTGTTATTATAGTTCTAGATTTATCACATTAGTTTGCTGTTTTCTGCAGTTTGATCTCTTTTGGGTGTTGATGTTATCTTACTAGCCTTTTTTAAAAAATAAATAATTGTAAGCATTTAGCAGAAGATTCTGACACATACTAAATATGTGTTTATGGAATACATGACGACAAAAAATTACATCACAGATTGTTAGGACTGCAGAAAAATCCTGATTAGATTTATTAATATTCATTATATGATCGTCCTAAACAGAAGTAAGACAGCATGTAGTATCTATAGTGTGGAACAGCTTAACACTCTGTCCAGAATTGCTGAAGTGCAATGGGCAGACTTGTGACCCAGAATTGGATTGGGTTATATTTTAAGATGCACAGTTGCCTGCTGCAAAGCACATTTTAGACATGCTTCATATCAAGGAGCTGTCCTTAGCTTCTGCCATTTGGATACAGTAAAGTTTCCTACATCTCTTCTGAGAGAATATCTTTTGTAATATGGTTCCATGGTGGTGCAAAACTTAAAGGGATGCATATAAAGTTGTGAAGTTGTGAGTGAAAAGGTTGGGGGAAGAGAGATTGAAGTAATTTACATGTGAGATAGTTTGTGTGTGTGTGAGTGTGTGTATATATACATACATACACACACACACACACTTTCTATTTTCAGATTCAGCTTTTTTTTAACCTCACCTCATAGTGTCATCCATGATATTATTTAAACATTTCTCTGCTCATTGGAAATAACTTCTTCCCAAACTTGAAGCAAATAAATCCCCCATATGTCATTATTCTATTTTAACCATTCCTTCAAAACTGCATGGCACTTCTATAATGCACTTTTCCAAAATAGATTGTGTGTTGGGCATATTCCCTTTTTGGCACACTGTTTCATTAAAAGAAGACAGAGGAAGTTCATGAACCATTGAATAAAATGAATTCAAGTACTCCTTTAGCAGCACTTGAAGTTCTGTTACTTTGACAGAGCATTTACTATTTGATTCCATCAGGAATTTTTCTTCAGAATTCTGGTGAATGGCAGTGTACTTGCTTTGGGTTTTGAACATTGTGAGGCTTAAGTCTAACCTTTGGAACATGAGCAACTGACAGGGAGAGGCGAGATAATATTAGCAATGAACATGTTAGTGAGTTTTGAGATACTGTATGTGCATGTGCTAAGTGGCATTTGAGTTTTTATCAAGTCCATATAAATAAGCAGCACAAGAAAAATTACTGCTAAACTTATATGATCTGTTGAGAATATTATTAACAGTATAAATGCCTTAATTACATAGGCTTAAACTGACAAGTTTTGCAGTTAAAAACGAGCTCTCTCTGGAAACTAGTAAATTTCTCTTAGTTATGGCTTTGAATATAACTGTTCTAGATCTGTAAGTAGAGGTTACTAATTTGAATGTGTTACTTTATCTGGCTGGAATTGATGGAAAAATAGAAGTGTTTCAAATATATTACTATAGGCGATGCAAACATATTGAAATGCAGTTAAAGTTGAATAGTCTCTGCTTTTTCTATGCCAACTGCACATTAGTTCAGGTACAGTGTATTTGAGATTCTTATGATCAGTACAGAGAAGTTAGGAAGAAAATGATATCTTGTAGAAGATGACATTCTACATCAAGAAATCTATGAAAAATATTATGGATGTTCTCTTTTTAAAACCCTACTATTTGTGACATTATGAATAGCTGTAGCATTGTAATTTGTAAGCTATTTCATAATGATCATATCTTATCTAGCAAGATTATTAGAACAATTATTATTCTAAACCAATAGCCAAATATGAAAATGATAGCATATTCAACTGGTTGTGTGTTATCATGTCTGAAGCCATGTGATAGCTGTTTTACAATTTTATTAACAGTTGTGAACCCTGTTCAGGACCTTCTATTCTTTTCTGTTGGTGAACAAAGTATATTGTTCAACTTTTCCTTGCATAGTCCAATATACTGTAACAGAATGGTTTTGAAACTGAGAAGAAAACTAAGAAAATATTCTGAAGTTTGCAGCATGATTTGATTTTGGATTTTGCCTTAGGTTGATGGGACTGCATTAGATCTAGATATATATTAAATTCTAAAACTCTTTCTGTATTTAGTATCTATAGAGGCTCAAATTATCAGCTTCACTGGCAGTTTCTGCAAAGAAAGGATGGTAGATAAGGATGATTCTATCACTACCCATGGATTCAGACATTAGAACAGGGGTCTTCAAACTTGGCCCTTTTATGACTCATGGACTTCAACTCCCAGAATTCTTCAGCCAGCGTGCCGAGTTTGAAGACCCCTGCATTGGAGTACCCCCCCCCCCATCTACCAGAAGATACATATTTGGAGAAAGACTTTAATGAGCCTAAACTCAGAAAGCATGCTAACTCTCCAGAAACAGTCCTGCCCTTTTTTTCCCCCCAGTAAACAGATGCAATTTATAGCCTGGACTGTATATCCAATCCCAGTTGGGGATATGCAGTTGTACACATTCACTTTGGTAGAAATTGAAGCATGACATTAAGTTTACTTATTTTGGGGTGGACTAAAGAAGATTTATAAACCTTGCATCTTCTATAACTGTCAATTCTGAAATGTGATTGGGTACATGATTCAATCAGAAATGGAAACTGCATTTTCTGTACATAAATCTAGATTATTTCAGTAATGAAATTGGTGTTCTAATGTTTTACTTTTCTCCATTTTTATTAGAACATTCAACTCCAGCCAAAGTGGTGAAAGCAGCAAACCTAAGGCAGCGGAAAGGAACCAAGGTATGTACTAACATGTTCTTTTATGCAATGATACATACATTTGGGGGGTGGGGGTAGGCATGGTATATCTGAATGAATCTGGTTAGTTCCAGACAGCTCAGAAACTAATTTGACATCAGGATTTTTAATGCATCACTTTACATTTGCTTAAATTGAATCACTTTCTTAAAAGCACATTTGCAATTTAACAATCACTTTTAGTTTTCAAAATCTTGGCTATTTTAGTATAATCCATAAAGACCAGCTGTCTGCTTTACCCCTGAGTCATTTATCAAAAGCTTAAAAACATTGCTGTGACTTGGTTTTTTAAGGGACTCCACTTTTTTCTTCCTTTCATTGATAAAATTGCCCATTCTTATTCTTTGCTTTCTGTCTTTTTAACTATTTAGGAATTGGTATTAGGAAAGATCTTATCACATGCTCACCATTTATTCAAAGGTAGAGAAAAAAGAACTTTGTGAAAAACTCTTTAAAAATTCAAGTATGCATATCAACAGGCTCTTCTTGATCCATGTTGATACTCTCAAAAAATCTCTAGAAGATTGGTGAGACAGTATTTACCCTTCCAGAATCTGTGCTGATTTCTATGGTGTGTTTTAATACTAGTTTTTTTAAATTACTATTTCTAACAACTTATTTGGAGCAGATATTGATGACTGACATAACTTCATGAATCTCCCTAAGTCCTTTGATGACTGACATAACTTCATGAATCTCCCTAAGTCCTAGTTGTATTTACTATCTTTGGGATTCACAATTTAGTTCTAATAACTGGTAAATACTGCCCAGAGCCCCTCTCTGAGGGAGATGGGCAGTTAAGAAATCTGAAATATAAATAAATCAGATCAGTGTCTGGAGATTTGTCTCTCGAGATGTCCAAAAACCTCTTGTTACAGTTTTCTTAGTTGATTGGATTCCTTCCCTGAGAGAGTCAGTATGAGTACATACATTTATCCCAGATCTTTTATAATGAAGACCAAATGGAAAAAAAATCATTTACTTCCTCTGTAATCTCTGTATCATGCTTGAATATTTCTTACACTTTTGGATATCCAACAACCCAGCCTGGCCAGATTCTTGTTTCAATTAATTTTTAAATACATTCTTATTGCCTTCCCCTATTTTTTCCTTTGCTTTCCTCAAAAGATCATGATGATGTTCCTTTTCCTTCTGCATTGCTTATTAAAATTTGACATCTCTTAAGCCAAAGTTTGTGCCTTTTCATTCTCCTTCAAGATTTTTATTTTTTGAAGGAAGTTTTGCCACAGTCTGGTTACGGTAGTACTAGAGAGCATTGCTGGCTTCTTTCTGTACTTAATTGACCTTTTCTTACATTTCTTACAATTAAAACATAATCATTGTGCTTTTGAAGAACGTCCAAACGTTATGAAGAGATATAATCTTCTTGGCTCTTCCTTTCAATGTCTCTTTTCAATGTTCCCCTAATTTAGAAGTTTTCCTTTTCATACTCATATTTGACTGTTGGATGCTGTTTCCTATTTGCATTTATGCTAAATGTAATAGTACTTTGGTTATTTCCAATTACCTTCTGTTTCCTCAAACATTTTGTATCAGATGATGGAATTAAATCATAGATTTAGATTAAACGAAATTGTTCTCCCCTCTAGTTCTTCCAGGACTGTCTGAAATATCTAGCAATTTGGACTTGTGGCCTGAACATGAATTATTATAAAAACATAGCCTTTTGCATGGTTGATTTATTTCATCATCTCACAGTTAGCTAAGAGTGACGAAATTCTTTTCATTAGCTTCATTCTACTATTTTCTTTGTAAATACCTGCTAAAAAGTTGACACACTTGTTAGTTTCTTCAAATCCTATCCTTTTCTGCTAGTTATTTCATGATAAGTATAGTACATAGTTTCTTTTACGGACCTGGTAAATAATCAGAGTCGCTCTGGGAGTGAGATGGATGGCCTCTAAATTTGATATATAAATAAAATAATACAGCATTAAAATAAAGGCAGGGAATCCTGTAGGAACAAAGGTCTGCTTTTTGTGTCAGAGAGACATTAGAACTAGATTGATAAACCCTAAAATTCCCAGCAACTGTATCTGATAACACCACAGTGTTCCCATATTTAGCCAAAGTTGTACAACTGCACTTCTGTTATTTTGACTGTGCCCATTCAGCTTCCCTCTCCACTTCTAATCACTAATTATGTAAAATCTGTTCCCTCTTCAGCACAGCAGGACCTGTATTTATGCTGAAGTCACCCTTTAGAGATACTACCTACTATGGATCCAGTTTTTAGTCAGGAGGACATATTTGCCACATTGACTTCCGGTCTTCTAAAGAATGATTATTTTTTCACCTGATGAAGAGAACAGTGATTAAAATTTACAGAGGGCATAGTGCCTTACCTCCTATATATTTATTAATTATATAGATTTATATGGCCTCCCAATCAAAATGCAACTCTTGATGACTAATATCAATAAAAATAAATTGAAAAAAGAATAAAAGAAAATACATTGTACTTTCCACCCAGTCCCTTAAAAAAAGTAATAATCGCACTGAGATGAGTCCAGTGCTCAAGGAAAAATTTGGCTCTTTAACATTGCACAAAAAGGCATCAAGGTTAGGGCCATCCAAATTTTGCAGGATATGCTGTTCCCTAAGCCAGGTACTATGACAGAAAAAGTACACTCCCATTAAATGACATGGTTTAATAAATGGGACTGGATTATGGCCACATTGCTAGATAGACCTTGTCGGATGAAGGGAAGACATTGGAGACTGGTCTTGCCCATACAATGGCGATTTGATGTGAAGAGAGAGATATATAATAAGATGTTAACCAGCACCTTGAATTGTACCTGGAAGTCCACTAAGAGCCAGCGCAGCTCACAGAAGAGAGGTGATATTTGGGTAAACTGACTCACACCTATAACTCGGAATTCTGGACCAGTTGCAGCTTTGGAATGGTCTTTAAAGGCAATCCCATGCATTGCAGTAGTCCAGATGGAAACAATCAATCAAGATATGAGTGATAGTAAATAGGGCCTCCTAATTTAAGAGGAGCAATTGGCACAAAGATGTATCTGTGCAAAGATTCTCTTAGCCATAGCTGTTACCTATTTCTTGAAAGAGAGTAAGATGATCCCCAAGAGTATAGGAGGATTAGCTCTGTTAAGGGGTACTACCCTGTTCAGAGCTAAAGATGTTAAGTTCTTAATTCAGTTTTACCAGAGTTCAACTTGTAACTATTCCTTTTCATCCAGGCTCCCACAACCTCCAGACACTGAAAAAGCATTTTGATACATCACTTTGTTGAGCCAGGGTGGAGATGTGTAGTTGAGTCTCATCAGTATATGGATGGTATCTGGCCCCTTGATGTTGGTTGACCTCACCCAACAGCTTATTGATAGTGTTGAAAGCTGCTGGGAGCACTTCTTTGAAACCAACAAGTTCAAATTCAGTTTTATTTGACAGATGCCTAAAAGTTCCTCGCAGCAGTCTTGCTCTCTCTCCCCAAGAGGGGTTAATTCACCTTAAACAGAGCCACTGTTTGGCAATTTGCAGATATGATGCAAGCGAATAAGCAGTTACATTTTGTCACTCTTAGCACCCTTGGGTAATCTTTAATAAAACCCATGTTCAATCGGATTTACTCCTTACCTTCCTCCAACAGTAGGTGTTTCTTTTGTTTTATTTCCAAAACCCAAAGGGCTATCTAGGATCTAAAAGCAGCCTCACAGTACAATCTGATCCAAAGCCCATTGTTTTGTTCCAGGTTATGAATAAGTTGTTCCAAGTTCTAAGACCTCAGTCACCTGAAGTGCTAGAATGTTAGGGAAACCCCAGGCTTCCCCTGAAACCTGTCTGCAATGGACTGAGGAAATGGATCATACCTGCTTGAGTTAGGAGATAGCCCAGAAGTACTCCAACACAGAAAGTGATCTCACTAGGACAAGGAATTATATACATTTACTCCATAATCAGATTGTATCACATCGCCTCTGCCCTGAGACAAAAAAATAGATTCATGATCACAGCTGTGGGTCAGGCCTATTGTCGTCATGATGGTCATGAATGTTGAGCCATGTTCAATTTCTTACCTAGAGAAGTCAGGTTGAAGTGTCCCAAGTGTATGAATTTAGAATAAGTCCACTGCCAACTTGGCCATAGAATCAAGCAGCTGTATCAGAGAAGCAATAATCCCAAGTGATCCTTCAGGCCCAATTTTACAAGCAGGGTTTTTCATCCAGATGATGCAGCATCCCTGAAAGCCACAGGGTTCTCCCTGATACTGATAGCCACTCTTCCATCCATACCATGGGATCACATCTGATGCCACACTTGAACCCCACAAGGCCTAATTTCTGAGTTGGGGGGGATTCCCCCTCCATGCTCAACCAGGTTTTGGTTATACATGCTAGCTTGGCTCTTTCACTCATGATTGAATTTGTGTAATGAGAGAAGGTTTATTACAGGCATTATTAATGGTGCAAACTTTCTGCCTATATGAGAAACTGCTTACCCACCAATACTTTACTGTGATTACCATTGTTGTGCTCTTGCATTCTTTGCCACAATTTTTCCCTGCATTCTCATTTCCTGATGCACTGGAAACTTTTGCAGTGTTCTGTAGGACAAGGTTCATTCTCTTTAGTGTTTTTTTCGGTGATGCTGTCATGTTAAGGATCTACTTAATTCTTTGCATTTTTGAAAATTTTCTTTTCCTCCTGATGCAAGTCATGAAATATTTGTAAATAAACTGGTGGCTCCCATTAAACCCTCCCCACCCAGCTGTGTGTGTAAAAAAATATTCAGAGAGGGAAAAGTAAACGAATCAGGCAGGAAAACATACCGAATTTAAACTATTCTATATATTCAGGAAGCTGGTCTCAGTTTTGCGGTCTGCTGCATTGGTTTTGAGTACTGAATAGGAACAGTGGGATCTTTTCTCCTTGTGTATATGCAGTAATGATACAGAATCTGTTGTCACTAAGGATTAGTCAGATAACTTATAATTACATAAAAGCCACCTGATTTTTCCTAATCTCTGGAAAATAATTAAGCCTTTCTTGTTTTGCAATGTAACTCAAAATGACTTGGAAGATTTTCTACTGCTATTGTGTAAATTTCATCATGCTCACCAGATGGCACTGTGTATGGAAAAAAAATGTTGAATACTAAATATTAAATGTATTTTATGATGTTTCCCATGGAGTCATCGGAAGCGGAAAGACATTTGTGGAGGAGCTGGGGTCTTGCGAAGGGATGGGGAGTTATCTTTCATAATTTTAATATTAAAAACTCTGGCATTCTGTGTCACAGAATACCAAATAAAGCACACATACCACAAAGGTGTCTGTACCTGGTTGGAATGTTCTGTAATGGTATTACGCATTTGAACTGCCACTAGAAGGAGTAGAAATAGTAGATACTTAAATCTGGATTTGTATAGAGGGTCAAAAGTTGAATTTACAGAAAGTAACTTGATTCTGTATTCTCTGCTGTATCAGGTTGGTGACTTTGGGGATGCCACAAATTGGCCAACGCCAGGAGAAATAGCTCACAAGAGTATACAGGTAAGAATATATTCTGACTCAAGAGAAAAAACAATCACATCTGTTTGGCCTATTTGTGAATTGATGGAGTTGCTGAATGAAGAATATTCTCCAACTTAGTAAATTCTGTTGTTTAGCAGAGGTGTTTCTTATCCATGAAGCAGCTTGTTATAATAATATTAGCAAAGTCCTATTTCATTTTCATGTTTTTGTGTTTATTGGTTGATGCTACTTGATTAAAATAAAATCTGAATATGTTCTAGAAGAAGATACTACTTTATTATTTTCTATTATATTGGATGTGTGGATTTTTGTTGTTGTTTTCCGTTATTGTTGTAACATCTACTACTACAGTTACTTAATTTGGCTGTCAAACAACTCTTCAAAACAGCAAATATTCCAAAAAGTACAATAAAATAATCTTCAAGTAGTTGAATTGACTGTTTCTGCTGTTCCTACATCATATTCTTCAGTATAGCTTATATCCGATAGTGGATATTTTTCATTTCATTCTAGGAGAGAGGATGCTCAGAACTGGCTATTCTTGAGGCTTTTGCTGTTAGGTATACATATGGGTAAATTATAATATAAATGTCAATAGAGACATGCAGACAGAAAAATGTGCAAATACATACATACATACATACATACATACATACATACATACATACATACATACATACATACATACATATATATATATATACACACATATACATATATACATATATACATACATATGTATACATACATATGTATACATACATATGTATACATACATATGTATACATACATACATATGTATACATACATATGTATACATACATATGTATACATACATATGTATACATATGTATATATATGTATATGTATATATATGTATATGTATATATATGTATATGTATATATATGTATATGTATGTATATGTATGTATATGTATGTATATGTATATATATGTATATATATACACACACACACACACAATACATGTATGTATGTATGTATGTAAGAGATTTATATGGCAACCGTGGGCAGTTAATATCAATCAAATCCTTATAATAACGTAAACACCTCCCTTCACACATATCCAAATTAAAAACAACATACTCTAATCAGGCGCCATAACAATCTCATAGCACTACACAGGTGCTGAACTCAACTCCTTTCTGAGTTGACTCTTGGGTGAAGTACAAGATCTTTATGGCTTTCTGGAAGGCTATAAGAGGCTTCTACAGTCGCTAAGTAAAAAAAAAAAGGGTCACACAACATAGAGCTTAAGATGAAATGAAGAGGCCTATCATCCTGTGTACCATTCTTTTTTCAACATTTTTCAACATTCCCTTAATTGTTTTTTGTTTAAAATAAATAACACTTTTTACTTTGATTTTCCTGTTTTTTATTATAAACTATTTTGTGATGCCCCGTACTAAGTCTGTTTTTCTTGTGTATATGTAAGTGCTTGTCACTCATATATCCAAAAAAGAAACCACCACTAGGGGTCCTCGCTGCTTGAATAACTTTTTTTATCCAACAAGTTTTTTTGTTCATATAATTTGGATATAATTGGATCATATTCCAACCTTTCATTTGCATATTTCCTATGTGGAACTTCCTTGGGATATAAAAGCCTTCAATGTTCTTTTAGAGAATTTCCAAATATTATGTCACAAAAGGAAGATACCAGTTGAACTTAAAAAAAACCCTTTTATTCTTATTAAAATCAATTTGCAGAAAGTTGGGGTTTAGAAAACTGTACATGTGTGAGTGCATATATATGTATTGACGGAAGAGAGGAACAAAATAGCTACATTCCACATTTTACTGATCTAGATTCTTGCTGATCTTCATGTATGCATCATTGTTATATCAAAAGTAGCATAATTAGATAATTTCAAAAATTATCCATTTAAATATAGTCAGAGATTACCCGGGCATGGGTGTGTGGAGGGAGGAGAGAATGAACAGAAACTGCAGGAATCTCTCTTCATGCTTTCAATTATAGACACTATTTTTTCCCCATTATAGAACTTAGTCTGAGCAACACTTTTGGGGGTTGCTACCTCTATGCTTAGGAGAAGGCCAGGAATAGCTCATTACAGGTTCCAGGCAGAGGATTTCCTTTTAGGGTTTCCCTGCCCACCATCATCCCTAGCTCAGCAATGCTATTCTGGGACAGAAGCCTGGAACTCATTCTAAAACCTAGCCAAAGTGAAGAGAAGATGATGTACTTACGATGTGGCAATGTTAAGATTGCTGTCAAAAAAGTGGTAATAATACAACAGTGGTTAAGAAACTGTCTTAAACTGTCTTAAACTGTCAATATGCTCTTAGCTTATTCTCTCTTCAGTGTGGATGCGACAAATACCCAGAAGTAGAACATGAATACAAAAATGCTTAAAGCATATTTCTGCTTTGGACTTCCCTCTGTTTTGGCAGCGGAGTGTCAGCTTTACAACTTTGTAAAATGCCTTTCTTTGTCTTCGTCTCTTGCTCCTGTTTTCATTCACGAAATGTGACTGTTATTAGATTTCAAAACGATTCAGAAACTATGGGGAAAGCCTTGCTTTTGCAATGCATGTGTTCCAGGTAGGCACATTCCCCTCCGATTTGCAAATCGGTGTATGTGTGTATGTATGTATCTATATATATATAAACAAGATTTATATATATATATATATATATATATCTTTGATAACTGCAAAAATACGAATCCCGGGCATATCTGTTCAATAACACAGTCCTCGATCTCCGGGAGAAATATAAACCAGCTGTTTATTGTTAAAAAGTTTAAAACAATAAAAACAACTATTTACAATATTAAAACAACTTAGCTTTCGCTGGTCCCCTGCCAGTGTCCTCAGAGTAAAGTTTTGGGGTGTAAATTACTTTTATAAACCTTGCTAGCCTAACTGCTTACTCATTGACCGTGTGATAGGGCCATCCGTCCTGGCTAACCGTAATTGCCTTAATTGTCCCGCCTCCTCTTTTTTGCACTCCAGTTCTCCAACCTTCCTCCCTCCCATCCTTGTCAATCCCCTCCTTCCTGGCGTTGCTGCCGTTGGCTTGCTTTCCAGCTGCTCCCCCGTACTCGTTCTGGACCTTACACCCAGATCCGGTGTCTTAGATGCCTTCCCATTGCTGCTCCCCTCCTTTCCATCCCGTTTGTCTGCCCGTTGTTCCTGTCTTCCACTATCTATCCCTATTAGTGCTATTTCCTCCGATTTCCTTCCGCGCTTGGATGTGCGTGCGCACAGCTGTATCCCGTCCCTCTGCCTCGTCTGCCTACGATCAGCTGGGCTATCTGCCGGCTCACTCCTGAATTCACCTCCTCTCATCCTTGCAGATCCTATCCTTCCTAATGTTGCTGCCGTTGGTGCGTTAGCCAACTGCCTCACCTTCCCCCCTCCTTCTTATCCCTTTGAACCATCCGCTGTACCTGCCTTCCATTATCTATCCCCCTGGTTCCTATTCCTTCCAATCTTTCTGCATGCCTGGGTGTGCGCATGCACAGCCGCATCCTATCCTTCTGCCTCATCTGCCTAAGCTCAGCTGAGCCACCTGCTGCCTCGCCCTCAGTTCCACCCTCTCCCTTCCTTACCGATCTTATCCTTCCTGGTGTCATCGCTCCTGATGCGCCTTCCACCCCCACCCCCACACGCGTTTTGGGTCGCGCGGCTAGGTCTGGCATCCTCACTGCCCCCCCATTGGCCATTCCGGGCCGCACGTCCAGATATGCTTTTAATGTCTGATATGCCGGGGGCAATTCTACGTGTCGATTAATCGAGCCCGCATCTGAGAACCAGGCCTCCTTCAGTAGGCGCCCTCCTTTGGAGGCATCCTGGGCGATGGCTTTTGCCCCCATGAAGTCAAATGAGTGTCCATTATTCACCATATGCGTCCATATTTGGGAATACTGCTCCTGCCTTTTGACGGCCAATTTGTGTTCATGTACCCTGGTTTTTATCCGTTTGGCCGTCTCTCCCGTGTAATTACACTGGCAATCCTTGCAGTGCACCCTATAGACCACCGATGATTCTTCCTCCTCTGGCAGTGGTTCCTTAGGGCGCATCGTTTTCATACGGAGTGTTTGGTTGGGTCGGTGGGCCACCCTGATGTTATGCGGCGCTAATATGCGAGCCGTTGCCTCTGACACCCCCTGGACGTAAGGTATCGTTGTCCAGGATATTGTCCCTAGGTCCTCTGGTGCTCTACGGGGTTCCTGGCGCTTACTATATCTTTGGACAAAAACGGGCCGGGTAGCCGTTCCACCTGCATACCTGGTGGAGATGGGCACGTTCCACTTGCTTGGCCTTTTTGGTACTGCAATGCGTATCTATACGTGCAAATAACGTCCGAATGCATGCGATCTTGTGGGCTGCCGGGTGGTTGCTCGTGTAATGCAGCATCCTGTCGGTATGGGTCGCTTTCCTGTATATAGTTGTGTGGAGGGTGCCATTGGCTTGGCGCGTGACTAATACGTCCAGAAAGGCCAAACTACCGTTGGCTTCCTCCTCCGCTGTAAATTGTATGTCCGGGAACACCGCATTCAATCTTTCCATAAAGGCAGCTTTTTCAGTCCGTTTAACGATAGCGAACGTATCGTCCACATATCTGGCCCAAAATTCTGGGTGGTAAACAGCCATTGCCTTAGCCTCCAGGCACTGTAGGACCGCCTCAGCGATAACACCCGAGATGGGAGACCCCATCGGCGTGCCCTTGATTTGTTCATACATCGTGTCCTGGAACGTGAAATGTGTTCTCAGACACAACTGCAGCAGTTTGATGACGTCTTCCATCTTAAGGGAACCATGACTTTGCAATCCCTTTAGCTGTAATAGATCTTTTATAGTTGAAACAGCCAGCTCTTGTGGGATAGATGTGAACAACGACGTCACATCAAATGAAATCATGGTCTCATCATCTTGTATTCTCACTGCTTTGAGTCTCTGTAGGAACTCCTGCGACGATTTTACCGTGTGTGTGTGTGTATATATATATATATATATACACACACACACACACACACACAGTATATATGTTAACAAGATTAATATATATATATATATACATATACATATACATATACATATACATATACATATACATATACATACTCAAAATTTTGTGGCTGACAAAGAGTTAGTGGGAGACTAGTATAGCTATTTCAAGCGCCCACTAACTCTTTGTTAGCCACAAAATTTTGAATCTATAGTATTCACAGTATGTGACGTCTGCCTGCAAAATATGCTCCTAGATTGGAGCAAAATGCAGAACAGACTGATTTATCCTATACTTGGTAGACCGGGTGCTCCAGCCAACACACACACACACACACACATATATATATATTCATTTTTGGGAACAAACTATTGCTTTATAACTGCAGTAGTGTATTTGACTGCAAGCCAAACTATATGACACTTTTGAAGGTAACCAGTATTAATGGCTTCCCCAAAGCATAAATAAATATAAATATCTCGAGGTGAGGATGCAAGTAGGAGTGCTGCTACGTTATTTGCAATTATTTTTTCCTCCACCTCAAATGTCTCATCTATCATTTTCAGCAGCTGTCACAAAAGTCCCAGTCTCTACGGAAACTTCATATTAAGAAAAACATGAGGGAGCAGGAAAAAGGGGAAGGAAGTGATGGTAAAGAGAACATGAAAACTCGATCCGATGAATCAGGAGAAGAGAAGAATGGAGATGATGACAACCAGAAATCGGCTCAGAAGAAAAAGGGTGAGAAAAGGCTGTCCAGGGGTCTTAGCAGGTGTGCTAGTATGGCAACTTTGGGCTTTCTATCAGCATTGCTGTTGGCAGGGCTCTGTATTGATAAAGAGGACTGTAGTTCCAGTGAATTAGGAATTAATGACTATATAGTTCAGGGGTCTTCAAACTTGGCCCTTTTATGATTTGTGGACTTCAACTCCCAGAATTCCTCAGTCAGCAACTCTGGCTGAGGAATTCTGGATGTTGAAGTCCACAAGTCATAAAAGGGCCAAGTTTGAAGACTCCTGGGCTTGGAACTTTGAGGACCAGTCTCAAGCACCATTCATTCAGTGCTATTGTAAGTTCAGCCAGTCACTGAATAAGTGGGTTATTAATCAAGGACCCCCTGTAGTACAGAGAAATAGTTTTCTATTATCTTGAAACAATATAATTTAAAATCTTATCAGAGAATGTTCAAAGTACAGTCTATTAGAAATATATAACTTTGCCATTTCCCCCCATGCTGATCCATTATCTTGTAGCTTAGTCAATATCAGTGTACTATAGCAAACATTATTTTTTCTCATTGTAAGCAAAGGTACAGGACAAAAGTAAATCTCTGCCCTCAGAAAAAACATGAATGTATGAACTGAAGCTTGAACAATATTCTGGTTCAGTCTTTCATTTTAATATATTCCTCAGCAGGCACTGTCTTCAGGACTCACAAAGTAGAACAGGAGTAACAGATTGTGTTATTTCTAGGCCAGCGTCCTTATCTCCTTATCATAACTGGTTTTTGAAATCTCAAGTTATTCATTGCTGTTCTGGGAGTCTGAAATATTTTGATAGTTGGTGTAGGCAGTAATTTCTGTATTGTAGGCAGCAGACACAAATGGGTACCCCTGCAAATAGATATGAAGTCTGAAGTGCCAAGGGATAAAACCGCTTCTCGTAACAACAGACAGAATGAGCAGCATCGGCATCCTTCCAACAACCGAAGTGAATCAAAAGGTATGAGTTGAATATCTTTGAAAGCAGTAAAATTAACACACACACACACACACACACACAGTTGTGTTTTGTATTGTTTATATTATAACATCCTTTTATCTTCCCTGTACACAAATGAGCAAAACATTTCTATTTTGAAATAGGCGACTTTTGAGTATTCTGACAAAAATAAGTTTTCTCTTCAGTAGTGGTGACTTGGTAAAGTCATTACAGATAGTCCTTGCTTACCAACTGCCTTTTTTAGTGACCATTCAAAGTTACAATGTTTAGAAAAACCAGGTCTCATATTTACAGCCATCACAGCATCCCACGGGCATGTGATCACCATTTGCAACCTTCACAAGCAGCTATGAACAAGCAGAATTAATAGAGAATGTGATTGCAGTGCCATGATGTCTCATTTATTATTGTGATGATTCACTTAATGACAGAAATGGAAGTGTAAGGCTAACACAGTCACATGATTTCTCATTTACTGACTGTGTTGATTCACTTTAACAACAGAAATGGAAATGATATTGTAAGATTGGCACTATCAAGAGTTTTGGCTTAGTGACAGAATTGCCAGTCCCAATTCTAGTTGGTAAGCAAAGATTACCTATAGCCAGTAAAGTAGCAGATACGGGGTTTTATTTTACTCCCATTGGCTGAAATTAGTTGAAGGGAAATAGGTTCGAGGTACAGTTGATTAAGTGTATGCTAGAGTCAATTTTGATCCAAAAGCCTATAAGACTGATAAGTGAGCTTTATTGCTGGCTTTAAAGTGCTGTGGAGAGAAATAATAGCAATGTTGCTGTCCTTTGTGTTTTAAGATTTCAGATTGTAAATCAAAATATATTGGTTTCTTCGTTGAGCCTTACAGGCACATACATTGCCTAATGCAATCATACATTTTGCTTATCCATTAAACAGAAGCCTTAAGCTAATAGGTAGCTACTTGAATTTTTATGCTTGTTTTTCCTGGTAATGAGGATTTTATAGGGAAAATCAGTTGTTGATCTGTTAGTTGGTTGTTCAACTCGGTTCAGTGGATATTTTCATGAAGACCAAGTTACAAAAGTTTTGTTTAATTGCTGATTCCATGATTTGCTATGGGCATTATACACATGTTTTAACTGTGGGTTAATTTTTTTAAAATCATCCTTTTGAACATGGATTCTTACTTCCGTGTTTTTGTAAACCTGTTCCCTATTGCAAACCAATTGAAATGTTTTGGCTTTTTAGTCTTTTGGAATACAGAACTTGAAGACACTTTGAATTTTGTTCTGACTTTGAGGACATTTTTCCCCCCATTTGGCATACCCCTGCACCCATTGATTATTCTAAACTGACACATGGTTTACAGTATAGTCTAAAACAGGGGTCTTCAAACTTGGTCCTTTTATGACTTGTGGACTTCAACGCTGGCTGAGGAATTCTGGGAGTTGAAGTCCACAAGTCATAAAAGGGCCAAGTTTGAAGACCACCCCTGGTCTAAAAGCTAGCTAATTAGGATATTCCTTTTTATATGGCAAAGTTTCTGTTTTGTGGCTAGCAATGAGAATAACAAGTAAGAAATTTGGGGTTTTCAATGTTGCTATGTCTAGTTTAGCCCCCTTCAAACAGTGTTGCTATGTCTAGCTAAGCCTCCTTCATCTATATGTAATGATAGAAGTAGATTGATTCTTTTAACCTACTTGATTGTTTAAAGATGCCTGAACATGCCAGTTCACAGTCATTTTAGTGTTTTAATCTCAGTCATGTTTTCGCTTTCTATTTATTTTGTTGCAGGATGGCATTTAGATAACAAGCATGAGCGGAATTGGCCTGACCATGATGAAACTTCTAGTGTTAAAAGCGACGGGGCAACTGTTCGTGGTGCTTTCAGGGGCAGAGGACGTGGCCGGGGACGAGGGAGAGGGAGAGGAAGAGGAGGTACTCGCTGTACGTATAATATATTCATAACCACTCTCCCATCTATAGAATATTGGTGATGCTGCAGATAAAGAACTGGCAAGCAACGTTTTATTTCCGCTATGAATGTCAGTAATTGAGGATAGCTGATTTGTTTGTGCTAAACTATGACTGACTATAGTTGGAATCAAGGTGAAAGAATTTAAAATCTTTTCCAAAACTAATGTCTTGTTTTTATTGAATTTTAAGTTCCTTTTTTAACCAAAGAATAATAGAAGTAAAAATAATACACAAATATTAATACACAGTAAAAACACAATTACACGAAGTGTAATTAAAAATTAAATAATTGATACGCTGCGGTGATTAAGTATTAGAGTAGGATTGGGGAGACCCAGGTTCCATTCTACTGTCCTATCTAGAAGCTCACTAGGTAACTTTGGGCTGGTCATTAACATCAGTGTCTACTAATTGCAAAAAGAAAGCTTAAAATGATGGATTCTGGCATACCCTTTTGAAAAATCAAGACAGGCAGTTCTAAAGTAAACTTTCCTGTGTTTGGGGTGGGGGGGAGAAGAAGTTTCTTATAGCATCTTAAGTGTTTCAGTCTTTAAAGTGCTTCAAGAGTCTTTCAGTTTTATTTGCAAATGATTAATAATTAAAAGCAAAGTGTACTTCAAGGGTGGCATAAAAAAAAGCCATACTGGACTTTGCAAATCGAGAATTGTAATAAGGAGAGGTTCTTCTGCAGATAGAAAACCTTTGATCCTCAGATAACAAATTTTTGATCCATGACGTTAGAAAAATTGTGAAGTAGATAAGATAGGTTTGTTTGGGTGTGATGTGGCACTGGTTCACAGCTTATCTGCCATGTTTTGTATCAGTTGGCATCCCCCGGTACCTTTCAAGAATTTCCACAGATTGAGTGCATTGACGTTTGACCAAGACATCAAGGACTGTTAGCAGATACAGCTGATTCAGAAGCAGTCATAGCTGGCACACTGAACATAAATGTGCAAATTTGCTTATTATTGCATTATTGAATTTGGGAGTTCAGGCATTCCCAAAGAATACATCAGATTTTTCAGAAGTTTTGGGGAATCCCCTTTATTCTGGAATAGGCTGAATCTCAATTCTTGTGTCTTAACTTTCTACTGACTAGCAGCACATTTGTTATTTTTCATTGTCAATTCAGCCTCCTCCTTCACACCTTACTATTATTGAATTCTGATAACGTTATGAGTATGTACCATATTCTTGGGAGTTATGTGATAAGCTATCAGCGGAATATCATATTGGTGACTCCTTATTCCAACCTCAGGGTGACCTTTCCCAACATTTTAGTTTCGATGAAGAAATGAAAGTGGGAGAAAATAATAGAACCATGTAGATCAAGACAGGTCAGTGGCTATGGTATCAAACAGTAGTCCCCTGCCTGGCTATTATATTTCATCTTGATTGTGTTTGACCACTGCAATACAGATTTTGTTTGAGAAGAAAAGGTTTTAAAAAGGATTTTTTCTCTTTTTCCTTGTACAGCTCACTTTGATTATCATTATGGGTATCGGAAATTCGATGCTTCTGATGGCACACGTGCACAGAAATATACTAGTAATATCACTTACTACTTTGACAACATCAGTAGCACTGAACTCTACAGTGTTGACCAAGAATTGCTCAAAGACTACATCAAACGACAGATGTATGTATTAGTTTTGATTCTAGGAGTAGTTTTTCAGTATTTCAAAAACCATGTCAGATATTTGACAAAGCATTTTATTTCTTTTGACAGAAAACTGATTTTATCCATTAAGAAATTGCTAAATAGTCTCTTATTTATTTCTTTGTTCCTAGATATACTGTGCTGCCCTTTCCAAAACGAGTAAAATGGCAATTATTGCAGCAGCATCACAGCCTATAATAATAAGCCCTACTTATCAAATTGGTTAGGAGTAGGCAACTGAAAACATTCAAAATAATGACTGGTTCTTAAAGTGGTGGTGGCAGCAGAAGACAAGGTTATGCCCAACAGCCACTTGAGAATATAGAAGGAAAAATAATATATTTAAATGTAAGACTGTCTTAGATTGGGACCAGTTTCAAAAACGATGGATATGATAGGGTAATAGTTATTATTATGCTTGAAAGAAAGTTTTCTGAAGTGATATTAGTGTAATTTGGCATGTGACACAAATAACTACTTCAGTTTCCATTTCTTGCTGTTTTCAGAGAATATTACTTCAGTGTTGACAACTTGGAAAGAGACTTTTTCTTGAGGCGGAAAATGGACACTGAAGGCTTCCTTCCCATCACTCTCATTGCCAGTTTCCATCGGGTACAGGCCTTAACCACAGATGTTGGCCTTATCATTAAGGTAAGGTATAATCTGTTCACCTGGCTACCTACCGTGTTTCCCCGAAAATAAGATCCGGTGTTATATATATTTTTTGCCTCCAAAAGAGGCACCAGGTCTTACTTTTGGGGGATGTCTTACCCGCTTACCTTAGGACTGCCGCAGCCAGGTCTCCTATGTCCCGACACCTGTCACGCTGCTGCCTGAGTTCTTCTGTGGCCGCTTGTGGCTGGACGCCATGTGGAGCATTGTGCTGGTGCCGCCGCTCACAGCCGAATACTGTGTGGCTCATTGCGGTGATGCCGCCGCTCACAGCAAGAGGCTGCATTAGAACTCTGGCAGCGATGCGACAGGTGTCGGGGCGTGGGGGGCCTGGCTGCAGCGGTCCTAAGGTAAGCAGGTGCAGGGTGCGTGGGGCAGCTCCACACCCCCGCCCTGGCTTGATTTTTACCAGTGGGCCTCGCTCTAAAACTAAGGCTTATTTTGGGGGTAGGGCTTATATTAGGCACATACGTAAAAATCAAACTAGGTCTTATTTTTGGGATAGGTCTTATTTTTGGGAAAACATGATATGTATTAGAGTGTGTTGTCATTTCACTTTCGGTTATACCATACTATCTCATTCAAACTTGCACTAAAAATCTCTTCCATTGTGATGAATTGGGCACCTGCAGGAGCATTGAGGGAGGATTTTAATAACAGAGCTTTCTCAGAAAAATGCCTGGATTGAGAGACTGCACAGTCCCAAGCTGTGCTTGGTAAAAGGTTCAGGGTAGCCACACCTTAACATCTCTTAGGATATATGTATTAAGATATTGGCCATTGGAATGAATGGGAGGAGAACATTTAAGGAGGACAGGAAAGGCCAAAACTGTTTAGAGAAAAAAAAGTGACGATTTCCTCAATTTCAGCTATGTTAGTATGGCACGGTGAAATATAATTTCTTCATATAAAAATAATTCTATATACTTTCTGACTCCTAAATGACTGCTATATGTCGGATTATTTTTAAATTATTTGGTGTTCAATATTCTTTTAGATGTGTTTAAAACTCTCATTTCACTATCAGATAATAGGTATCTGCAGGATACCTTTTTTTTGGCAGTACCCCTCCTTGACTTGTTTTGATATATTAATGCTGAAAATGAGGGCTTGTTTTCCAGGCATTAAAAGATAGCAAAGTGGTGGAGATTATAGACCAGAAAATCAGGAGAAAAGAAGAACCAGAGAAGTGGCCTTTGCCTGGCCCTCCCATGACAGACTATGCACAAACAGATTTCTCTCAACTAATCAACTGCCCAGAATTTGTGCCCAGGCAGAGCTTCCAAAAAGAGACAGGTCAGTACAGATGGAAAATATGAAAATCAAATATGTTCCACCAAATATGTTGATTTTTGTTGTTGCTACATAATTTGAGATCAAGCCAAACATTTATTTTAAAAAACAAGGTCAGCCTCTAATAAAATTCACCTAATATGGGATTTGATCCTGTATGACAGGAGTGTCAAACTCGCAAGGTCATGTGATATGTCTCAACGTATCGAGACTTTTTTGCCATTGCCGGCAATGGGGTGGGCGCCGTTTCGCTATGATGCATCCGGCCCGCGGGCCGGCAGTTTCACACCCCTGCTGTATGAGAAGGCAAACCTGGCATATATTACTGAGACCCCATCTAGCAAGGAGGAGGAAATGCCTCTCTTGGAAATATGCCCAGTGAAATTTTGCGGGTGGCACTAGCCGCAACTTTGTGTATGTGTGTGCGCTATTGTCTATTGGGATTCTGAAGGTTGCCAGAGGCACTACCTCTCAGATAACCACATGTGAGACCCTACTTGTAAGGTTGGGCCTGAAAATCAGTTGGAGTTCAGCTATTGTACCAGCCTCCCTGCTGCATAGCAGCTTCCTTGCCTACTATGCTTGAGGCTGTCTTTGCCCTGGCAGTGGAATTTCCAAGATTTATGATTCTAGAGGAACTTCAATCTGCTATCTTAGGGGGGGGGGGCAGACCCAAAGACTGCATGGAAGTTCATGGCCACCATGACAACCATGAACCTGACCCTTTGTTGTAGGTCTGATCTGAGGGGGGGGGCACATGATAGACCTGACTTTTGTTTTGGGGCACTGGCTGTGTGATTTGGACTTGGGCAAAGTTATATCCCTTGTCATGCACAGCCCACTACCTTGTGATCCTGTAGTTAGTCTTAACTCTGAAAGAAGTGGTGGTGTGCCCTCTCTCAAACAACCTGGAGGTGCTCCTGCTCAAAGAGCTGGGGGCAGCTGTGGCCAGGAGACTTTTTATGCCTATTCCCAGGCTGGGAGGTCCTGCTCTTAGTTACTTATCCTTGGTCACCTCCCAATTGGACTTTACACACAGTTGTACAAGGGGCTGCCCTTGAAAATCATCTGGAAGTTTCCATTGGTCCAGAATGCAGCAGCATGGATATCTGTCAGTATATCTCATTGTGCCCATATAATACTGCTGCTCTGCAAGCTGATAGACTTCCAATTGTAATTCAAGTTGCTGATGATTGTCTTTAAAATCCTACAATACATAGTACTAGGTTACTTGAGGGACTACCTTCTCCCAAGACTGACTACCTGCTCCACATACTCCCACAGGGTTAGGGTTAGGGTTAGTTCCTATAAGTTGTTGCAAGTTTCTTTTATTTAACTCTTGTCATCTTATGGGAACTAGGACCTTTTCTGTGGTTGCCTATACTGTCTGGAATAATTTCCCTTCCCTGACATGTCAGGCCCCAAATCTTGCATGAGCTGAGCGTCCCTATAAATCTTGAAATAAATAAACTTTGATTATTTCATAGCAGCAGATTTATTTGAACCTCTTAGAATAAAATTTTGTGCATTGAGAAAGAATAGAATAGAATAGAATAGAATAGAATAGAATAGAATAGAATAGAATAGAATAGAATAGAATAGAATAGAGCTGGAAGGGACCTTGGAGGTCTTCTAGTCCAGCCCCCTGCTCAAGCAGGAGAACCTATACCATCTCAGATAGGTGATTGTCTATCCACGGGTCAGCAACCCGTGGCTCCAGAGCCGCATATGGCTCTTTGAGCCTTCTACTGCGGCTCCCTCCGCCATTTGCAGAGAGAGAGACAGAGAGAGGCACTTGCGCTTCCCTTCTCTCTCCCCCCCCCTCTCCCCCCCTCTCTCTCACTCTCACTCTCACTCTCACTCTCACTCACTCACTCACTCACTCACTCACACTGAGTGGGGGAAGAGGACTGGCAGACCAAGGGCAGGAGAGAGCCAGCCCAATAAAAATGTGTGTCAGCTTGTCGGAGAACAGCGTCAGGCCAGCTGGCCAGGTGAGCAAAAGATCGGAGAGAGGGAGGGAGGGAGAGAGAGAGAGAGAGAGAGAGAGAACTCATGCACAGCAGCCTCTATTTCTTTTTAATTAAAACTCTTAAATCAAGTCGCGCGAGTTTTGCGGCTCCCAGTGTTTTCTTTTCTGTGGGAAACGGGTCCACGTGGCTCTTTGAGTGTTTAAGGTTGCCAACCCCTGGTCTAGTCTCTTCTTAAAAATCTCCAGTGATGGAGTGCCCACGATTTCTGGGGGTAAGCTGTTCCACTGGTTGATTGTCCTCACTGTCAGGAAGTTTCTCCTTAATTCCAGGTTGCTTCTCTCTGATCAGTTTCCAACCATTGTTTCTCGTCCTTCCCTCTGGTGCTCTGGTGAACAAAGTGACCCCTTCTTCCTTGTGGCAGCCCCTCAAATACTAGAATACTGCTATCATGTCTCCTCTATTTCTTCTTTTCTTTAGACTAGCCAAACCCAAGTTCCGCAACTGTTCTTCGTATGTTTTAGTCTCCAGGCCTTTGTTCATCTTAGTTGCTCTTCTCTGAATTTTTCCAAACTCTCAACATCTTTTTTTGTGATATGGTGACCAAAATTGGCTGTGGTATTCCAGATGTGGTCTTACTAGGGTTTTATAAAGCGGTACTAATACTTTGCGTGAACTTGATTCTATGCCTCTGTTTATACAACCCAGAATTGTATTAGCTTTTTTGGTTGCTGCTGCACACTGCTGGCTCATAGTCAAGTGATCGTCCAAGGTCCCTCTCTTAGTTACTGTTTTTAAGCCAGGTCTCGCCCAATCTGTACTTGTACCTTTGATTTTTCCTGCCTAAATGTAAAACTTTGCTTTTCTCCACATTGAAACTCATTTTGTTTGATGGGGTCCATTGTTCAGGTTTGTCTAAATCTTTTTGGACCCTGAGTTTGTCTTCTGGGGTGTTGGCTACTCGTGTCAGTTTGGTGTCATCTGCAGATTAGATGAGTTCCCCTTCAATTCCTTCATCTAAGTCATTGATGAAGATATTGGAACCTTGTGGTACCCCACTGCTTACTTCTCTCCATGTGGATGTAGTGCCATTGACGACTACTCATTGAGTATGGTTTGTCAGCCAGCTACAGATCCGTCTGGTGGTGATGTTGTCTATTCCACCTTTTTCTAGTTTACCAAGGAGTAAACTACTTTATCTACTTTATCAAATGCCTTACTGAAATCTAAGTATACTACGTCCACAGCATTTTGCCGGTCTACTAGTTTAGTCACTTTATCAAAGAATGAAATAAGATTGGTTTGGCATGATCTGTTTTTAACAAACCTGTGCTGGCTACTGGTTATGACTTTGTTTGCTTCTAGTTGTTCGCAGATCTGTTTTTTGATTATCTTCTAGGATCTAGTAGATTGTGAGTACAACTAGATTGCCTTGCTCATGCAAGTTATTGTACCATTTGGCTTCAATTATCTGTTACCAACACCTAAGCATATGTATTCTGGATAAAGAATATCTCAAGTGCATTTTTGTTTGTCTTTGAAAGCTCCCCATTTTGAAATCTTGACATTGGGATATACAAACTTGCTCCCTATGTTCATGTTATGAGTATGTTGTTAGCACTTTTTGTAGTGATCAAACAGGTTTGTCTGTTTCATAATATGTCTTCCAGTTGTATTTTTCTGATGGTAAAAGCATTAAGATAGGGTTGGACTGGTGCTGTATGATGTGTCAGGGGATTATATTAGAAAAGTGGACAAGAAAAAAGGTTAAATAGCCAAGAACGGTAGAAATTGAGAGAAAAAATAAATAAAATGTTATATTTATAAAAATGAAAGGCCAAGTAAAACTGACAAAAATTACATGATATAACCTATATGTTTTATACATAGTTAATGCAAATTAGAATTAAAATATGTAAATGACATCTTCTTGTCCATTTGTCTTAAAACTAAAAGTTGGCTCTCCCGTAGGAGTGCTACATCTTTATTTTCTTTTCATCCAAGGCTAATTTATATTATAGAGTTATTTTTGTTGATATTTTGTAAAACAAGTATTTTGCATGTACAGATACTTTATTTAAATACATGTTACAGAATCTGCTCCTGGTTCTCCCCGCTCTGCCAGTCCCATGCCAAGCAAGACAGAGGAAGTTTCTAATTTGAAGACAATGCCTAAAGGTCTTTCTGCCAGCCTGCCTGACTTGGACTCTGAGGCATGGATTGAAGTGAAGAAGAGGCCTAGGCCATCTCCCATCAGACCCAAGGTAACCAATGAATTGCATTGGAGGCCAGTCTTTCTACAGGTTTTAATGACATATAGAAGATAGATACAGAAGACGGACTTAAAAGTCAGTCACGACTAGCGGGGTAAAACCTGCAGGGATACCTTTATCTTTTTTTTAACCTTATAGAAGACAGAACATTTTCAAGAGACTGACTAATGTAACACTCTAACTTTAATTGCATTAAATGTGCTAGATAGGGATATGCTCTGCTCTTGGAGATCAGGGTTGAATTCAAAACTGAATAAGTCTATGTTTGAAATTGGAACCATTTTGTGCAACTCCAATGGTGGACATTTTGTTTTTACTTCAGATAGAGAAACTCTGATAAAGACACAAAAATAAAAAATGACAAATAGTCCACAGTGTTGTTGATGTGTTTTACAAGGCTATGGGTTGGTTGGCTTGTTTTAATGCAACTTTTGACTGCCAAAAGTACAAACAGGTAATCCTTGGTTAATGATGGTTAAGTAGGACTGAAATTTCACTAAGTGATGCTGTAGCAAAATGTAATGACATGGGACCCCATCATTTAGCAATGGCAATCCCTGGTGCTGTCATTCACTGAATTCCACCAGTCATTAGCAAGAACCTACCTGAATCCAAGCCATTCCTGGCTTGATCCCTCCGAGCCTTGGTAAGATAAGGGACTGCCTCCTCTGTTCTTTTGGCTGCTTGCTGCCCCTAATGCCTAGCCCTGCCTGCCTTCATACCTTCCACATTGCACTATTACTTACTGGTTAGGACCTTCTTTCATGCCACAAACAAGGGCCATGGATAAGGCAAAAAGAAGGCCCCTGCCAGGTGATGGGGGCAACTAATGGCAGTCGGCAGGTGAGTGGCCAAAGGCGTTCATAAACCTGAATGGGCCTGAAATTTGTTCGTGAGACCATAAGGGCACTGCAATGATCAGAATTTTGAAGAGCAGTCACAAGTCCCTTCATTTACTACTGTTCTCTCTTTAAATATTTGTTGAATGGTTGGACATTAAGCAAGGACTATCTGTATAGTTCTGCCCTTCTCTTAGTCTTCCTCTGTGAGCAGGTGTGTAATGTGATGCAAGATTAAATGAAATACTTTGTTTTCAAGTCATGTATTACAGGTGAAGCTTTGAGTTATTTATCTTGAGGATGAAACAGAATTCATTGTAATTGTCCTGTGAGTGTTGTAGTAAAGCTTAGTGCTCCACAGCTCCAATCTTAACAACATTATCTCACTTTTTACCAGAAAACAGAAGAGTCTAGAACACCACTGAAGCAGAAGGATCAGGATGAACCAGAGGAGTTGGACTTTCTTTTTGATGAGGAAATGGAACAGATGGATGGTCGTAAAAACACCTTCACTGATTGGTCAGATGAGGATTCAGATTATGAGATTGATGACAGGGACGTAAATAAAATTTTGATTGTAACACAGACACCCCCCTATCTGCGCCGTCATCCAGGGGGAGACAGAACAGGCAACCACACTTCCAGGGCAAAGATGAGCTCAGAATTGGCCAAGGTGATCAATGATGGACTATATTATTATGAACAGGACTTATGGACAGAACAGTTTGAACCAGAATATTCTCAGATAAAGGTGAGAATCAGGTTTTATTATCCTATTCCATATGAAATGAATATAATGTAGATGGGACTAAGCAAAGGTCCTGAGTGCATTATTACAACTTGAACCAATATACTAATTCAAAAGCATTTTGCTCACCCACCTGTGTGAACATGTGCATCAAGAAAACTTAACCAAATGGTAGATTCAGAAAACAGATGTCTACACTTGAGTCCATAATTGACTTGGGGCATTTCCTTTGATGGGGCTCCTTTAAACATCGATTAACTTCCTCACATATATCTTAATACCTTGCAATGCCTTACCTTTTATCTTATCAGATACCATGAGTCAGGAATTGATTATAAATGGATTTATGAATATCAAATTATCTGCAGTTATGCTTCTATTTTGGGTGCAATTTCCTTTTGATTAGAGCTGTTTTATGTAAAAGCCAATATACTCTCAGATGGTGCAATGGCTCAGTGGTTAAAGATGCTGGCTTTGTCAGCTGGAAAGCTGACAGTCCCAGTTCGAGACCTGAATGCTGCGCAATGAGGTGAGCTTCTGTCCTTGTCCCAGCTGCTGTCCATCTAGCAGTTTGAAAGCATGCAAATGCGATTAGATAGTTTGGAACTGAAGAAGCTTCTTGGATGAGAAGCGAAACGTCTTCAGGGAAAACACTTGCCTTTTGAAAAAGCACCTTTGGGAAAACTTTGACCTGAATGATTGAGAATCTCCATGGACAAATAAATAGGTACCACTTCAGTGGGAAGGTAACAGTGTTCTGTGTGACTCAGCGTGTAGTCATGCTGGCCACGTGACCATGGAAGCGTCTTTGCACAACACTGGCTCACTTGTCTAAAAAAATGGAAATGAGCACTGCCTCCTACAGTAGTGACCAAAATTGTGGAAATCTTTTGGGAAAAGTGTATTTTTGAGGTATGATGGCTAATAACACCACTTTTCTTTTGGAGCAGTACCATAAAATTATATATCAATGGAAAGATAATTTAATCAAGAATGTAATGCAACATAGTTTGTTCAATTATCTGTACTGTATTCTATGAAAGGTTATAGCCAAATAACCAGAAAAAGGAAGCACAACTTGCTTAGGTTGATATCAGGTAGCTTTCCTTCATCTGATTGTAGCCAATGAGCATGAGTGTTTAGAGAGCCAATCAGGTGTCATCTTGTTTTGGCAATGAGCCAATCAGATCAGTAGGATTCAGTTATTGATGTCAAGTATTGAAGCTGAGAGGAGGACATTTGTCAGTGTGTTATGTGACCGCTATCAAGTTGGTTGGGTTTTTTCCCCCCCTTTCATTTAGTGAGCTTGTAAAATGTAATAAAATTAAAGTAATGGTGCAAAGAGTTGACTGGTTGCCCAGAAAGCGATGTAAAATAGTATTATTAAGTGAACAAAGCTACAGTTATAAAGAAATTAGAAGAAAAATTGGTGGAAACTTAACCAAAGATGGCATTTCTACTGTACACTTTTCCCAAAAGGTTTCCACAATTTTGGCCACTACTGTAGAGTTGGAAAAGACAGGGGAAACCTTTACCTTAGGTATGTGCATGTATTTTTTTTGGATATACTGTCTGACAAGCCAGTAGTTAACTGTATTTGCAGAGTGCTTTGGAGAGGAAGTTCTACCAATTGTTTCTTACTACCATATAGATTATGATCTCAAGCACACTAGACACCTGATCACTCTTGGTTACAGAATATTTTTCTTATCTTTTCCAGGCACGAATGAGTGTTAAGCACTTTTTATCACCACTGCATATTAATGGGCAAATATTTCTTTGGGTTTGTTACAGTGCCTTCTTTCATGTAGTTATTATGGCTGTTATTTCAGCTTATATATTGACTTTATTGTACACCTACTAGCATCGATAGGATGTGAGGTGTTAGAAATAGTATAGATAGTAAGCTGAGTTGTGGAGAATAGTTTTCCATTCTTAGTAAGATTCTATATTCTGATCCAGAAAATGTGAGGACAGTGTTGCTACATTTATCTCATGTCACTGGGGATGAAATCAGCCAGCTTCTGGTTATAAATTTTAAATAACAAAAGTTAGCATAACTTATGCTCTATAACAGAATGCTATTACCTTAAATTGATCCCTTTCCACAAGGGAGCATGTCAAACACATATCTTTCCTTTTTGTCACTTAGACCTTTTAAATGTGATGTTTAGTTTGTATTTGTTGAAGGATTGGTACAAATCACCTTCACCTATTCCCTACAATCTAGACTGATGACTTTTGTTCTTGTATATACCAGCATTCTAATATATATTCGAGCAAAAGTGATTCTTTATACAGTGCAGTCAGAAAGTATTCAAACCCCCTTCACTTTTGTCAGATTTGTTATGCTGCAGCCTGATTTTGCAGTTGTTGAAATTCATTTTTCCCTCTCATTAATCTACACTCAGTGCCCCATAAGGACAAGGAGAAAACAGAATTTTAAAAATGTCTGTAAATTTATTAAAAAGAAAAAATTGAAACATCACATTGGCATAGGTATTCAGACCCTTCACTCAGTACTTTGTTGAAGCACCTTTGGCAGCAATTACAGCCTCAAGTCTTTTTGGGTATGACGCAACAAGCTTTGCACACCTGGATTGGGGGATTTTCTGCCATTCTTCCTTGCAAATCCTCTCAAGCTCAGTCAGGTTGGATGGCGACAGTCGGTGGAGAGCCATTTTTAGGTTCCTCCAGAGATGTTCAGCTGGGCCACTCGAGGACATTCACAGAGTTGTCCCTAAGCCACTCCTGTGTGGTCTTGGCTGTGTGTTTAGGATCATTGTCATGTTGGAAAGTGAACCTTTGGCCCAGTCAGATCCTGAGCACTGTGGAACAGGTTTTCATTGAGGATATCCCCATACTTGGCTCCATTCAGCTTTCCCTCAACCCTGACCAGTCCCTGCTGCTGAAAAACATCTTCATAGCATGATGCTGCCACCACCATGCTTCAGCTCTCATTAACCAGCAAAGGTCCAGTAAAAATGAACAGAAATACCTAACAATGTACAGTGCATTCAGAAAGTGTTCAGACTCCCTTCACTTTTGTCAATTTTGTTATGCTGCAGTCCGATTCTGCAGTTGGTGAAATTCATTTTTTTCTCATTAATCTACACTCAGTGCCCCATAATGACAAAATGAAAATTTTAGAAATGTCTGTAAATTTATTAAAAATAAAAATGAAATATCACATTGGCATAAGTACTCAGACCCTTCACTCAGTACTTTGTTGAAGCACCTTTGGCAGCAATTACAGCCTCGAGTCTTTTTGGGTATGATGCAACAAGCTTTGCACACCTGGATTGGGGGATTTTCTGCCATTCTTCCTTGCAAATCCTCTCACGCTCAGTCAGGTTGGATGGCGGCCATCGGTGGACAACAACCGTCAGGTTCCTCCAGAGATGTCCAATAGGGTTCAAGTCAGGGCTCTGGCTGGACATTCACAGAGTTGTCCCTAAGCCACTCCTGTGTTGTCTTGCCTGTGTGCTTAGGATAGTTGTCATGTTGGAAAGGGAACCTTTGGCCCAGTCGGAGATCCTGAGCGCTGTGGAATGGGTTTTCATTGAGGATATTCCTATACTTTGCTCCATTCAGTTTTCCTTCAACCCTGACCAGTCTCCCTGTCCCTGCTGTTGAAAAACATCCTCACAGCATGGTGCTGCTGTGTTGTTGCAAAGGGTCTGAATATTTGTGCCAATGTGATATTTCAGTTTTTTCTTTTTAATAAATTTACAGACCTTTCTAAAACTCTGTTTTCACTTTGTCATTGTGGGGTAATGAGCGTAGATTAATGACAAAAAAATGAATTTCAACAACTGTAGAATCAGGCTGCAGCATAACAAATTTGACAAAGGTGAAGGTCTGAACACTTTCTGAATGCACTATATGTGGCTCTAAGCATGCCTATTTCTAAATAGAAATTACATTCAGGAATTTCTTTTTTCAGATTTTTCTGCTTTCCTTGAACTTGCAGCCTTATGCTGCTTTATACAATATTTTTCCAGTCCTTTTCTGCAAAACAGATTCTTGTATAATTCTGTTGCTGTGTTATTATGCCCCTCTAATTTTTGGTTGGTGAAGGGATTCTGCCTTGTGGAGAAATCAATCCAATGGGCAGCTTTTTTGCTTTCAAAGAGGCTGGCTGAAAAAGATCTGTCCCAAAAATCTAAGCAGGATTTTGGCTCAGGGCGTTTGCAGCCAGTCTGCAGAAATGAAATAATTCCTTTTTGTTGTAATTTTGAATAGTTCCTGAACCGTTGGTTGTTAAAAAAGGACTACCTGTAATTGGTGTAAATCTTAAAACTAACCAAAGTACATTCTACTTTTACTTTTGGAAATATGGGAGAAGATTCTAAATTAAAAGTACCATTTTCTGTAGTAGAGCTGGAATCGTCATACCTTTGATGACATCTTTTGACTATGTCTTCATATTTGTCTGCACAAAGAACTTTACTGGTTGTAGCCTGAGTTGCTTACCAGAGACAGCAGTAAGATCCTTAGAATAAACAGCAGACTTTTGCAGCACTTCTCCATTACTTCTATCTTGACAAAAGAAAATTCAGTGGTGAATACAGGAAGATTTGTACAGTACTTTGTGACATATTATCTGAGGATGTTTATATTAAAATGTAATACAGAATCATTAGATAGTTGTGGGCTCAATAAAACATAATTGGATAATTGTATTTAATCTGTTTATATAGAGAGTGGATGAGAAAAAGGCATTAAATTGTCCATTTTGGATGTCATCTCCTCATAGTCAGTTGCACCTGAAATTTCTCAGTTCCTGAATGTGACTAAAAATGAGCTGTCTGAGCATGGAAAAAAAAGTTAAAATAATGTGAAGAGGAAGTCAGAATGTTACTTTCATGAGCTCCTTTTATTAACTTTGTAACCTGTCTCATGTGAATGGGAGGCAGACATACAGAAAAGAGCATTTTTCACAGTTACATTGATTTTAGACTTATGCGGAATTCCTAACTAAACTGTACACAAAAGCTTTGTTTTGAAATTCTGATGATTTGTCTTACACTGAGATGGCGAGGTATATCACTGTTGGTATTTTGAAACAGTTATACTCTTGATAATCACCTGTTTAGGGACCCACTTTCTATGCCCCCAGTTTAGTGAGATTCTTATGAGGTTTTGGTGCTGCCCTGACTTGATAGATATAAAGTGTAAATCTCTTCTAGTTATGTATTTTAATTTTCATTTGTGATCTTTTGAAATGTAGCAAGAAGTAGAAAACTTCAAAAAGGTGAATATGATCAGCAGAGAGCAGTTTGACACACTTACCCCCGAGCCTCCTGTTGATCCAAATCAAGAGGTTCCCCCAGGACCACCCAGGTTCCAGCAAGGTAAGGTTTTTCAGAGATTCACCTACTAAACTTCAGTAGGAGTCTTCCACATAGGATCTTTTGACCATTCAGTCTGCACTGTTGTATTTTTAATCTGCTGCTCTCTGGTCTTCTGGGGTTATTTTTTCTTGCATGTAAAGCATCTAGAAGGTCTTCCTGTTTTATTTTATTGTTTATCAAATTGATATGCCCGCCCATCTTACACAACGTGACCCTGAGCAGCATATATTAAAAATCTTATATTTATTTCAGTGCCCAAATCCATCATTTTATGGCTTGCTTTTAAAAACTTTGTTGCTTTCACTTCTTTTTCTTTTTAATATTTTATTGATTTTTAACAATTACAATCTTTAGTGCTTAGTAAACGTGTTATCTGGGTTCACATATTTAACAGTGACTTCTTCAATGTAAATCTGTTCAGTACTGCACAATCCAGTGTTTTTCCCCCGATCCTCCTTTCTTCCCCATATTTTTTCCATTTTCCCCTCATTACACAGTTATGTTGATGCATACAAAGTTAAATATAAACCTCCTCCTCATATTTTACTAATATTATACAAATAACAATCATATCAATTCATAAATCAATATCCTGTTTTTCATGCTCTTGTTAAAGTTTGATTTCTCGTCAATATTTGAAATATCTTTGTCAATTATGATTTTCTCAATATTAATTACATTTATATAGCTAAGAATTTTATTTATACCAGCTATCCTCTTATTTTCATATTTTCCATATAAAAAAAAGAAAAAAATGATATTTTAAGTCTAAATCATATTTTTCATTATGAAAGTCTAATTATATCTAACGGTCATCCATTCTTTTAATCATATTCAAACAGATATTTAATCATATAATGCCCCCTCTAATAGGTCAAATCTTCTATTTTTTAAGTCTAACTCGCTTTCTTTCTTTGCCAAGTAGCTTTCCAGGCCAAGGCAATTAAATCGCCCAGGAGTTTTCTTTCTATTTTTGTAAAAGTTGCTTGGAATGCGGAAGACAATTTAGGTAGGGTATTTTGGAGGGGGAGAATTCCGCCCATTTATATTCCTAAAGCAACTCCCACTTTCCTTCTCCCTCAATTTCTCTTTTCATTTTTTGTCTCCCAAGTTGTGACATTTCCCCTGACAGCTCTATATTCCATTTTTTAAAATCTTCCTTATCATCAGGTATATTTTGCAGACCTAAGGGGTAAAGCGCCTTTTCCATATTCGTTGTTATGACTAAATCTTGCAGTATTTTATTTGTATATGGTAGTTTATATTTCCCTTCTTTTATCTCTTCCGTCTCTGGGTCAATGTCCTCTGCTTCAACTTCTAATTTCTGGTTTATTTGTTCATACTTTGTAGTCATTGTCTGGGAATTTTCTAGTTGTAGATTTAATTTGGAGAATTGCTCATTTATATTATCTAAATTGTTTTTAGTCTCATTATGGTTTCTTTCTGTATCCTCTTTGTGTGCAACAATAGTTTGATGAATTATTTGTGGCATAGAGTATATTTCCTTCTGAAAAATGTTTATTTTTTCTTGAGGCATCATTCCTGGAGATCCTTGATTATTAGTCTGGGTGGGGGCTCAAATGGAGGTGTAAGGTATATTTTCTTACCACTTTTAGCTGGGTGTAAAAGATCCATTTTGTTTCCCCCCTCCAGATAATCTGTCAAAACTTTTATGTTCTCCAAATACAAGTCTTATCTAATATCACCAATCTTAATAAGAGTAGAACAAAGTTTCATCTAATTTTCTGGTCTTTATGTGTAGCTTTTATAATCCAATAGGTTCCAGAATGTGGGTCCAGTCCTAAAAGCAATATTTTGAAGTGATCCTTTGTCTCAGGCATCCAAGAATTGTCGGTCAGGCAAGGTTGTAATCCACAATGTTCAAAGTGTTCAAAATGTTCAACCACCCTGAAAACAGTTCAAAAGTCTCTCAGCCAGACGTAGTCAAAAGTCAAATTTTTCTTTCTTTCCCAGTAGTTCTTGAGATTAGAGGTTCAAGCTCAATAGGTATTTATAATCCAAGAAGGTCAGAGTGATAAGTATGCCAAAATATTTTTCTTTATTGCCAGCTGTTCTTCATTAAGTTAGGAGTCACCAAACAGCCTGGAAGCTAGTTGTAGTGCTATACTCAAATCCACCATTAGATGTCATTCAAAATCCACTTTCCACTCTTAAGACAAAGGGCTGATTTCTTATATTTCACCTCAATGGTTTTTTTTTTCTTTCCCAAAGAGAAAATCTTAACAATTACCTCAGGTCTCAAATTTATTCAAACTGTAGCTTTAGGTTACTTCCACTTCAGTATTATGTATTTCTGTTCCCCATAAAAGAAATTACAACGCCGCTTCCATTCCTCTGGAAGAGAGGGGCTACAATCCCCTTCCTTCTCCTGTTCGGAGGTTTTTAGCTTCTTGGGAGTCATTCCCAGGAAATTCAGTTGTAAAATAGTAAAGAAAGGATCAATATTCTCACCCAGTTCCAAACATGCTGTTTACAATCTGCTAATTGGTGCTTTTCTTCGGTTGTCAGTGGCTAATGGCTGACCACAGGAATGTAGCCAGTCTTTCCCCTGCCGGTTTGGAGGGCTTTCCTCGGATCCAATGGAAAGACCGCTGTCTCTCCATGATCGACGAGACACCCCTCCTTCATCGCCTCTTTGGGGCGACTTTAGGCCCTTTTAGGGCCCCCAGCAGGGAGAAATCTGGCCCGGAAGGCAGAGCCCTGATTTCCTGCATCCGTCTCACTGCGACGCCAAACCGGAAGTTAGCGGCTTTCACTTCTTTTTCTTAAAGGGAATTGGAAAACACAGTTTTTGAGCATGGATGTTGATGTTTTTATTTTTTGTGTATAAACAGCATAGTTTAATTGCTCCTATATTTTTTTAATTGTAGTTCCAACTGATGCTCTGGCAAATAAACTCTTTGGTGTGCCCGAACCTTCAACCATTGCCCGATCTCTGCCAACAACTGTGCCAGAATCCCCAAACTACCGCAATGCAAGAACTCCTCGGACCCCTCGTACACCTCAGCTGAAAGACCCCACACAGACGCCCCGGTTTTACCCAGTGGTTAAGGAAGGCAGATTGATAGATGCCAAGGTAAGACCTGCGCATCAGCTTCTTCTATGTGCCTATAGATATTGGGTATTTCTTGACTCAGCTAGAATTCTTTGTGAACCTTTAATATTCATAGAGAACCTCTTATATGTTCCTTCTGTTTCTTATAGACACCCCGGAAAAGGAAAACACGGCACAGTTCAAATCCCCCAATGGAATGTCACGTTGGTTGGGTGATGGATTCTCGGGAGCATAGACCTCGAACAGCATCCATCAGGTACTAGAAGGCATAATGATTTCAATGAAGTTGAAGAACAAAAGTATGAGTTCTCTTCTTTCTCATAAGTCAATGCCCTTTTTACTCAAAATAATTTTTTTTTTTTAATAAGTTTTATTGATTTTTTTTGGTTTTACAACAAAGTGTTTGAGACTCATCGTGGGGATAGGGTACTCCATAGAAAAAAGTAAGAAACATAATCATACATATATAATTCAAATTAATTCTTTAAAGGTTCCCTCTCTATTTTGTCAATCAAAGAAAAAAAAACTATCAATAATATTTCACCTATGATCAATTCCTGTTTTCAAGCTTAACTAACTTACAATTACCATATTCCAATTTAGCCTTAAATAAACATATAGTTTACACTTCGGGTATCCAATTTCCCTTATTTTGTAAAATATAAATTGTTTCTAAAATATACATACTATTCCAACCATTCTATTTATACTTCCCAATTAAATTCTATCTCTTATTCTACTCTTATTTCAAATACATATTTTATAAATCAATCCATACTTTTAAAACCCCTTTTTAACTCTTTACCTAAAATTTAATCTTATCAAAATCATTATACCTTAAAAAGAAAACATATTATTTCACCAGACACCTTCTTATTTCATTTCCGGTCTATATTCTATTTCTTCATCTATTAACTTTTTGTTTACCATCTTTTCCGTATTACATTTCCCAACCATAATCAAATTACATCCCAACTATAGTCAAATCAATAATTTTCATCTCAGTAGTATTAACTCAGTCAAAATCTCTAAAAGCCTTTTTAACCCATCAGATAAAATTTTAACACTCATTTTTAAACCTAATTCTAGCTTTCTTTTTGTGCCAAGCAGGTTTCCACAAAAGAGCCTCTAAATCATCAAATCTTAATATTTGATTGTACATATTTCTCCACAATTGAATCTGATCGTAGTCCTCTTCTCTTTTTTCCAATGTTGTCTGCACTACATAATCTTATTCAGTATGGTAGTTATTCGTTGTTTATCCATGTTGTCAACGTTTTCAATGCTTCGTATTTGAAAAATTCCTGTTGCTTTTGGGATTGTAGGTGTTTTAGTTAGAATCCGCCTTTGGTCATCGAGATTCTCCATAACTTGTATATGAGATGTAATATCTTCCTCTGTGTTGTTTGGTTCCTCTTCTGGTGTTGTTTGAATTGTAAAGTAGTCAGTTGAAATCTGAAAATCAGTTTGAAGCTTTGTAATAAAAGCATTTATTCTAGCATTCACACGTTCATTAAATTCATGTATTCTTCCCAGCATCCGATCACCAATAGATTGTAAATATATTTCCTCCATTTCGTTAAGTTGTGGATGTAATCGCATGCCGGCCTCTTTAGAATTGATCTGTTCTTCCTCTGTTGTTCCTTGGTCTATAAATTGGTCAGTCAAAGTTTGAGATTCAATTTTTAACTCTGGAGCATCCTCTTTCATATTCATTCTAAATTGTTCTTTAAGTTCCAAAATTTTTTCTAGTAAAAGTCCATAGTCAAGCTGTGGGTAAAATTCCATTTCAATAGTAGAATAGTCTTAATTTTTTGGTGAAGATTCAGCTTAGAAGGTAAATACAACACTAAAAATTCTAAAGTAAGGATATTATTATAAGCTTTAACATCCAAAAGAAATAATAAAAAACAAAAAAGTCAGGCCAGACAGGAAGAAAAAAGCAAACAAAGACCAATAGTGAATATGAAAAAAAAATATCCAATTTATAATCCAAAATAATAATAAAATCTTTAAGTTCCAAAACGTTTTTCTAGTGTGAGTCCATAGCCAAGTTGTAGGTAAAATTCCATTTCAATAATAAAATAATCTTAATTTTTTGGTAAAAATTCAGCCTGGAAGATAAATACAACAATAAAAATTCTATAGTAGAGCTATTATAGAATGTAACGTCCAAACAAAATAAAAACAAAGCAAAAAGGTCAAGCCAAACAAAATGGAAAAAGCAGAAAAAACCAAAGTCAGTATTATAAAATATCCAATTTATAATCCAGAGTAGTAATAAAAAAGTGCCTTGTAAATCAATTATTATATTAATAATCCAAAAAAGAAAGAAAGTCCATATGTCTAAAATATATAATTTGTACTGTAAAATCCAGCTAAACTAATAGGAGAAAGGAAAGGGGGAAAAAAAGGAAACCTTTCAGCTGGTTTCAATCAGATAGGAATGTCTGGGCGTAGAGCCAAGTGTCTGGGCGTCACGCCAAGTTTAGTCTGAATACACACCCAGCAAAAGGCAGTGAAAGTCTCGGCTTGATACTTTGTTGCAACTTCAAGCTGCAAAAAGCCGCCCAGACTGCAGAAAAAGTTTTAAAATAAACAATAATGTTCAGAAGGGGGAAAGAGAAAAAAAACGCTCCACCCCCCTCCCTAAAGGCTTCCGCTTAAATTAAAGACAAGCTAGCAAAGAGAAAGAAAACCCATCTTCACTGCAAAAAAAAATTTCAGAATCCCCGAATCCAGCAACTCCAAATAGTCAATAAAAATTAATTATTTTTCTCAAAACTCATTTTCCCAAATATCTGAACGCCGCTCTCTTAAAATAGGGAAATAATTCCAGAAGCTTTTCACAGGGAAGTAAATAGGGTACCAAGAGGGAAGGAAAGGTCTCACCCGGATCACCCACGGTGGTTTTTTTCGCTTAGATGTTCTTGTGACTTTCGGCTGGAGCAGCTGGATGATCGGCCATGTTAATGGCCGATCTTTTCCCCGTCGGCCCAAAGAAGCTGTCTTGGACCGCAGAGGGAGCTGCCGCTCCCTCCGCCGTCAACGAGTGTCCTCAACGGTAGTCGCCCCTCCAGGGCGACTTTCGACCCTGTCCAGGGTCTACCGGCGGGGGAAACCGGCCGGTGAAGAGAAGAGACTCTTCGCGCGACCGCCTGCGCTGCAGACCGGAACCGGAAGTCTGTCAAAATAATTTCTTAATTAGCATTTAAGACTTTCTCAGAAAAAGCTTGTCAGATTAAAATCTAATTTACTGTAATGTGTGTGTATCTACTTCTGAACATTTGAGCAATTGGTTCCTATATTGACATAATTTTTTAAAATTTATTTATCTAGTTCCAGTCCTTCAGAAGGCACCCCGGCTATAGGCAGCTATGGCTGCACCCCACAGTCATTGCCTAAGTTCCAGCATCCTTCCCACGAACTCCTGAAAGAAAATGGCTTCACACAACATGTCTACCACAAGTATCGCCGGCGCTGCCTTAATGGTGAATTGTGTAGATACTGCTGAAGTTGTCATGTATTTGATTTTTGTGCAGGCTATAGTGAATGGAGCAGGTAGTTTGCCTAATATCTTGGCCAGATTTACCTTCTTGGAAGTGATATTCTTTGCAAACCTTCATTATTGTTTGAAGTAGTAATCTGTAGACCAGATCTGCATGTAGTGCAATGAGCAGGGCTTATTGTGAATTGGACAAAAATCCTTCTCTGTTCTGCTTGGTTATCTGTTCAGTTGTATAAAGCTATAAGTGAGGTTGTAGTTTAATCACTTCTAATTGGTGTGGGCAGTTTTGAAGATAAAGTTTCCTTTCATTTAAAGCCAGTCTTCCATTCATTATATGATATCATTTAAGATTGCAGTCCTTTGGCTGCTCTATAAATGACATTACTACAGAAATCTCTATCTGGCTTCAAGATGCAAAGGCCCAGGCATTCAGCAGATTCTTAATTCTGTGTATAACAGAAACATAATGAAGGGGATTGTGCGTATTTTGTCATGAGGATGAAGTGAAGTATTTTAATTGGCATGCACTTTAAAATAGTTCTTAAGAGTTTTCATCTTTGTTTTTAATCCAGAACGGAAACGACTGGGCATAGGCCAGTCCCAGGAAATGAATACTCTCTTTAGATTCTGGTCATTTTTCCTTCGGGATCACTTTAACAAGAAAATGTATGAGGAATTTAAGCAACTGGCTCTGGAGGATGGAAAGGAAGGGTACAGGTAGGTCCAAACCTATTTATTGCATCATCATAGTTGGCATTTTAAATACGGAAAGGGGGACACATGGATTGACCTTGGCTTTAGTAACAAATATGGTGATAGCCCTTAAAGAGATATTATACGGATATTTTGTCTGACTTGATCAAATAAACTCTTGTAAGAAAAATTAGAGCATCTGAAATTACAGATATATGGTCTTGCAGGTATGGACTGGAGTGCCTCTTCAGATATTACAGTTATGGACTGGAGAAAAAATTCCGACCTGACATATTTAAAGATTTCCAAGAAGAAACTATAAAAGATTTTGAGGCTGGTAAGTGATTTTTTTTCCGGTAGCACATGTTTTGGGGAATAATTATGTAATCTTTCTTTAGAATAAATAGTTGGAGTTTTGATTACCCTCTGATTCCAAAACTATAGTATGAAAGGATGTTTTGAGTACTGCGCATAGGAAAAACTCTCAAAAAGACATGAATACTGGGAGAAGCTCCTGCGTTCTGAGGCCAAGATTACCTTTAGCTTTATGCTGTTTTCTCTTCCGTAAAGAGGGCCAGCTGCTTTCTTGTTCCCTCTGTCTCTTCCCCCCCCCCACGTGTGTGCAGCTAATTAAAAGTCTGTTCACATAAGTTGCCAATTTTTTGTCACTAATATTTGCTGAAATGAAATTGTTATGGCTTCCTACATCTATATTAAATGAGACTTATTTTTCATTTTTTGTCTCTTGTTAATAGGCCAGCTTTATGGGCTTGAAAAGTTTTGGGCCTTCTTAAAATATTCCAAAGCCAAAAATTTGGACATTGACTGCAAATTGCAAGAATACCTCAGCAAATTCCGCCGCCTTGAAGACTTCAGAGTTGATGTGGGTACAAATAACTGTTTCTTCCTTGTAATACAAATATTTCTAATGGTTGTGTTTTCTCCAACTTCTATGGCTATATCAGGCAGAGTCAGTTAATAACAATATGTTTGAAATAATATGAAATGATAGAGAAATTCTGCTTGCAAATTAATTGCAAACACTGGCTGGGTGACTTTGGTCCTGACACATTGTCTCAGCCACTTTTAAGATGATTGCTCTGAGGAAAAAAGGTGAAATTAGATTTTACTGCTCGCTGGCAGGGAAGGTCACAAGTCATGGATACATGATGTCTGCCTTAACAGTGATTCACTTAATGACTGGCAAAAATTTGTAAAATCATGTGTGGTCACATGATGTATCACTTAACTGTCATGAAAAAAAGCCAACCCTTCACTTGCATGAAAATGCTAAGCAGAAAAAAATAATAAAAATAATACGCTATTTTTTTAAAAAATAGCCCGGTCATATATGAAAATCTTCAGATAATTGTGAATGAAGGTATGGATATCAAGACTTGGGAACTAGAATTGAAAGCCATATTTTGAAGCGGGCTACCACTCCTAAGGGCTCATTCTAGTTTCTCCAGTTCAGACATGGCAAAGTTGAATGCTGCAGGTCACTATCCTCTTTGATTTTCTCTTAAGGTTTTTTGCTAAATGACTATAAAATCTTCCCCTTAATATTTCAAATGAAAAGACTTTTAAGATACTCTCAGTTTTGAAAGTGTGGGCCAAGCAACAAGTACTAAAGAAAGGAGGGACGTTGAGGTACTATTACTTTTAAAAAATACTGTAACAAAGAAAGCTCTGTATATTTCTCTCTCTCTCTCTGTCTCTGTCTCTGTGTAAATTATGCTTGAAACAGTGTTGAGATGCTATATAAATCGGTCTAATGGCTTTTTTCTCGTTTCAGCCTCCTATAGGGGAAGAAGGTAGCCACAAGAGATATGCAGCAACCATAGGAGTAGATGGAAGGAAGCGATACCCATCTCAGTCTTCTAGCAAGACTGTCAGCCATACTCCATCCAATCAAATGTCTGCCTCATCCAGCCAAGTCCCCAACTCACCAAGCCAGGAAGATGCCAAAAACCTGAGCCAGCCACATGCAGTTTCCACAGCCACAGTGGAAACCCAAACAGTGGGGAAGTAGACAGGCTAGAACCACCAGTGGAAAAGGGGGCAGGGAGTTGGAATGTAGAAGCCCAAGGCCAGGCTGCTTTCGGGAGGTGGGGCTATACAGCGCATATGATTTTTCTTGTTGGCTGGAAAAACAAGATGATCCAAGTTGAACGCATCTTTTTCCTCGCTGTGATTAAGTCATTGATTGGAGCCAGACCTTCACATTTTCATGTCTTAGCGCCTTTCAGGGGTTAGGTTGGGTTGGGAAAGGGGAGATTTTTATAAATATAAATATATTATATATATATATTATATATATATATATATATCAAGTTTTAAATTATTGATAGAAGTTTGTTTGGATAAACCAAAATTACTCTGCATCATGCAGCCTCACAATCCAGCTCCTTCTCCTCCCTCTGAACACTTAACAACTATGCAGCCCACTTGGTAAGCTGGAAGTTTGGACCGAACAATGTAGTGTTATTTGGAGAACTAGCCTTTAGCTTTCCAAGTTCAGCAGGCATCGCCCCTTCTGGATATAGCAATGCACAAGAGGAGTCTGCTACTATCACATGTACCACCACTACTTCTCTGTTGTGGCTCCCTCTATGCTGCTCATCTTTTCCATCAGACACCTACGACTGGAAGTGAACCAAAGGACCCTGGCTGAAAGTGGGCCCACTTGCGTTGGGCTTGCCCAGTTCTTTTGCGTGATGGGTAGAACATAAACTTGCACAGTGTCTCCCCTCGCATAGGAATGCTAAGACTTGGCTAAAACAGCTTTCACTTAAAAAAAAAAAACACAAAACACAAAAAAAACTTGTTTTAAAAAAAATCTGTTTCTTTTGCTTCCTTCCTTCAAAATAATAAGTTGCCTTATTGTGGAGTTGGGAACTTGTAGGCATCCCTGACTTGAGCATTTTGGGAAAATGGCATCTCCTTGGGAATCAGCCAGACTGTGATATATTTCTGTTTCCTGTTCAGTGACTCTTGTCTGCAGTAGCTGATGACTGTCTTCCCTTTAACCCAGCTGTGATCCGCATCAACTGGAACAATACTGTTGAGACCTAGCTGAATGTTGGTTCACACCACACGAACAGCTTCTCTCCAGAGCAGGGGGATACTGGGGCACTTCAGCCTGCAACTTCTGCTATTGTGTAGTTGATGCTGATGTATGTGTATCAACTGTTTTAGTGTCCTTTCTGCTACAACTGCATCTGCCATTGCTTCACTTAGACTTCCAGGTGCGCCACCATTTTTCTCTCTCACCAGGACAGGCCAGGAACTCATTTGTTCTTTCATGAAATCTTCCTATTCCAGGATAGGCAGGCAGTTGCGCCAGGAAAAGAGTAAAACACAGAGTGTGGCTCTAAAGGCATACATCCTTGCTTTTCATCCATGTGGTTGAAGAATATGTGCACAGGAAAACAGCTTTATCCTAAGCAAAGTAGGATTTTTATGTCCAATCATTTCTGAATTTGAGGTAGCTTACTAGTACTGATTACTTGCACAGGATTTCCTTTCTGTATTCTTTCTAATAATAGCTATGATAATCTGCCTCCCTTCCCTGAAATGACCATGTAGCCAAGGATGCTGCTGTTTAGACTGTTGGCTAGTTGCAGGCATCACTTTGATGTTCTTGCATCACACGTACAGACACACAAAAAAAATCACTTCATGAATTGGAACCACATCGCCTGTGTCACACCACTTTATACAAAGCACTAAGCTTATCTTGTCTGCTATTGGGCTAATTGCTGGAATTTTCAGAGGCTATTCGCATGACTGAAATTAGGTAGAAAACAACTGTCCTGAACTATAGGGGTAAACAGCAGAGAAGGAAATACACGCTACATTATGTTTCCGACAACCTTTTGTTAACTTTCCTAATCATCTGTGTTCTGCAGGAAAATCAGCAGGGGGAGGAAGTTCATCATGCCATCCCTGCTTACCATATAGCTCCAAAGGGGATAAATGGTAGTAAAAGGGCGCAATGCTGTTTATATGGTCCTATGTACTATGGCTTAAGTTAAAACAGTCCTCTTCTTCCCCCTCCTCAGTAAAGCATTTGCAGAGGGCCCTTCTGCAATGCTGAGAATTGATTCCTCCATTTCCTGCACCTCCTACCCCTAGAAAAAGTGGGGCAAGGCATACTACCATCTTTTTTGCCGATTCTGCTAGAAATGTCAGATGTCTTGGCTACTTCCACATTTAGAGTTCATGTTTCAGGTGCATCCTTGATATTAATATGCTGGAAAGTACTTTTGTGAGACAATAACAGACATTAAGTCCCGCAGTTAATCATTTGGAGCAGATAAGTGTTAATTTAGTATTTCAGGGAGTGTGATATTAGGGCGGTTCATTGATTTATAACCTCTTGTGGATGGTTTGGTACTAAATACATAGATAATTAAGGAGATGGGACTTTCTGCCCAGGGTTAGTGCTGCCTGATGCTACTGTTTTTAGCTGTATCAAGCTTGCTTTAATGGGAGTTTGCCACAGAGTATTCATGAGTGATAGTGCAATGATCATACAAAGCACACCCTGTAGTTCTAGCATGGCTGAAGAGCATCAGGGTATTGCTTGCTTTCTTTGCTGTGTCACTTGTTATAACAAAACTTCATTGTCATTAAAGCATGATAAATGAAAATGAGCATTCCACTGTTTCACCAGGCTCAATTACATTGTGTTATGGCGGAGTATGCTGCATTAGGAGAACTATTCTAAAATGGAACTTTGGGGAATATCGTGGTCATTTTATGAATTGGCTGAAATCCTTATTATCCCAGGATTTCAATTAGTAGTTAGGCAGATGGACTGGAATGCCTATATTTTCATTAGGACTACTGCAACTACAAGATATGCTGCCATGTAGTGGTCATCAGTATTTTTTTGCCATGCAAACCTAAATATCATAGTCGCAATGTGAAATAAAGCATACATTTGGGAACCATGAGATAGAAGTGAGTGCTTATGTGTTTAAAATCAATGGACACTTGTTCAAAAGCATTCTTGGAAGCAATTTTGGAAATTTGTTCTACCTAACCCTGAAGAATTGGGCTTTTCTGAATGCGAACGCTGCTATGTGTGGTTATACAAATGTCATTTTTGCAAATTTAAGATGAGCACTAAGAAGGCAGTAGTAGATTATAGGAGAAGAAAGATAACTGATTAAAAACTTGCGATACCTGTAACAATGCCAGTGATTTTTATCAATCTGACAATGTTGCAGGGTTGGACTGTATAAAGGTTTACTGGTTGAGAGAAGTTACTTGCCACTGAAAGAAGGTTTGGAAGGATTTACTGATGACTCTTGCACCAGCTTAGAAAGACATCGGTAGAATATGTTATAGGCATGTAATTATAGGCTAGCCGTAATCAGAAGGCATCACATCAATCCTATAAATAGAAGAGATTTCTTTGGCAAAAATAGGCTTGAATACCTTGTTGGGGAAGCGAGTGCATGTTAATAAAAATTGTGAGTATCCTATGCTCTGATAATATGTGAAAGTACTTTCTGGGAACAGAGGCTTTCAGTTGGGATTTAGAAGCTTTCTGTGGTTCCCTAATGTCTGAGATTATTAATCAGAGAAAGTTTCTGTTCCCCAATGCAAAGCAAAAGGCATTTTAAAAACAACTTTGGTCATTCTGGATAGGCCTAAACATTTATGGCCGAGTAGAAGGGGAAGTTTAAATCTGGTTTAGATTAGACAGGAAAGTAAGTGACCTTTATTATGTGTTGGTGCTGTCATGTCTCTACCCCTTTTTGTTCCTCCTCACAATTTTCCAGTTATAGTGCGAAGATTTGTATTTGCCTTTCTTGCTCCTGGTAGCTTGATTGTACTATTAATACACAACACCATAACCTTAGAGTGCTGCCATGCATTTTTTGTTTGTTTACTTGTTTAAACAGGGCTGGGATGGGTGTTATTTATGCCTTGCTTATTTTCTTTTGTTAAACAATCAAATCTGTTAATACAACAAATTCTGGCCTCTTGTCTATCCATATCAATCTTCTAAAACTTGGATTTGTCTAACGATTAGAAAGGCTTAAGAGGGAATGTGTAGTTAACATTGTTAGATGCCTCCATTTTAAAAAAAAAATCAGTTTCAAATGAGTGGTTTATTGGGGATGGGAGAGTTCATCTCAGCAACATGGGTTCGGACACTTTTTAAAGAAAATCTACAGATACCTTTTCTGCTAGTTTACATTTTCACTTTCTGAAGACACTTGAACATAGGACCGACTTATCTGTGATGAGCATATTCTATGACTGGATACATGAAAAGGGCATGGGCTTAACCATTCCTGTTTGGTTTTACAGATTTTGTTCTTCCAAGTCTGGCCCTCTAAAACCCTCCTTTTCTCTGGTGACATTATTTTTGCATGTATTCATCTTCACAGAAATGACTCATACTTTTTGGTTATTGTTAATCTCTTTTCCACATTCTGCATCATGGTACAAGAAAATGGCTTGGGCCACTGAGATCCCACAGTTAAAGATATGATGTTCTTGGTAGGAGCTTTTGCCCTCCAAGACCACTTTCTGATAACAGCATTTATGTGGCATGCCTGGAACAGGCATATGGCCAAATCTTTCCCCTCAAAATTGTTAGCTTGGTTCCTGCAGTAGTGCACAACTATGATGTTTGAAGTTTCATTGGTGTGAAATCTGTATTAAGCTGCTGAAAATGTTGGATGAACAATCTGGAAAATGCGCCATGATTGTTTTGTACACAGGTGAAATTGTCACAGTAGAAAAGAAAGTCTGGTATACCTGCTTTCCATGAGCAGGATGTGTACATGTGTGTGCTTGCTGCTAAAGACAAACCAAATAAGAGTTTGTATTCACTTTCAGCTATATTTATTCTTGGAAAAAAAACCTTTAAAAACAACTGTTACCATATATCACCTGGGAGGAAAAGATCTTAATATAGCCTACCATGCACAATCCCATCTCCTGTTAATAGTATATAATTCTTGACCCATGTGCTAGGATCATCACATTGGGGAGGGGGGAAAGGAAGAGGAAAAATTGTAAAATACTTGAATGAGAGCCTGTATTATAAACAGTAATATTATTCAGAGTATCTGCTTTATAGGCTGATGTGACTCATTATTCTAGTAGTGCTTTTAGTCCTTTGTAATTTGTGGTAATTATGCTTTTTCCTTTTTAATACAAAAATGTATAAAAATAAAAAGCTCAAAAGACCATGTAGTTTCATTTTCATTGCTTTGACTGCATTCACCGTTCTGTGCCCATTGTGGAAATCCAATCCTTTCTTCCATCCTTCTGATTATATCTTCCACAGGCTAGGACCACTTGATACGGTGTTGTCAGGTAAGAAATTACAATTTGATTTTAATAGTTCTGGGTTGAATGTCCCTATGTACCCTTGCTGCAGAATGAATCATGACTGCCAGAAGTTATTTCAATTATTTTCAAAATGGCCAAAATTTGTGGCCAGCCAGAGACTCTCAAAACTTTTTTTAAATGGTAAAGAGTACTAACAAGAGCATTTCTTAAGATAATTCAGAATAAAAGAAATCTCAGTATATCGGGTTCTCTATAAAGATGACAACAAGTCCTAGTAACACACAGCTACTCCAGATTTGACTCTGTCCAGCAAGCAAAAATAAATTCTACCAGGGTCCATCAGTTGCCTGGAGTATGCCAATCTAATATGCCAGGGGTGTTAAACTGCCGGCCCGCCGGGCCGGATGCATCATAGCGAAACCGCGCCCACCCCATTACCAGCAATGGCAAAAGTCGCGATACGACACGAGACGTCACATGACGTTGCGAGTTTGATACCCCTGTAATAGGCCCAAATTCTCTGCAAAAAAATGATAGCATTAGTTGAAAAGCAATTTCAGTAATCTGACCATAAGAAAGGACTGATGGTAATTTTCAGGTTAGTCATTTGTTCCGAGACAAAAAACAGATCTAATGTCTGACCCCAAGTATGGGTCAGGCCCTCAACACAGGTAGTCCTCAATTTACAACCATTCATTTAGTGACCATTAGAAATTACAAAATTTCTAGCAATGTTCTGGGGTCATGTGATCACCTTTTGCAACCTGACTGTCAATGGGGAAGCAAGATTAACAACTGTTACTAAGTTAACTGCAGTGATTCATTTAACAACTGGCAAGAAAGGTAAAATGGGACAAAGCTGTCTTGCTTGGGCTGAATTGTGGGTCATAAATTGAAGACTACCTGACTTCCGGTTTGCCATCGCGGCGTTGGACGCATGGAGGCGAGCTCTGTCTCCAGCGTCCGATTTTATCCCGCTGGGGGACCCTGAAAAGGGTCGGAAGTCACCCTGTAGGGGAGACGAGCAAGGAGAGGACCCCTGCTTGATCACGGAAGGGCGGTAGCCCTTCCGCTCGATCTGGGGCAGCTCTTCAAACCGACGGGAAAAAGATCGGCCATAGCAATATGGCCCGTCACTTAGCTGCTGACAGCCGAAGTCAAACTTACTACCAAGCACATTGAAAGCAACATGGATGAAGCTGGGTGAGATTTTATGTTCTCTTTACCCTAAGTACTTTCCTGTAAAAGCTTTTTGAAGTATTTTCCCCCTGCGAGGAGAGAGGGAAGGGAATTTCTATCCCACCGTCTAAGAATAGTGGTGTCTGACTACCCAGGGAAAGCAAGCATCAAAAAGAAGAATTCTAATCAAATTGGATTTACATGCTTCTGAAACTTAGGGACCCAAAAGTGTCCTATTTTTATTGGAAATTTTTGTTATCTGCAAAAAAAAAATTGGAAAAGAACCTAGAAAAATTCGGGATTTAAAAACCTTAAATGTTACCAGTGACATCTTGTGGTGAAGCTTGGTATGGCAATTTGTTATTTCCTAAAAAGAGACTTGGCTCATAGCCCAGACCTGATAAGACTTGCCTGACCTTGGCACTATCAATGAGAGATTCAATTGTAAGAGAACAGATGGGCAGTGAAATTGGCCTACTTGAACTGTGAATGTAAACCCTTACTGACTTTTGTTTAACAAACAACTTTTACTAGAAAGATTGTTCACAAACATGCGAAAGAGATGGATGAAGACCAGAAAAAAATCCTTTCCATGCTAAAAGCAATACACGAAACTATCCTTTCAGCTTGTGAGAAAATGAGACCTAAAATAAAAGACCAAGACACCAGCTTAGATGCACAAAGTCAAATTTTAATTGCAACTAAAGAACAATGCAGAAGACAACAAGAAGTGGAACAACTAAATATTAAGACAGGATTCGATTGACCAACAAGTACAGCTGATGGATAATTCAGACAAGGAACTGACAATACTGAAAATGGAAATGACTTTCTATACAAACCAGAAGAAATTTGAGAAAGAAGAAGAACAGATTAAATTGAGGATAAATGTATCAGAGCAAATATGGGGGACTGGAATAACAGGGCGACAATTTAATGAATACAAATGGGCCAGTCCTTCCAGAAAACTAGCAATCAAATGGTCTCCTTTAATTCAAATAATATATATAAAAATGGAGGGAGATATATTTGATGATCTAAAAGCGCTGACATGGAAGCCGAGTTGGCAAAGGAAGAAAGCTAGAATAAGGTTGAAAAAATTGAGGTTTTGATTAATTAGAGGGGATTTTATATTGTCAATTAGAGGGTTAAAAGGAGATGTTGAGATAAGGGGAATTTTGGTTATTAGATTCAAAACAGTCGGAAATTAGTGGAAAATAAGGATTTGATTTGTTTAATATTGAAAAATCAGACTTAAAAGGGAAATGAAAATTAATTATCAGGAATATGTTTGATTTATTGATTAACCCAGGCAATATATATAATGGCTTTGATCTATCTAAGGGGATATTCTATTATTAAGTAGATGATTTATTATGGTGGGAAATAGAAAATTTTTAGGAAATAGAACAAGATTACATTTAAATAGGTAAAATGTGTATTTTGGATATTATAGCTTGTTATGAAATAAGGAAAACTTTGGTTACCCAAAGTTTGAAAATTATGGATATTAAAGGTTAATTGGAATATTGATGAGAAACTAAAAATTAGGTAAAAATTAATAACAGGATATGGAATGTTTTATGAAGATTAATTAAGATATGTATAAGCTAAAAATGTATCGATAAATGTAATAATGATGTTTTCATTGAGTTGATACAAGTAGAAATGTACTAGCTTGAATATGAGATAGTAAATGTTAAGGGAAAAAGAGAAGAAATATTTGATGATGTAACCCAAGATTTGTACTAAAGATTTTGTTATTGAATTATTAACCACACCACCACGTTGCTTTTTAAATACTCACAATGTAAAATTGGAAAACCAATAAAATATTACAAAAAATAAATAAATTGAAACTACCTGTAAAACGGAATAAATCCAAGGTTGCCATGAACTGAGCCACTCCAGATTTATGTCTCCAAAATCTAGCAGCCTTGCAGCAATGGAATCAAGCAACTTAGGTAGGGATGTCCTTGAGCAGCAGGGAAGCCAATGCAACAATTAACTTACCCTAGAGACCAGCTTCAACCACAGGGTCTCCCATCCAATTATCTGATTGTATATTAACATGCACTTATTGAGTACAATTGCTTAATCCGCTCTGATTCCATCTAAAATAGCATAGTCCAGTTCGTATTTTCCCATCTTTCTACTGAACTCTCATAATAGGATTTATTAATGTCAAGGTACACTGTATTCACTGCATTCCTGTGGTCAACTAAATTGATCAATCTGTCACTATCAAACTGGTTTGGCAAGATTTACTGTTCATAAATCCATGCTGGCTGTTACAAGCAATCTATTATTTTGTATATGTATAATGTATAATAAGGTATTCTGCTGATGTGCTGTGGATAATGAACTGATTGGTACTTAAGTTACCCAATTCCTCCTCCTCCTCCTCCCCTTTTAAAAATAATATTTGCTCTTCTCAATCATCTGGTAGTCCACCTGGATTATCCCATTTGCAGATCAGGCATGAAGTTGAAAGGGTTACTATAAATTGTTTTGTTATACATTGATTGTAAGTATTTATAATAGGCTGAGAGCTATTGATTGTAGCTTATAAAAATAGTATCTGCTGCTGCTAACAGTTATTTTCTTGGGAAGAAGGCCTTTGCTCGAGGAATTTATTATTTTCTATAAATTTCTTTTCCTCCCTGGGAAGGTTTGTTTACACACATGCTACTTTCTGAAACATTTTCATCTTTGAGCACTGCAAAGCACTGCATGAGTCTATCTGTATCAGTTATTTGAAAGTGTACCCATATACAAAGTAAATTGGAATAATAGAGTGACTGAGGTGGGGGGAACAAGGGGACAGCAGGTTGCTCTCTTCAAATTGGTGTTCTGTAACAGCACATTCCCAAGTACACCTACTTTATGACCAGCAAGGCGCACCACCCAGACACCATTTTGTGAGCATGACCACACTATGTTCTCAAAATTGCTGATCATCAGCTCCCAAAATCTCAGGGCTCTGGGTAGAAATTCTATTTTCCCCAATACTTTTATTAAAAATTATATTAAACAATACAAGAACCTAATAAAAATGTTAAGTGTGGAAGAACCCTCCAGAAGGATATAGTAAAAGAATCCCCTTCATTCACAGCAAGTATATTTAACATTTAACTTGTCGCTGTCTCTTAAAATACAAACACACTTTCATTCTATGCCATACCACATTTGCTATAAACTGATCTCTAAATCTTCAGCTCTCATTAACCAGCAAAGGTCCAGTAAAAATGAACAGAAATACCTAACAATGTACAGTGCATTCAGAAAGTGTTCAGACTCCCTTCACTTTTGTCAATTTTGTTATGCTGTAGTCTGCAGTTGGTGAAATTCATTTTTTTCTCATTACACTCAGTGCCCCATAATGACAAAATGAAAATTTTAGAAATGTCTGTAAATTTATTAAAAATAAAAATGAAATATCACATTGGCATAAGTACTTAGACCCTTCACTCAGTACTTTGTTGAAGCACCTCTTGCAGCAATTACAGCCTCGAGTCTTTTTGGATATGACGCAACAAGCTTTGCACACCTGGATTGGGGGATTTTCTGCCATTCTTCCTTGCAAATCCTCTCACGCTCACTCAGATTGGATGGCGGCCATCGGTGGACAACAACCGTCAGGTTCCTCCAGAGATGTCCAATAGGGTTCAAGTCAGGGCTTTGGCTGGACATTCACAGAGTTGTCCCTAAGCCACTCCTGTGTTGTCTTGCCTATGTGCTTAGGATCGTTGTCATGTTGGAAAGGGAACCTTTGGCCCAGTTGGAGATCCTGAGCGCTGTGGAATGGGTTTTCATTGAGGATATTCCTACACTTTGCTCCATTCAGTTTTCCTTCAACCCTGACCAGTCCCCCAGTCCCTGCTGTTGAAAAACATCCTCACAGCATGATGCTGCCACCACGCTTCACTGTTGGGATGATATGGGGCAGGTTATGAACAGTGCCTGGTTTTTTCCAGACATAACATTTAGAATTGAGGCCAAACAGTTCAATCTTGATTTTATCAGACAGAGAATCTTGTTCCTCACAGTCTGAGAGTCCTTTACATGTTTTTTTTTGCAAACTCCAAGTGGGCTTTCATGTGTTTTGCACTCAGAAGAGGCTTCTATCTAGTCACTCTGCCATATAGCCCAGATTGGTGGAGGGCTTCAATGATGGTTGTCCTTCTGGAACTGTGTCCCATCTCCACACAGGATCTGGAGCTCAGTAAGAGTGACCATTGGGTTCATGGTTACCTTTCTTACTAAGGCCCTTCTTCCCCAATTGCTCAGTTTGACTGGGTGACCAGCTTTTGGAAGAATCCTGGTTGCACCAACTTCTTCCATTTGAGAATTATGGAGGCCATAGTGTTCTTAGGAACTTTCAGTGCAGCAGAAATTTTATTGTAGCCTTCCCCAGATGTGTTGCCTTGCAATAATCCTGTCTCTGAGCTCTGAGGGCAGTTCTTTTGACCTCATGGTTTTTGCTCTGCTACTGTATGCAGTCAGCTGTGAGGCCTTCTATAGAGATGTGATGTGTGTCTTTCCAAATCAATCAATCAATCAGATTAGAGCTGGACAGGACCTTGGAGGTCTTCTAATCCAGCCCCCAGCTCAAGCAGGAGTCCCTATATCATTTCAGACAAATAGTTGTCCAATCTCTTCTTAAAAACCTTGAGTGATGAAGCACCCACAACGTCTGAAGGCAAGCTGTTCCACTGGTTAATTGTCCTCACTGTTAGGAAGTTTCTCCTTAATTCCAGGTTGTTTCTCCTTGATTAGTTTCCATCCATTATTTCCTGTCTTGCCTTCAGGTGCTTTGGAAAATAAATGGACCTCCTCCTCGTGGCAGCCTCTCAAATACTGGAATAGTAGTATCATGTCCCCCCCAGTCCTTCTTTTCTCTAGACTGGCCATTCCCAAATCCTGCAACCATTCTTCCTATGTTTTAGTCTCCAGGCCTTTAATCATCTTAGTTGCTCTTCTTTACACTTTTTCCAAAGTCTCAACATTATGTCCAATCAATTTACCACAGGTCAACTCCAATCAAGGTGTAGAAACATGTCAGCAAAGATCAAAAGAAATGAGAAGTACCTGAGCTAAATTTCAAGTGTTGTTGCAAGGGGTCTGAATACTTATGCCAATGTGATATTTCAGTTTTTTCTTTTTAATAAATTTACAGACCTTTCTAAAATTCTGTTTTCACGGAGTGTAGATTAATGAGAAAAAAATGAATTTCAACAACTGTAGAATCAGGCTGCAGCATAACAAAATTGACAAAAGTGAAGGGAGTCTGAATATTTTCTGAATGCACTGTAAGTATATAACCCCTCTCTCCATTTAATCTACATCCTACTCATCCTTCCCTTTATTAATTAATGGGTAGAATTTCCAGGAACCTGAAATAAAGTCCATCAGATTTCCAAAAGGGGTTGTTTCATAGTACGGTTGATAACTTTTTTGCATGCTTTCAAGTCAGATTTTTCGGAAGTGCATTGCCACTGCCTGCTTCGCAGAGCTAACAGTGACTGGTCCAAAATCGCCCAGCTGACTTCGTGCCTAAAGCAGGGTTGGAACTTTTTAACTTTTTAAGCGCCATACCAAATTGGCTTTCAGGGCTGACATAATTCTATGCAATTACTTCTAGCCTAGATAGGATTTGTTCCTAAGTCAAGAGTTTTAAATAGACTTTAATTTACTAGGGTTTACAATTAAGGAAACATAGAATGATAGCTAGATACCGAATCCAGTTGCAAGTGCGTTTAATATGGGCACAGAGCACAACCCTCTCTTCCCCGGGATATGCCTCCGCGCAATTAAATGGATCTTGTGCATTTCTTATCTGCTGCCCTAATATAATAGAAGAGGACACCGCTCACTTCTATGGATTTCCGGGATGCGAAGTAGACTGCCTTCATTGCTGCGGCGTACTAGCTTAAGGTTACCAGGCACGCGTTAACAAAACTCGAGGTCGACTGAGTGCAAATCCCTACTAGCTTTGCATTGCTGTATGTGAGACTCACGCAACATGCAAACGTGACCATAATTGGCGCTTTTCACTGGTTAATAAACACAAGTCAGAACAGCTTGCGCAGTAGTCGCTAGGAGGCCACGCTGGCCATGCGCATGAGCAATACCGCAGCCTTTTCGTCTTTCCGGGATCTTCCGAGGCGCCCGGAAGTTTTCTTGCCTGAAAAGGGTCAGCAGGCTCTATGCAAAGCGCATGCGTGCAGGGAAGGTGGAAAGCGGGAAAAAAAAATCCCTCAAACCATTGAGTAATGTAAAAGGGCCAGGCTAGAGCGGCTTCTAACTGAGACCACGAAGGCGGCGGGAAAGAGTGATAACGGTCCGGCGCTCGATTCTGCTGCGCTCCCGGTGAGGCGGCGCGCGCGGGGCTTCCTTTTCGAGCGCAGGCCCGGAGAAAGGCTCAAGGCAGGGCGGGAGGGCCTGAGAGTCCGGGGCGGAGCAGATCTTTTGTTTGCAGACCGGATGTCCTGGGTCTTTGGGGAAGGCGTTTCGGTTTGCTCGCTCTCGTAGTCGACTTCCCAGAGGCAGCGGGGGCTGCTGAGGGGAGCAAGCCCGTCATCCCCGGGAGCCGGTCACCACGGCTGCCCTCCTACCTACTGAGCCCTCAAGCTTCAGCAAACCAGGGCAGAAATTCAGAACCCAGATCCTCTGAGTTAACGCTGGGCAGCATTAAAATGGAAGGCTCCGTTTTTGAAAGACGGAAACGAAACGGCCTGGCAAATGCCTTCTTGCTTGAGAAGAAATAAACAGTGCCTCACAGGGCCATGTTCCATCGGACACATCACTTGCTGAGGTGATGGGGGATACAGTAGTACAGTAGTAACGCCGATCCTTCAGAGTGTGGCCTCTGGTTGAATTCCCCATTCTCTTCCCTCCCTGGATGACTCCTGCAAAGAGAAGAAGAGAAAGGCTGGAAACGGAGACATATGCAGGGCAGGGACTGGGGTGATCTTTGGAGAGGCGGAGTTTCCTGAGCCCAGTCATGTTGGCATAGATAGAAGAAGCAAGCTTCGTTGTTGAGCTTGTGGCCGATTGCCAAGGGAAAGGGAAGGTAGCAGAACCTAAAAGCTTTGCGGTTGTGTTGGGCGGTCTGGATGTGCGGACTCGCTCAGAAATAGGAGATGAAATGCTTGGGAGGGGGAGAAAAGGTTGCCCCTTATCTTAAGGAATTCCTCAAGGGTGTCTGCTGAAAACGTGTGTGTGTGTGTGTGTGTGTGTACAGGTATGTGTTTTTAACAGGATAAACAAACTTTGAGGAGAAACAAATACGTCTTTATTCATTTACTCAGTTTACATCCCATTTTTCTGCCAGAAGAGCATGGACAGAGTAACAAAATTAAAAAAATACTGAAAATTAAAATTAAGATAAATTTATGTTGGTGAAAGATGCATCTTTATTATTTTAATTTATTAAAATTTTAATCTGCACAGCTTTAATATTTTAATTACTTCTATTTATCTTTTTATAATCTGTAAGCCTTCCATAGTCGCCCTATAGAGGAAATGGGTGGAATGAAAATAAAATAAACAACATATAGTAATTTAATATTGAGAGGCATCTCTAGAGAAGTTGTATTCTAATGCCTGGGAGCAATACAGGAAAGGCCCTTTCCTATCAGATTCTTAGGGAGGGGACATCTTCAAAATGAGTGTTCTCTCTGATACTCAGGCTCCGTGTTATTTAAAATTTAAAGATTAATGCCAGCCACTTACCGTAGTTTCTTCCAGTTAAACATTTATCATCTGGTCCTTGGTGCTCTCTGAGCTTGCTTGTTTTCTTGCAGAGGTTTCATTACCAAAACTAGGTAACATCATCAGTGCTAGTAAGAAGTGCGGTTTGCTGTCAGTTTATATTCTAGTGACTTGCCCTGTCAGTGTTGATGGGAGTGGTCTTAGAGATTCTTTGGTAGGGCTGTTTACTGTGGGGCTTCTTTGGCAGTTTCTTGATTGGGGCATTGTTTACTTGATTGTTGGTCTGATGTTAATCTTGGAGTTAATTTATGCTGATCTGGTTACTGATTGCTGGTGGAGAGGTGCTTGGGTCTTTTTGTTCCTTTTGGGCTAGTTGATTGTTTGCATAGATATTGTTAATGTCTATATGTCTATTGATGGCTAATTTGTCAGAGTGGAGTTTTTGGATTTCTTTGGAATACAGAATACTTGATTTTGTAAACCTGAGTAGACAGGCGAATGCAAACATCTTATGACCAAAGATTAACCTCTCCAAAGCATGGATTTATGCTCAAAACCAATATTTGATATCTTCAGAACAATTGGCCTTTTGAAATAAATGTATAGAGAAAATGCTTGCTAAATATTTTTTTTTCATGTTGGCTCAGTAGCATTGTTTTTAAGAATTAAAATGTCTATGATAGTGGCCCACAAATTTTGAACTTTAACTATTAGTGAGCTTCCGCCTTCTGAATTTTTGTTATGTTTGCTGCCTCCCCCCCCCCCCCCCCACAAATTTTTATCAAGTTGGAACTCAGGGGAGCTTATCACATGATCTACACCAAGGAGGAGCATGAATACAGTATTTTTGTCATGTGCTTGGAATATTTTAAGTCCACAGTAATGCCTTGTGGTTTGGTAAATGCTTCTTCAATGTTTATTAGATTTTAAAGATGAAGGTTTTTTTGTAATAGTTTGGACTCTAATTTCATTATCTATTTAGATTCAACTTTCCACATGAACATGTCCAGACTGTGTTTGAACAGCTTTGCCAACATAACTTAAGCTTTAGAAGAGAAATGTGTTGTAGATCTATCTGTTTTAGGATCTTGCAGCTTTATGAGGACCTCCAAGAGAGTTCACTTGTGCTGGCAAAGGTTTTGGTAATTTTTAACTTTCATCAGTACTTAGTATCTGATTTTGCAGCTTGCAGAAGAATGTTAAAGGCTCTGACTGAGAAGTGAGTCCTTTTCAAGAGTAATTCTTGATCAGCTTTTCTGTTAAAACAGGCTTTTGCCTCCGAGCTCCTCTTTGCCATCCAGATCCCACTTGCCCTTTTGTTGTGGAAGTGATTCTTGTCCAGGCAGCTGAGGGTTTTTGACAAGAATTTTTGCCTTGCTCCATTTATTCTGGATAGCTGCTAGCTTTTGAGAGGTGTTTTTAAACAGGAATTCTTGATGATAAAAGAAAATTATTTTTCTGATCCAGTCTTTTATATCAGACACAAACATATTGCTGTGCAACATTGTCAGAAGGGCTCTCCCTTATTTGGGGGGATGAAGTAGACTTCTACCACTCATGCATCCCTCAGAGAAATTGGGCACCAAGTTTATTGGGCCATTCCCTGGATCAGCTCAGATTAACTCAATTATTTTTGTTGAGTTATGCTAACAAATGATTTACTACCCTTGTTGCCTAAACCTTTTGCTTCATTAACATATGGTTGTTTACTGCTTTATTCCTCACTTTGAGATTGGTAGACACCATTATTTCGCCCATCTCCCCCTGTTGCAAGTCCATTTTCATATCTAATTTGAAGTGATAGTTGGCTTGAGGAATTTAAATGTTGTGGTGCAAAGTTTTAAAATAAACCTAGAGTCTAAGACCTTATACTTCCCCCTCAAAATGAGGGGAAGGTTATAGTAAATCAGTTACATTTCAGTTGTGAAATACTTTCCCTCAAATATTTTCCTCATATTCTTGTTTTGTCTTTTTTGGTAATTATATATAGAAGTCTTTATATGTTTTCATTATAATTCATTGCTCTTTTTTATATTTACTTATATGATGCTTAGAGCAATCTAATACTTGCATTGTTAAGGATTTATTTGTTCATCCTAAGTGTTGCTGAGTGTGATAATCTTGTCAGTATTGGATATTATATTGTCTTTTTTTCTTTATCAACAATTGTTAGATAATTTGAGATATTGGAACACCGGTTTTCCATTGTAATTGTATACAAATCCTTCAAGATGCCAGCAGCACTTGCTGAAAATAGTCAAGTGATCTGTGAAGTATGGGCAAACAATCTAGAAGAAGAGATGAGAAAAATTCGGGAAATTGTTCTCAGCTACAGCTACATTGCGATGGTAAATTTATGCTTTCTGTACAGCTTTTATTCTGGCACAATATTTTTAAGATAAGTAAAATTATTCTAGTTTAAATCAGTGTGTTCAGTCTGGAATCCACTTGATATTTTAAAGAAACTTCTTTCAACATTTTAGTTCTATTAAATATTTCATTTAAGCGAGTTATGGAATTCAAATCTGCAAATTTTGTGTTAGTTCCTAATACTATTCCTGTATAATCCCTATTTAATTTAAAAGTAGATTTTTGTATAAACATTGATATATTTGAAGTTTCTGTAGTAACATTCTGCGCTTCATTGTATAAAGCTTATTTGTAAAATCTTGGCCTATTTGGCTGGATGTTTTTAGAGAGTGCTGGATTACATAGATTTGCCATTCTCAGACAAATCAATTTTATACAGTGTACCTCGGTACTCATTGTTAATTGGTTCCAGGAGGTGTGATGAGTACCAAAAATGATAAGTACCAAACAATTTTTCCCCATAAGGAGTAATGTAGTGAGTCACAAGGCAGCCGACATGACAAGTTCTAGCTTGTGCATTGAATACCAAACAAGTGGTGAGTACCGGGCCAAAATTTCCATGTCAAAATGTGTTGTGTAGCAACTTCAATGTGTTTCAAAGCAGTTGAGTTCTAAGGTACCATTGTATCAGAATGAGTTCTGACATATTACATCAATAAATTCTGGATTAATTATTCTTCAATTTGTTTTTATTCTGTGTTATTAGCATATATGCTTTTCTGAAACACATAAAATATATGCAAAAATATTGTAAGCCTAAACCTTAAAACACCTTGTTTCAAATTCATCAGAAATATTTCAACACATGAATAAACTATTCCTTATTGCCTTTAAAGCAATTGCGTGATCTCAGTAAAATAAATTGAATGCAGTGAGAGTGGGTTACTGAAGAAGTGTCTGTGGTAAATAAGAAGGGACCCATGCATATACCATGCATATATTTTCCTTTTGGGAGATCAAAATACAAAGTAACATTAAAGGAAAAAGGGTAAGGGAATAACAAGACAAATTATAGTATATAAAGTGATAAAAAAATACATCAAACAAATATATAACAAAAATGACTTCTGATTTTTTTTATAGTACAGAGGTAATAATAAAATACAGGAACCTCTTTCTAGGTTTAAATAAATAATACCAGTATTTACAATATCTTAAATTACTAAAATCAAGATTCTACAAAAATATTCATAATATATTTTTCTTTTAGTTTAATACATAATAAAGTATCAATTATGAATAATCGTATATTTGTAAAACCACAATATTTCTATAGAGATAATATCCAGATTTTATTGTTGCTTGGGTTTAATGTTTTCTTATGTTTCTTTATAGGACACAGAATTTCCTGGGGTTGTTGTTCGACCAATTGGTGAATTTCGCAGTTCTATAGATTATCAATATCAACTGCTCCGATGTAATGTTGACCTGCTTAAAATTATTCAGTTAGGCCTGACCTTCACAAATGAAAAAGGAGAATATCCTGTAGGAATCAACACCTGGCAGTTTAATTTCAAGTTCAATCTTACGTAAGTCTGAGTAACTGGCAGAATAGTTTCTCTAACTTGAGTTGTGGCCACAGAGAACCAAGATATTTTTGTCAGTTTTCCATTCTCTTGTAAAAGAATTATTGTATTCTTTTATTTATTCTATTTCAAAATCTGCACAGTAGAAGCTGTTAATCTCTTTAAAAGATGTGTTACTTTGTAATAGAATATTTTTGAAAATAACCTGTTGATTTCAAATACAACAGGCCATTTTCAGATAAGAAAAATTAAGGTATGTTCCCACACTTTTAAGTGTAATAAAAAGATAATATAAACTGTTGACCTTTTTTCTGTGTCGGACAGAAGGGTTCCACAAACTTAACTAAACCATGTCATGGTAAATAATGAATTTGAAGTAATAACATAAATAAATGATATCCAGTGATTGTTTAGGAAAAATCAAACTTTTAACATTTATTTGTCTTTCTCATTAGGGAAGATATGTATTCTCAGGATTCAATAGACCTCCTTGCAAGCTCAGGATTACAATTTCAGAAACATGAGGAAGAAGGAATTGATACTTTACATTTTGCAGAACTTCTAATGACTTCTGGTGTAGTGCTCAGTGACAGTGTCAAATGGCTTTCATTTCATAGGTTAGTCTGTTTTTTTCAATATGTCAATAAACTTTATTTGCCTTCTTCATTTAATCCAGCATAAAATGGGTAAATTGTTTGTTGGAATTGTTTGAAAAAAAAAGTGAACGATTTGGCGAATGGCCTTGGTGTACAGTTGGTATATCTGTACACCAATCTGAAAATGATCCTTAGTGGCAGAAAAATTGCAATTCTAAATATTTAATGGTTTGTAGATCATGAGTGCTTTGCCTCCAAACTTTTGGAAATTTTTAGCCTTCTCCGGTTGATTCATTGTGAATGGTGATTTTGTAGAAGTGTTTGTTATTTTATCAACATTTTAAACTGTTCCATAATGAATCTCACCTATCCCCAAATCTAGTAAATATCAAATGATGATGAAGGCAATTAATATTTTACTGGTTCAACTTATTTTACTTTTTGCAGGCATCAACTTTCAGGTCTGTTTTGTTGCTGGAATTGAACATATGACTCAGATTATATGAGTTCTAGCTTTTTTCCTTCTGTTTTGTTACATTTTCCACCCAATTTGTTTTTACTAAATTCCTGTAGTCATTGTGCATTGAACAAGTACTTTTTGTTCTCAGCATTCATTTGTATATTCCACTAATTCTACTTGCTGAGGAGCTATCTCCAGTTCAGTTTCCACTGTCAATAGTTATAAGCTGAACTGGAAAAGATTGAATTAAAATAGATCATAATAGTAAATTCTGCTGTATCTAGTCACATTGCTGTTAACTAACATGTGCCATTGTACTATTACTTCATCAGTGGCTATGACTTTGGTTACATGGTGAAACTGCTGACAGATTCTAGACTTCCAGAAGAAGAACACGAGTTCTTTCATATTCTGAACCTTTTCTTTCCATCTATATATGATGTTAAGTATTTAATGAAGAGCTGCAAAAACCTGAAGGTACATTTTATCATTGTTAATTGCAAATCATGAAGTGTAAAAGAAAACAAGGAATTGTAGTAGATATAATTTAAAAGGTAGTATAGTTAACATAAATTATATATTTATTAAATGCATGAGGGCTTTATTCAACAGTTGTTTTTAATTTTACTATAGTTACAAATTCTCTGAAAATTAAATGCCATTTGGGAAAGCAGGATCCAACTTTTGTATTATGGCACCATATAATTGCTTGGCAAGAATTTATCAATCACATTTATATGACCGTCCATCTCACAAAAATCTATTTTGGGCAGTATACAACAATCCAAACATCAAATATATTCAAATACATAAAACTCCCCAATTATAAAAATATAAAAGTCATATACTTTCAGGAGCATTGCTTATTCAAAACAATCATTTGTAACCACCAAATTATTGCTGGAGATTAATTATATATACAAGTTCAAAGTGTAGCATTGGCAATTTCAAAATTCCTTTAAAATTCTAGTCTGCTTACTTCTGTAGCTCCCATTAACCAGTCAAAAGAGGTCAGATGGAACATTGACTCTTGTGTTTCAGTCTTCTTCCTTTATTGCAGGGAGGGCTTCAGGAAGTTGCTGACCAGCTAGATTTGCAGCGTATTGGCCGGCAGCACCAAGCGGGGTCAGATTCTTTACTTACAGGGATGGCATTCTTCAGAATGAAAGAGGTAGGCTCACTTGGCCTCTTTCCAAATCTTTGGCTTGTAGTCTGATATTGTTCTTGATACCCTCTTCAACACCTTTTGCAATGCTATACTATTCTTAATTTCTTTGGGTTATGCAAGTGTCAGCTGCTGTTGAAATGACTGTTTTAAATCTAAAGATATACCCCAAAATGTGTTAGATGAAATGTATAACCACTTATATTTTTTTCCCTAGTTGTTCTTTGAGGATACAATTGATGATGCAAAGTATTGTGGGAGACTATATGGCCTTGGCACAGGAGTAGCTCAGAAACAGACCGAAGATGTAGAAACAGCCCAAGAGAAAATGAGTATTTTGGCTATTATCAACAATATGCCACAGTGACAGATTGCTACTTTAGGATATTAACATGGGTCCACAGAGGTAAACTTCCTTCTTGAAACTGTTTCACATCTTTCCAAGAAATGGCGAAAGCACGAGTGTTTTTTTGAAGAGGAAAAAGCATCTTTTCTTTGAATCTTGGTAGATTCCAAATTAAGTGATTTCATAATGGCTGGAGAGTTTGTCTTGTATGTAAAAAAAAAAATCAGACTCGAGCTACATACTATGTATATAACTCCTTTTTATTTTAAACTTTACTGAATTTGCAAGTAGTTCTTTCAGAATTTTCAGCAGAGCTGAAGTTCTTTCATGCACTTGCAGATTTAGTTTTGACAGCTTATTTTAAAATTTCTTTTGCTCTCTGTGAGGGTGATGTGTTTCTAAGCCCTCTGCTAGTTTTTATCTTTTGTGTCAGTCTGTGAAAGTGATCCATTCAGCCCTGGTGGTGGAGACTGCATGAACATAATGTAACTATATGCTAGAAGTCACCATAATGGTGGTCCTGGATGGTATTATCACTACTTCTTCCTTCCTTTAGCTTGCTGGGCCATGATATCATATTGGCAATTTTCATCTTAATAACTTTAGAATAGAATAAAACTGTCAGCATGCTTGAGACTGCAGTAATAATTGGGACCAAAAATAGTTTCATGTTGAGTGAAATACTTTAACCCTTCTGTGAATAGGATGCTCAGTAATTGAGTAAAATCACATATATCTAGTAATAATGGGCTATTAAAACTTTTAGATTACCATTTTATACTACTTTGAAGAGGAACCCTAAATTGTTCAATAGATGTAGACTAAAAGTTCATTTAATAGTTTTGCAAATGTCATCATCCTGAAAACAAAAATCCTGTTTGGGGTGGAGGGGATCTTGACAGTGTGAAATTTTAACTCCCCATTATGTAAAGTATTACAAGCTGCTGTTAAATGCATCTGTATATATAATTGGTTCTTAATTTTGTAAAATAAAGACTTTTCTTAAAGCATGAGACTTGGAGTTCTATTTTTTTTTTTAAAAAAAAATGTTTGGTAATTGTTTTTGTGTCAAAAGGAACTTAGTCACTAGATAAGAGATAAAAACTCTCAGATGCAAATTTTATAAACTTGAAAAGTTTATAAGTGAGGTTTTTTAGCACAATTCAAATTGTAACAATTACTAATTCTACTCTAAAAACCTTTTCATCACAACATGAGTTTTCCTCTTCTCTTTATGTACAAGATGATACATTAAATACTGTTGCAAGCAGTATACAGGAAGTCTTGTTCCTGCCTTTAACTTTAATTTGTATGCAAGTCAGAATTCAGTCTTCGACTTACAATAGTTTGTTTAGTGACCCAAGTTACAACTGCACTGAAAAAAAGGGACTTATGACCGTTTTCCATTTTCGGAAAATGGGACAAAACTCACAACTGTCTCATTTAGCAACAAGAATTTGGGCTCAATTGCTGTATGTCGAGGACTACCTGTACTATACTTACAAACAGGCTGCCTACTACTAAAATTGGTGGATGACATTGTTCTTTGAGTTGGCAAACCACCGGAAGCCATGCAATATTTTTATGAACCTCTGAAAATAGGCTGTATATCAAACATTTGCAACTTCAGTGGTTCATCAAAACATTGTGTAGCTTCAGCAGTTCATCAATTCAAGGAAGAGCAATGCTGTGTACCATTTTTATAAGTGTGTACCTGTTCATAAGTGTAGGTTGTCCCTCAGATGTATTTAACCTGGGGACTTCTATATATTAGATGATGCACTATGCTACTAATATCTCTTCAGATCTTCCATAATTTTCTTAAATATGAGTCTCTCTTCAAAAACTGGAAGAATTTTAGATCAGGAAGAGTATTTCAATGGGTTTAGAATATATATGTATATATGTTTAGAAGATATTCATAGAGCTATCTTTTAAAAGGAGAGATAACCAGATAGTTCATATAGCACGTTTTTCTACTTTTGAAGTAGGAAAACATTTGGTAGTGCTTTTAAAAAGTAGGTATTTATTTTTTCCACATTATTTTATTACACTCAATAATTGTCCAGTATGACTGTATAACAGTAGTCTTCTAATCATTCATTCTAGAATGAAACATATTTCATAACCATCCTTAACCCTGAGAAGAAAAAGATAAGAATTTCATATAAAGAATTTCTTGGAAGCTTCTTTATATATGTGATTTCTTCCGTATTTCCTAAGTAGATTTAATGACTGCTCTTGTAATTCTGGAATCAGATCCACTTGGCACTGTGCACCCATGTGAAGCACAATAAGGCAGCATTCTAATACATCAGGGAAAGGGGAATCCTATAAATAAATAAACAATACATAAAACTAGCAGCTCTAAGTTAGGTATATTATTATTCAGTTCATGTTTAAAGTAGTAACATATTTAACATATATGTGAGTAAAAATAAGAAATTAAAATTAGCCTTATGCCATTCAAACAGCATCAGTTCTAACAATTTAAAAATAGTTAACGATTATTAATGATCAAATTAGAATTAGTGAAACACATCATCCCCATCAGCTATTTAAAATTAGAAAGTTATCACACCTGTCTATTCTAAGAGTGTTCAATTATACTACTCTTCATTTGAGTTGGAAGTTATTTTTCATTTTACAGCTTGGAGTGCAAGCACATTGCTTCCTACAAGCTAGATCTTTGCTAATTGCAGAATACAGGTAATCCCCAAGTTACGAGTGTTCACTTAACGCTCGTTCGAAGTTACGCAATAAGCCCCCCCTAGTGCTTACAAGCAAGTCCTGGAATTACAAATATTGCAGCACCACGGCAGTCGTTTGCTCTTAGGAGTGACCGCAGTGGCACTGCAACATTCACCCTGGTTATTCCCTCCCTCCCCACCCTCGCCCCGAGTCTCCCTAGGCACCAGGACTTCAATATTCATCCTGCAAAGATCTAGATCCTTCGCTTTCTTGGCTGCTCCAGGCCTTTGGTGTGTTCGCAGAGAATGGAGGCCTAAAGTAATGCAAGATCACGTGAGATCAGTAGGGTGAGATCTCATGCTACTGATCTCACATGATCTCATGGTACTTTAGCCTCTGTTCTCTGCAACAGAGAATGGAACCGAAGCCGGGGGATGCTTCCACCTGCCTCTGTATGCTGGATCGGGGCGTCGAAGGCCTTTTCCAGGCCGCTGCTGCCTGGAAACGGGCCTCTGGAGGGCTGCGGAAGCGTCCCCTGGCCTCAGATCCGTGCGGCAGCGGCCTGGAAAAGGCCTCCAGTGCCCCGATCCAGCCTCTGGAGGAACGCAGAAGCAGGAACTGCGGCAGAGAGGAGACGGATCTTTTCAAGGTGAGTCTGGCGCAGCAGGAAGGGGGGAAGCATGAGGTATTTAGTGGATCGGGGAGGCCTTGGGGGGACTGTTCTATCATTAGGCCCTCCATGGCCTTCCCTACCCTGAGATACCTCATGTTCACTTAACAAACCGCGTGCCTCTTAACGAGCAAGGGAGTGATCTCGTTCCGAGGTATGAGATTTACTCCCGAGTTTTTGAGTTATGAGTGGAATGGGCAGGGTCCATTACACTCGTAACTCGAGGACTACCTGTAACCACAGATTTTCTCTCTGGAGAAAAGAGTTTGGCGGAACATAATGGATGTTTTTTGTCTGAATGTGAAAAGAACCAGAAACACCATTCTGCAAAAAACTGTTTTAATCATTCAGTTCAATCATTTCAGATTCAGACCTCTCCTAAATTCTTGTAGGCTTTTCCTAGTCAGATTGTCACTATCAATAAGCAACATTCAGGGCAAGCAGAGAAAACACTGCTGAAAAAGAATATCTTACCTTCATGCTTTCTGGAAATTCTGCTAGTTTCTGATTTGTTTCTGTAAGTTGCTTTGTCAGATCTGGCAGAGAAACTGGTTCCTTCCTTTGTTCTTTACTGCAAAGAGATTAAATTTAAAAGATCTCACTTCCAATAATATAGTCATAATGAATTATTTACAGTATATATATTGGCAGTGAAACTAGAAGAAATTAAATAGTTCTGTCATATCGACAAGTTACTTTCAAAATTGTTTGTAACAAATCCTACAGAAGCAATCCAAATGGTAAGGTTATGTTTGAAATTGTGCACTTGTATGTTCTCTAAAGCTTTTTGTTAAAGATTAAGAATTTTAGGGACTTTTTTGGAGTTAGAATAGTACATATATAAAGCTAAAGCTCCCCTTGAAAATGTTATGAGTTCAGGACCATAGCAGTTCAGGTATCAACCATTAATATTAACATCTTCCTAGCATTACTATGGCAAGGTCTGCTTTAAAAAGTTCCGTATCCCTTAATTTAGGGGGAGAGTCAGGGCAACTGACAGAGCTGAGCATTTACTGGCTGAATGCCCTTCCTGACACCATATGGAGTTTGCAGCTGTTATTTTTTCTTTGCGCCCTAGGAGAGAAACACCTGCTGCTACCTAGGATTCCGAATGGGAGGCGAGCGTCTTCACCACTAAGTCACCACGCCGCTCATTCCCTATATCTATCTCAATTAAATTCACCCTACGGTGAAAGAGGCAGATAGATAGATAGATAGATAGATAGATAGATAAATAAAGAGTATCAGCCATGCCAAAAGCTAATGTGCTCTAAGTTATAAGGTATGAGTCAAATCCAACACAGTGAGCTGCTGCTTTTGAACGTGATTAGCATATATACCATCCTTTCTACAGAAATTATTTAGCAAATCTTACTTCAGATTCTGGTTTATTGCAGACTTATCCTCCAATTCCTGCCCCTCAGCACTTTGATGAAAGCTGGTTTTCTGATGCTCATGAATCATTTCTGCACAAAATCGCTGAACTCTAGAAATATTCCTCTCTAAACTCTGGACTTCAGCATGTTCTTCTGAAAGGAGCACCCTACATGCCCTCAGTTTCATCTGTCTGTCTTCTAAAAAGCTTAAATGGTCCGCTAAACCAGTTCCTGAGGCAACTCCACTGGAATCCACATAAAAAGGATCCTCGGTCTTGGTGGGCTTGATTACAGTTTCTTCAGTCAAACAAACTGTATTAATGCTGTTACTCGGTTCAAGAGTAGCAGGAGAACAAGCTTCAGAGGTTTGTTTCAGGGATTCTAAGCCGGCATTCTCAGGGGAATTCCACCACAAGTTGTACAGCTGTCCATAAGCCACAAATGCTTCTAAACTTCTGAAAGCTGCCATGCTCTCAGGATTTCTGCCGTCCAGCTGGTCTCTCACGTGATTGCAGCCTACTGAACAAGACAAACATAACTGGGAATGTGGTGCTTTTCAATCTTTTTCCAAAACCCAATATTTAGAATTGCAGTGTTATAAATGTTTGCCACTATAAGGAAAATAGATCAGAGTATAAAGTTTTAGTTTATAAAATAGATTCAGATATTACAAATATACAGGTAGTCCTTAACTTAACAATAGTTCATTTAGTGACCATTCAAAGTTACAACGGCCCTGGGAAAAGTGACTTATGACTGTTTCTCACACTAACGACCATTGCAACATCCCCACGGTCACATGATCAAAATTCAGGCACTTGGCAACTGACTCATATTTATGACGGCTGCAGGTTCCTGGAGCCACGTGATCCCCTTTTGCGACCTTTTGACCAAGCAAAGTCAATGGGGAAGCCAGATTCACTTAACCGTGTCACTAACCTAACAATTCCAGTGGTTCACTTAACAACTGTGGCGAGAAAGGTGGTAAAATCGGGCAAAATTCACTTAAATGTCTCGCTTAACAACAGAAACGTCGGGCTCAATTGTGCTTGTAAGTCGAGGACTACCTGTAATTTCCTGTGAAATCCATTACTGCAAGAAATGGCAGGCATAACTGGAATGACTTTAGAAAGGGTTTGGGTACATTCATGGAGGACAGGTTCCTGAAAGCCTATTGATCATGAAATTTCAAACATTTCCTTTGGGTTGGGGGCAGCATGCTGAATGCCAGTGGCAGGAAGAACAACAGAGGGGGGGAGGAGGGGGGTGCATCTCTCTTTTCTACTCGTGACCCAAGAAGTATCTAGCCATACTAGTCTTATGTTATTATGCAATCCTGCCGGCAGGTAGAAAATGAGATCAAGAATGTCTCATTGGACTTGTTTAAAGAATGACAACGATGTGAGTTGAATCTTCACCTCTTCTCAAAAAGCAGAATGATGATTTTCTCTCAAAATGAACTATTAAAAAGTGGGCAAAAACGTTCTAGCTAGATCAGGAATTGGTCAGAATTCTTACCAAAAGAGAAAAAAATAGCTCTGTGCCATGATAGGAGTGCTATTAAGTAGTCCTCAGAATCTCTGTTCTCATAACAATTGTACAATAGAACAACTCTTTTGCTGCCATCTGGTAGCCTCTGAGGAAAACATTATCTTAGGTAGTTGGGACCCGCAACCCAGTGATATAGACATCAATAAATCCATAATTATGTTTTTTGTTACCTTCTGGGCCTTCTCAACTCCTGAACTCATTTTATTTTTCCCATTTAACAAAGCAACTCAAAGAATTTTTTCACACCTCAGTAGTAGAGGGAAAAATTACTCAGAAAAGCTACCATACTGATGCCTCCTACCAACCAAGATTTTGAAGGAAACTGAACACTATGAAAACTGGAGGCTATACTCTTGGACCTATGGAAATACTGAGACCAAGGAAAAATTAGCCATCACCTGTAGGGAAGCAGAGGTTGCATATATCTTGCATAAGACTGAAGTTTCCAGCATCATAACTGCGCATCACAGCTCTTAAGGTAGCTTTCACAGTTTCCTCCCAGGAAGACATCTGAAGGCTAAGAGATGCTAATGTCAACTCATGGGAAATGTGGAACACCAGCTAGAAAAAGAAAGAAAATAAAGATAGATTTTAAAGATCTCAATTCATGGGAGTGGATGGAACAGCAAAAACCTAAGGGCAATTATCAACTGGCTTCTATTATAACAGTTTTAACGTGTTATTTGTTACAAAGGGAGCTTGAGTGAGACAACTAAGATAAATGAATTGTTGTCAGGAACTTGAGGAAAAAAACCTATAGGATAACCTGGGATGTTTAGTAGGAAAAAAAAAAGACAACAGTAAGGGAGACATGTTACCTCTGTTCAGGTATCTTAAGGGAAAACTATAGGGAATATGTTGAAACATATTTCATAGCCATGAAATAGAAGGTTAAGATTTGTAAAATAATTGAAACAGTCTACTTTATAAAATTCGTGGGTTCTCTATTTTTGGAGGTTTTTAAAAGGAGGCTAGACAGTTACCTCCTATGGTTGGTTTAGTTGATTTTTATGCACATTGGAGAAGGCTGAACTAAATCCTTTATCCTCTGCTCAAATGTACAATTCTATGATACTAGACAAACTTTGAATTTGTCAGGAACTGTTGTGAATCCAATATAATTATTTTGTGGTTTGATCACTGCAAACTACCATTAGAAAATTATACTCACAAAGGTCATAAACAAATTACCTGCTTGGGAGGTGTATTGCTAGTAGCAGGAGGGTACTCAAGAGTCCTCAGCTGCTCAAATATATTCTGAAACTGTTCCGGTGTGTTCACACCTAATACACTCTGCCATACATTGATAACCATTTCTATGAAACAGCTATCTTGATTGGTGGTCCAGCTGTTGTAACAAGGTGTGGATAGGCATCGAGTTCCCACTGGATTCCGTTGACTGAGGCACTTGTGAAGCAATTCATGAAGACAGAATACCAACCTTTGCCCCTGTAAGTGAAAAAAAAATGTTTTCAGGAGAAGCCAGCTTAGCTTGAGACAATATTTCTCTCAAAACTTGATAAAAATATAAACTCTGTGTGCATATTTATTTGTATCCCATCTTTATTATTTGTAGAAATAACTCTAGGTGGCAAACATATACAACATACCGTCCTATTTTCTGCACAACAATAACCCTGTGAGGTGAGTTGGGCTGAGAATGAGTGACTGGCCCAAGGTCATTCAGCTGGCTTTCATGGCTAAAGTGGGACTGGAACTCATGGTCTTCAGCTTTCTAGCCTGGTGCCTTAACCATTAGACCAGTGGTGGCAAACCTATGGCACACGTGCCAGCAGCTTGCGCAGGTCCATTAGGCTGCCGCCACTGCCCGAAGCAGCAGTCCCGCCCAGCACAAAGGAGGCGAAGCGGCTGGCTAGCAAGCTCGACTAGAGGTGATAGAGGACGCCCACGCCCACCAAGCCAAAGGCCACCCTGAGCGGGGAAAGCTGGATCCCCATCGGCGCCATGGCCCCTCAGTCCCAGCTAGGATTGCGTGCCTCCCCCCTCATCTCTGCTGGGCCTCGGCTTTCCCCGGTTGGGGTGGCCTTTTGCCTGCTGGCCCTGGGTGTGCTGTACCACCTCTATGCGGGGCTTCCTAGCTGACTGCTTTGCCTCCTTCGTGCTGGGCGGGCCTGCAGCTCTGGGCGGCGGCCTGAGTGAGCGGCTGGTGGCCGCGGTAGGTACTAAGGTGCGCGAGGGGAATGTGCTCCACCCGCGGTGAGTGCACGGGGGCCGACAGCATCCGGTAGCAGGGGCTGCGTAGCCCGCTGTGAATACAGGGCCGGCCCTCCAGCAGCAGTGCTGCGGCGGCACCAGCAGCACACGGAGTCATGGGAGCACATGATGTGGACCACCAGACACGCCTACTCCGTCCCATCTCCTTAGCCCCGAGGGTCTTGCCCTTGGTCCATGGGTGGAGCGCATTCCCCTCACGCACCTTGGTACCTACCGTGGCCGCCAGTCACTCGTGCAGGTCCATTAGGCTGCCACCCAGAGCTGCAGGCCTGCCCAGCACGAAGCAGGTGAAGCGGTCGGCTAGGAAGCCCTGCATAGAGGTGGTAGAGCACGTCCAGGCCCAGCAGGCAAAAGGCTACCCCAAGCGGGGAAAGCTGGATCCCCACTGGCGTCATGGCTGCCCAGGCCCAGCAGAGATGGCTGGGGAGGCACGCAATCCTAGCTGGGACTGGACCAAACTGTTTCTCATATGGTTGAAAATAGGTACGTATAAGATTATAAACAAAATAAAGAGCTAAAGAATAAATCACTCTAGAAGCAACAAACAATACTGATCAGCAAACTCTTGTTGCAATAGAAACTAGATGCAATGATTGAAATTTGATTTATATACAAACAAAAATGTGTATTAAAGAATCATTTATATACTGACAATATGTAATATTCAGTAATATGACAAATGTTTATGTTAATTCAAGCTTTTACACATACAGGGTCATTATCCAAACCTTTAACCCAAACCAGCCTATTTGCAGAATTATATGTTCATATGTTTTGTGGCTGGCAGACAGCATCCATTTCCAAGAACTGTACCATCCTTAAATCCAAGTATGACTGTTTCATGTTAGCTATCTGACCTCAAACATATGAAAGCTAACCCTTCATGTTGTAGAACAGGCATCAATATATTTGTTAGAAGTTCAGACATTCTGTTGTAAGAGAGTACAAATTAGCTTTCTATATATAAACTATCTGCAGATATTAATTTAAATTGGGCTAACATCTAAAGAATATAACAAACTATATATATATATATCATTATTATATTTTATATATCATTGTCATCATCATCATCATCATCATCACTCACTGACCAACAAGCTGTCATGCTGCTGGAGAACCTCTTGTGCCCCAACCCAATTCTTAGATGAAAGAAGCTCCTGGGCACATCTCAAGGAGAAGGACAGAGATAAATCTTTCTCTCCAACTATCAGAGCCAATTCGGCAGCAGTTTTAAGTGATGTAGTATCTCCTTTTTTAGCCAGTACTTTGGCAGCATCGTAGGGAGAGGTGGCCCCAAGGTAACTGAAATGAAACCATTTATACAAAGTATTAAACTTTAATTTGGATCAAATTTTCAGTTTAACTATTAATGCATTTATAGTTGTGCTCACAGGTTTACATTCCCCTCGCAAAATCTGTAAGGTACTAAACATTCTGAAAGTAAATATGAGTGACCAGAAAAAACACATTAAAAAAAAAAATTGTAATGCGATTCGAATTAAAACTGTTAGGCCACATAGAATAGCACAATCATTATACACACTATAACAATAGAGGAAAGAATAAAACGATCATGTTAAAAAGTTTGTATATTCTTGAATATTTGGGCTAATAATACAGTATACACTAAAGCTGACATACACAGGTTGAGATGGAAATGAAGGGTAACTATCCACACCTGTGCCTTAATAGCAATTAGTATCTATGCCCTCTTCTCTGTGGTAGCCCTCCAAGTATTGGAAGAGTGCTATTCTGTCTGAGATCACTCATGTTCATGTTTACTTACAAAATGGTTCACATTTTGCAAATTCTGAAAGGGCACATGAGCACATCTATTTATTTCTCCTCTTGGAAGTATCTGCTTTGTACATTAATATATACTGAAGAGGGATTGAGAGGTTATCAAGAATTGCTTACAATTCTTCAACTTTAAATGGGACCACAAGAACCACAAGATTGTATTTTGCTTGCATTGTTTCGAGGACTTCAATGACTTTCATTTGGTAGCAGGTGCAAAGCATAGTCAAGTCCAGAAAAAAATTAATGCTAACTTATTATATACTGAGAATATCATTAACTCAATTAATTCAAGGACGAGCAATGTTAGGATTAACATTACAAAATTCCTTAGAAAGGCAAAATTTGGACATTTATAGCCTGACTGAAATCACAACCAGAGCACCTTTTCCTTCTAAAAATCATAGCAGAGTAATTTGCATCATTTATTATTTCTTCCTGTATCTTATGTTGTCTATTTGCAGACTCCCGCAGAAAAACACACTTTCTCTCTGTCTCTCTTTGTGTTTAGACAGAGATTGAGGGAGAGAATATCTTGCTTAGTAGAAAGGTGACAACAATATATTGAAGAGATAATATTTTCTGGCAACTCATACCATTTGGCTGCCATAGAGTAATGACCATCCTTCTCTAGCACAGCTGCCCAGCAGATATACAGATCTTTTAGAACTGGATCTTCAGGATGTAATCTAGCTTTGGCAATTACAATGGCTTCTCTGAGACAGAAGAAGAGAGAAAAATAGTTTTAAATAAATCACAGTTTAACATTAGCACACTGAACCACTGATCTTTCACATCAAGTTAAATTCAAAATAATTATTGTGATTATTTCTCCAATAAGATGCTGAGAGAATCAGCAAGCCAGCACCCAACTAGATACACACATTTTAATGTCAAATAATAGACTATAGGAGAAATTAGGAATATTAAACATGGTCTTAAATTGATGTAAAATAATCCCTTTATAACACTAACTACAGATAGTCCTTGACTTACAACACAATTGAGCTCAAAATACAAAGTAACACGGTTGTTAAGTGAATCTGGCTTCCCCACTCGTAAGAAGGTCGCAAAAGATGATCACAAGATCCTGGGGCACTGCAACCGTCATAAATATGAATCAGTTGCCAAGCGTCTGAATTTTGATCATGTGCCCATGGGGATGCTGTAACTGTTGTGTGTAACTGTTGTAAGTGTGAAAAACGGTCATAAAGCGGTATTTTTCAGTGATGTAACTTTAAAAGATCATTAAATGAACCGTTGTATGTCGAGGACTACCTGTATGCTGTTCTGGTTCTTCTGATTTACATGAAAAGCTAGAAGACAATCATTTCTTTCTCCACAAAGATTCCCAATTCTAGACCAGAACCAACTGAAACAATAGCAGTGTAATGACCTGAAAAAATTATGAGACTTCAGGAGTTCCACAGCTTCGTACACTTTATGAAGGGAAAGGAGATGGGAGGCAGCCTTGACATACTGTTCTTGAAAACACAACTGCTTTGCAAAGGCTTCTACAGTACAGGCCCAGGCCTGGTAGCCAGCTGAAGGGAAGACGGGAACAAAAATAAATAAAGTAACATGGAGAGAAATAAGCAAATGATTTGTTATTTGTTGCATTTACATCTTACCTTTTTTTTTGTTCAAACATGGGTGGGAGGACCCTCCCCAAATTTCATCTCACTGAACCCATGAGATATGTTTGGCTGGGACAGAATGACTACAGACACCCACTGAATTCCAGGATCAACTCCACAATTGAAACTGAATTTCCCCAATCCTAGCCTGATACCTCTGACCACTAGCACTGCAGCTACTTTGGCCCTGCAGTGTAAAACCAATGTAAGTTTTTAAATTAAGGAAGTACTTTAGAACAATGCATCATTTTTACAATACTGCCTAGTATTGGGTGCAAAATAGCAGATTTTCTTCAGTGTTGTGCATACCCATTGGTGAGATAGCCACTAGTTGATCTGTTAGTTCTCCCCTTTCTGCAGCTGATTGAAGAGCACCTCTAAGATCTCCTTTCCACAACATCAGTTGTTGAAATAGCTCGGGGTGTCCATTTCCTAAATGACTTTTTCCTGTGGATGCAAGCATTATGTATAATACGCTTTGAACAATGTGTACAGCATCATCATCAAAAAGCAACAAGAAAATCCACATATATCTATACTTTGCAACTTACTCTGTGCTATTATTTATTGCCTCAGTTTAATGTTTTTGGGTCCAAATGACTATGTAATTTCTATTTGCTACACTGTTTCTCCCTTAACCCAACTCTTTTCTCCATTTAAGTATTCTTTTCCTGATAAAATTAAATCCTTCCTCCCATTTTTCCTCACAGTAACAACCCTATTAAGTAGTTGGATTGAGAGTTACTTTTCTTTCTTACTTTATATTTCATAGTTCTAAACCGCCCATCTCCCTATTACTTGTATTTTGTCTTTATGTTTATAAATAACTCAAGGCGGAGAATATATGCAACACACCTTCCTCCTGCTTATTTTCCCCAGAACAACAACCCTGTGAGGTGGGTTGGGCTGAGAGTGAGTGATTCGTCTAAAGTCATCCAGTTGGCTTTCATGGCTAAGGCAGGACTAGAATTCATTATCTGCCTCTTTCTAGCCTGGTGCCGTCACTGGCTTTCCAGGGTTAATTGTATTAAAGAGTTAATTAATTAAAGAGTTAATTAATTAAAGAGTTAACTGTGCAAAGGTACCCACTCAATTTCTGTGGTTGAGGCTGGATTAGAATCTGAGTCTCCCCAGTGCCAGCCCACCGTCTTAACAATTACAGCACACTATCAGTGTGGTATTAATTGCCTTTCGAAAAATTAAAACACAATCACTTACTGTATCTAATCAGAGATCATTCATAAGTGATCATTCAACTGAGTTATTCAAAGATTAAAAGAGTTACAATCCAAGAAGTAACCCCCCCCCAAAAAAATTAAGAGTTGCAATTTTAAGTATCTGATTACCCACTACAGAAGTCATCAACATTCAATTAAAACTAGAAGAAGCATGTATAGTATATACAAATACAATTCTATCTGAATATGACTTTTAATTCCCTCCGTATGTTAAATCAATGATCACCAAAATAGCTGAACTTTATGGAAGCAGAGACCTATATGATGGTGACCTGCTGTCAGGACTACTTCAGAGCCAATACTGAGGAGGGTTTGGAGATGGAAGACAAAGGAAAAGGAAACAAGTGAGGAAATGATGGGAGACAATGAAAGTCCAAAAAGAAACAGAATACAGTGAAGATTTCTGAGGCCACAATGAAATCCTTCAGGAACAAGGACTAGAGACCAGAAGGCCAAAGAAACTGTAACATTTGGTTAAGGATGTTGTGAGAATGGTTAGCAATACAGTATGCTTTAGAGCAGCAAATAATTTGAAACTTTTTTTGGGTTTACTGACTGCAACTATAATTTAGCATTGTGTCCTAATAGCAAGTCTGGTTATATTTTCCTGGTTTATCGTTAGTATGTTTCTTCTAAGCCACTAACCAATCCACAGAGGTTCAAGGCCAGAATAACTGAAACACAGAGAAAACAATCCACAAACAAACATGATTGTTTTCTAACCCATGGTTATGAGCCATGGCTTAACAACTCATTTTTACATGCAAATATTATATCCTATTTACTATTCATCCTTATCCAAACCAAGTGATTAATGATTCAAATACTAACCTTCTGCTTCCATCATCTTATATAGGGCAGGTCTATCTGTGAACAGACCCAAATGGATAGGATCCTTTGGAGAAGGGGTCAAATCTTCATTCAACTCTACCAGGAAAGTAACAAAGTTTTATCACATTTATGATCTTCATGATAAAAGAAAAGTGCTTCCTATAGCTTAAATAATTCTTAACATATGTTATTTATTTCTTCTTACTGCAAGAATTAGCTGCACTGTGTACCCTGTTCTGAATCTACTGCTTCTGGCTGCTTTAGAAGTCCTCTCCCAATCTTCTGAGTAAGTACTGCTACTAAATCAAAACGTTTTCCATGTACTATGTATGATTGGCTTGTAATGGCTTCAAAGCAGCTGTACCAAGCTTCAAGTGTTCTGACTACACTGATTACATGGTGTGAACAGATCTTCATATAGTCTTATGCATACCCAGATAATAGAGACACTACATATATACTCTTCCAGTTGAAATGAAATCAAAGTGACATCATGCTTGGGGGGAGAAACCATGCTCTGTTTAGTTTTGCAAACAGAGTCGACTGAAAAGTACAAGATTTATCTGGGGAATGAGACTACTGGCATTAAAGCCTTTCCCAATTAAGATTACTCTTTTCCTCCTGAACTGCAGCTAAAAAGCGGTTTTGATAAATATCACTTGGTAAAGAACATGGAGATTTTTTTTTTACTCCTCTCCTCCGGCAATCGTTCCAAGATCTCTGTTTTTGTTGTTAAGTTCTAACTCTTGATGGCAATCCAGTCTCTGGGTCAGAGCAGGTTCCGAGCCCCAGTTACACACTGTGTCATTTATTTTTGTGATCTACAATTTTCTCATATTACTAATGTAAATAATATGGAACTATGGAATCAATCAATCTGTTTATTACAGCCGTAAGGCCAGACACAATCAAAATGTATAACAACAGTAACAATCTTACTTCCATATTTACAAGATATAAAACCACCAAACAATCAATATAATATAATCCAAAATTCTCAAAAGTAAAACCCCCTTAATAGTGGTGCGACGTATTGTGCAAATGGTGGCACAAAATTGGGCAACCTGAATTGATATTTTCGGATCCTTATCCAAAAGTAGCAACTTCAAATAAAATTCACATCCCCTGCCTGGAAATTTCTTCAATATCGGATATATAAGAATCTGTCTAGTCATTATATAGAGAACAATGAAGCAGCATATGGCTTAGAGTTTCTACAGAGCCATCGCCACATGGACACAACCGAAGGTGCATAGGAATGCCCTTAAACCGTCCAAAAAGGACTGCCAAGGGCAATGCATCCAGCCTGGCTAAGGTGAAAGCTTACGAAATTTCAAAATTGTAATGGAAAATAGATAAGAAGCTGGGAACAATCCTTCTGGAAGCAAGTGACAAATGTTGGAATGTGCCACCTTACTTAGGTTTGTTTGAAGGTCAATATCCCAGATTCGTTGTTTCAAGGCAGTTCTAGCATTATCAAATCCTAATGAACACAGACTTTCCATAGAAAAGCCCAGCGATTTAATTTTATCTAGGGCTTTTTTTCCCCACGACGATTTAAAATGGTCTATAAATACTAATGGGGCTAAACCCACAGGTATCAAAGTTAACTTTAGCCAAAAGGCAAGAAGAAGGAACCATGCTCTAGCTTCTAATGAAACCATACCTATTTCTACCCGTAGGATGGCATTTCTGATACTTTTAGGTACCATCAGTATGGCTCTAATAAACTTATTTTGAATAATTTCTATAACATTAAGCTTTGCTAGTGAACATATTTGCGAGCCATAAAGGAGCTGAGGGACCACCTTAGCTTGAAAAATCTTACAAGCTGCCGGGGTATAGTAGGCTCCTTTTGAATGATAAAATTTTATGATAGTTGAAGAGGTGCGCTGTGCTACACTTGCCCGATAAAGAAAATGAGTATTCCAGGATAGGGAGGCATGGAACTGCACTCCAAGATATTTGTAAGTACGCACCTGTTCAATTGAAGTCCCATCAATTTGCCATTTATGGATCTTATGATGGTAAGAGGCAAATACTAAAACTTTAGTTTTTTCATAATTTATTAAAAGTTTGTATTCTGTGCAAAATAAAAGCTAGTGCCCTAAGTGCTTTTCTCATTCCCACCTGGGAATGGACAAAATGACTATATCATCGGCATACAATAGTGCTGGAATTGCACGATCAGCTAAGATAGGTGAATGATGGGCTGGATCAGGTAGCACTTGCATTATTGGGTTTAAATACAGATTAAAAAGTAGTGGAGCTAATATGCAACCTTGCCTAACACCACCAGAAGTTGGAACTGCTTTAGATAAATGTCCCCAAGGGGTACATCTAATTTTTAGGGAGGTATTGGAATAGAGCGACTGAATAAGAATCAACATCCTTTTATTAATCGTGGAATGTCTTAGACTATACCACAATCTCTCCCTTGGTATTAGATCAAAAGCTGACTTAAAATCAACAAATGTTGCATAAAGAGAACCACGAGAGGGGTTAGAATATTTTTCAGCCAAATGATGCAGAATTAGACAATGATCCAGTGTTGAACGTTCCATCCTAAATCCGGCCTGTTCTTCAGCAATAATATTTTCATTTTGTACCCAATCCACTAACTTTGTGTATAAAAATCTGGCATAAAGTTTATTTATTGTATTTAATAAACTAATAGGCCTATAGTTTACAGGGTCAAGTCTACTTCCTTTATTTTTGTAAATCGGTACTACAATGGCCTGATTCCAGTCAGATGGAAAATGTCCTGTATTATTAATAAGAGTGAATAGAGTGGCTAAAACTGGGGCCCACCAGTCTTTATTTTCCCTTATTAATTCTGGGGGGATATAATCCCCTCCAGATGCTTTACCTGATTTCAATTGGGCAATAAGATCTTTGACCTCAGCTATAGATACTGGAGGCCAATCTGGAGATCATCATAAGGGGGAATCACTTCTGGAATTACAGTAGAAACCCGCTTAAAAATATTTTTAAAATGATCCTCTCATTTATCAGCAGATATTTGTGAGATAGGACCAAAACGTCTATTTGTAAAGGACTGATTTATTAAATGCCAGAACAGAGCAGAATTTTTGAGCTTTGCTGCTGAAATTAGATTACTCCAATTTTCTCTTATAGCCTGTTGTTTCTTTTTCTTTAAAAGATCTTTATAAATTTTTTTTGTAGTCTTGAGTAATTTGGAGGCGTTCACAGAATTTTCCTGGCGAAAGAAAATTATTGCATTTAAGAGAGCTTTTTTTGCTTTAATGCAATCACTATCATACCAAGGTCTTTTATGCGCATACGCACCATAAGCCGTTGTAAATCTTGTCAAGGGAGTTTGGAGATTAATGGTGATTGATTGATACGAGATTGCTTGTTCATATGACTCAGATGAGCAAATTTGAACATGCATGTGAAGCAGGGACTCTGAGGTCAACATTTCAGCCATAGTTTTAGCCAGTTCTTGAGACCATTTAATTTGTACTTGCCCCTTCATTGTAATATCGATGGGGCAATGTGCCACTTCTAATAATTCGAAATTTGTCTTAGCATTAAAAAGACAAATTAATGGAAAGTGATCACTATCAGGGCGCATTCCAATATAAAAGTAAACTATGTGCTGTACAAAGTTCCGAGAGATCATAATATAATCCACTACACTGGCTCCCTTAGGACGCCAGAATGCGAACTCTCCATTTAAATCACCCCTGACAGAGCCATTAAGTAGGGCTAAATCTAAACTGTCCACAAATTGAGCCAGACGAAATCCTGCAGTACTACATTTTTGATCTTTAGATTGTCTGGCTGCTATGTAGCCGACATCAATTTTAGAGGGTTCTGGCCACTTAAAATAGGTTTGTAGGGAAGCATCAGATTTGCCAATGCGTGCATTAAAATCGCCAGCTATTATTATAATTGAGTCTGGGTACTGACATGATAGCAGATTTACATGGGCATCAAACTGATCCCACAATTTATTTGTTTCCCTATGCCCACGGGATGGAGGAAAATAAACATTAACCAATAATACAGTACAAAATTTGAATCTTAAGTAGAAGGGCTAACGCCATATGGAACTATGGAACAAACTTGATGCTAATGTATTCTGCTATGTATTGGTTGAAAAAGCCACAAAGCGAGGCTAACAGTCTATTTAAGATATGAAGTTATCTACAAAGTGATCAGTACATTGTATGGCACATACGTCCTATCTTACCTTTGGAATGTAAGAAATGCGCTAATCTCAGACAGTCCTGGTGCAGTTCCTCCTTTGACCTGTGGTCCATAGATGTGCTCAGAGGCAGGATTGATCGAGGCTTTTTTCTTTTCACGGAAATATCTGCTCCTGGAAAGAGAGTTGTTAGAAACTCATATCCTGACTACAGCTGCTGATCCCTATGCCAAAACTTCAAGGGATTATAGGTAAATAATTCTATATTTACAAATAATGTGTACAAACCTGGCTTAACTGGATCCTTCCTTATAGGTGGAGTTTTAACCAAAACAGGAGGTTTCAGGCTATCCAGCCCATGGACAGATGGTGGACAAGTTGTTGGATCACTGTCAACTGCAATGAAAGAACTAATTAAACTTGTGCAATGCCTAGAATAACATGCTTCTGCTACAAACTGCCACAGAGAAAACTATAGGAGGATAATATATAAATATGCAGTATATCTTTTGTCTATCTAAATTCACTAGCTCTAGCTTTAAATGTAATTGAAAACAAGGGAACTGCACGAGAGCTAAGAAAAGGCAATCCTCTCAGTGACTCAGCTAATCAATCAAGGTTTCAGAATTAAGAAAACATGATAACACGATGGTAACACCAATAGCACTTAGACTTATATACCACTTCACAGGGCTTTACAGCCCTCTCCAAGCGGTTTACAGAGTCAGCACACTGCCCCCAACAATCTGGGTCCTCATTTTACCCACCTCGGAAGGATAGAAGGCTGAGTCAAGTCATCTGCTTTTCTTCATCTCTGGCCCCATTAGATAAAGAACAATGTTTACTTAAAAAACAAACATTATGATTTGAAGGAAATAGGGAACCAAGAGATTCACTCTGGTTGAACGTCAAGTATTTGCCTTTCTAGAGGTGAGTAATAAAATAGTCATCTCTCACAACCATGTTTCTACTGCTTAAATGCTATTTTCCAGCTTATTAAGACAATTACTGTAGCTATGATTAGAGATGCAAACTGTTATGTACCTTCTGTGGAAATTTTCTCAGCTGCCTCTTGCTCATGTGGTTCTTTTTCTCCTTCCGGGTCAGAAACCCCATTTTCTTCCAAGGGAGGTTCTTTCACATTTTCACCACCATTCATCCAGTCATTTATATTCTGTGCAGAAGGCAACTTCCCCAAAGGTTTCTTCTTTTTCTTCACTTTCTGTTTAATCTGAGTGCTTCTTTTTTTCTCTAACTCAACACTCTTCTTGCCTAATAAATATAAGATAGAAAAATGTGGGTTAGACAGCATCACCACCAGATGGATTCGTAGCTGGCTGACCGGCCGTACTCAGCGTGTGGTCCTCAATGGAACCGCATCTACATGGAGGGAAGTGTGCAGTGGGGTGCCCCAGGGCTCTGTTCTGGGGCCAGTGCTCTTCAACATCTTCATCAACGATTTGGACGAGGGGATAGATGGGGAACTCATCAAATTTGCGGATGACACCAAGCTGGCAGGAATAGCCAACACTCCAGAAGACAGGCTTAAGATACAGGAGGACCTGGACAGACTTGAACATTGGGCGCTATCTAACAAAATGAAATTCAATGGTGAAAAAAGTAAGGTTCTACATTTAGGCAAGAAAAACCAAAGTACAGGTATAGTATAGGGGGTACCTTGCTCAATAGTAGTAACTGTGAGAGGGATCTCGGAGTCCTAGTGGACAATCATTTAAATATGAGCCAGCAGTGTGCTGCAGCTGCCAAAAAAGCCAACACAGTGCTAGGCTGAATTAACAGAGGGATAGAATCAAGATCACACGAAGTATTAATACCACTTACAATGCCTTGGTAAGGCCACACTTGGAATACTGCATCCAGTTTTGGTCACCACGATGTAAAAAAGATGTTGAGACTTTAGAAAGAGTGCAGAGAAGGGCAACAAAGATGATTAGGGGACTGGAGGCTAAAGCATATCAAGAACGTTTGCTGGAATTGGGTATGTCTAGTTTAATGAAAAGAAGGACTAGGGGTGACATGATAGCAGTATTCCAATATCTCAGGGGTTGCCAAAGAAGAGGGAGTCAAGCTATTCTCCAAGGCGCCTGAGGGCAGGACAAGAAGTAACGGATGGAAACTAGTCAAGGAAAGAAGCAACCTAGAACTGAGGAGAAACTTCCTGACAGTTAGAACAATTAACCAGTGGAACAACCTGCCTCCAGAAGCAGTGAATGCTCCAACACTGGAAGTTTTTAAGAAGAGACTGGACAGCCATTTGTCCGAAATGGTATAGGGTTACCTGCCTGAGCAGGGGGTTGGACTTGATGACCTCCAAGGTCCCTTCCAACTTTATTATTATTATTATAAAGATAATTGTAGATACAACATGGTTTCCCAAAATGAAAGAAACGTCAGCAGAAAAAAAAATGGTTTGTGCACATGCAGACACATTAGGGGACCTATTACCTTCTAATCAAAAGAACTGCAGTGGGAACATGCTCCCTGTTCTCCCTGCCCCTTTCCTTGGATTTAGTCCAACATTCAATCTATGACTATTGCATTTTTAGGAAGCCGGTGCCTACTAATTCTGGAATACTAATACTATAATCAAAGAATAATGACTTTTTGTTAAAAAAAGAATAAACATCACTACAAATCTTGGTTTTTTGTTTTTTTTTACTCTTACTTCTATGTCAAAGTATGAATTAATAGTTTACTGACCTTGGGGAGGGCGAATGTGCTCTTGTTTTAAAGCTACCCATTTGTGAACAGAGAAGTCATCGCCCCCAGTGTAAATAGACTCTGTTTCCACAGGTGACCACTGTGCACAGAGCAGACGGCCTCGGTGTCCCCTGTAATTGTGCAAAGGCTCTTCTTTTAGAGCATCCCAAACCTGTGAACAAATGTCTCATCAGTCCCACATGATTTTTCCACTAAAATAATCTCCCAATTTCTAAAGACGTGATATTAAATTAAAATTAGATACTTCCCTGTATTTTTCTGCATAATATTCTAATATTACCAATATTCTAAGAGCCGTGTTGCATAATATTCTAACTAATATTCTAAGAGCCGTGTGGCACAGTGGTTAGAATGCAGTATTGCAGGCTAACTCTGCCGACTGCCAGCAGTTCAATCCTGGCCGGCTCGATGCTGACACAGCCTTCCATCCTTCTGAGGTGGGTAAAATGAGGGCCCAGATTGTTGGGGGCAATAGGCTGACTCTGTAAACCACTTAGAGAGGACTGTAAAGCACTGTGAAGTGGTATATAAGTCTAAGTGCTATTGCTAACTTAGCCTTTGCATGCTTTCTACCTTATTATCAAGAGGGTAATGTGTCCACCGCAGGTTGGTTAAATGAGGTGAACCCCCATACCAATTCTATTTTAGGCCATAGAAATCAATGGTTTAAAAGAGCCGATATAAATCTCTAATCTATCACCTCTATAGGCTCGTTTCCAATTTGTACTATGCTTTTAAAATTTGGCTCTGGCTTTTTATATTTGTACTATGGAAGCCAAAGGACACATTTAACTTTGGGAAGGGGCAAGACAAGGACAGCAGACAGGACAGAATTAAACCATTTGCTAATTTTTTCATAGTTATAAGCATACACCATGACAAAGAAATCCTGCACATTCTGTTTTTAGGTGCACAAGGTATTCCACAGAATGACAATTTACACAGTGAATGTTCTGAATTCCCAACAAATACAAAATGCAGCATGAGAATCTGCTTTTCCAAGTTTGGCTTTCCCTACTATATCTTTTTTTAACCAAGGCATCCCTAAATCTTTTATCTATTTGATTAGACCAGGGGTCCCCAAATTCTTCAACTCATAAATCCCTTCATAAAGTTTCAGATTTTTCATCAATCCCCAAACATTTATTATATGAAAGTAATTTAATAAATGGTACTTTAACTACATAATATTACTGCACAATAATAACGACAATAATGGATAGTCCCATTGACCCTTGCGAGGAGATATTGACCACTTTGGAAAACCCAGCATTGGATTAGGAAAAAAAATCTATTAAAATAATTTCACAAGCACTACCTGGGCAGTGCCATCATAGCAAACAGATACCAGTCTTCCATTATGATGTGGACTCCAAGACAAACTAGTGATCTTGGCTGTGTGTCCAGCCAGAGTACGAAAAGGCTCTGTGATTGTTACAGGCTTCTCTGAAGAACTCTCTAAAGAGAAAACATACTGTTTGAATGAGCTCAAATCTTACAACTTACTTTTTATATAATTTTAAAACATGTTTAGAATATTTTTAAAAAATGAATACAGAAAGACAAAGGGAAAAAATCAAACAACAAATAATACAGAAAATTATAAAGAAAGAAAGAAAGAAAGAACAAAAAGATGAAATAGAAGAAAACAAATTAGTTATTGCTGCACTGGATCTTCCTGAATAATGTTCTGACTCTTTTCATCAAGAGAACAATCTGTCCATTGTGGACTGGCTATCTTACAGGAGGTGAAGCTTTAAACATGTTTTACTTTAGACCAGAACAATGAAACATGCCGTCTTATTCAAAATAATATAGAAGATGATGAGAAACAACAGTTGAAACAGTGACTTGTGGCAAGAACTGGAAACATAGTCACCTATGACACTCTTGATATTATGTACATAAATGATAGCATTATTTGAGCCAGAAGCTATCATATAACTCAGTTCTGGTTGTGTCCCATGGTCGTGATGCCAACGGATAACATTGATAAGTTTATGATGTTGCTGGATGGTGCACAGCAGTTTCAAATGAGGAGCCTGAAGTATCTCAATTGATCTGCAAGATTAAAAAGGAAGTATCAATACAGAAATTGATGGGAGAAATAAGTACTTTAGTCTCTGTTCTCCAAAAATAATTCATACACATACAGTACAATCCCACTCTGAATAGCCTGCAAATTGGAATACTTTATTACAATAGCACAGCCATCTCTATTTCTAAATATGCATATATGTTTGGTATGTGTTATATCTGCTTGCATGGTAAGATAATTTTATGAATGTAGGGATGCTTTAAGTTTGATGAATACAAAGATTTGTCAAATTTTGTTCCATGATATTAAAGTGGAATGGTATTAGATAGACACAAACAAGGACTCAAGTCAGAAAGAGTCCAATTATTAACCTTGTCAATTATATATTAAAACAGTGATAAGTCAAGAACATACAGTCAGGCACTCAAAACACATCATGACAGCACAATCAGTCAAGTATCTGGAGATGTCATTTTGTCTGCTCATACTTTATTTGCTCATATTTACTGGGAAAAATTTTCTGTGAACTAAGTAATTATATTTTTTAAAATGACTGAAGAATTTTATATTGATTTTGTTGCCCAGTAAAGAGTTCAACAAGGCAGTTTCTGACATAAAAGAAATGAGGAAATCAGTTAATATGCTTGACTCTCAACCACTATACTTGCTACCAAATGGCAAATTAGCATTGAGTTAAAATTTCAGCACATACCCATCTTCATTACCAATAGCCAAGAGAGTGCCATCTGGTTTCCAGCTGATTTCTGTATGTGCTGGTAATTTGTGCTAAAAGAAAATCAATAAAATTATAGAGCCTTAATAGTACTGACATCCATTCAATAAATCAGCATTCCCCAACGTTTCTGGCTTTGCAAACTGGTGGTGTTGGGGGGAAGGGAATGGTTCGCACAAGCAGCCAGCAAGGGTGTGCAGCTCCATTTGCACGAGTGGTGTGCCTGCTGCTCATACAAATGGAGCACACATGCACGTGTTTGCCTGCTGCTATTTTTACATTATTTATTGCAGGAGTCCCCAATCTGTGGGCCGTGGCCCATAAGGATTTTGCAACTGGGCCATGGAAATGGCTGGCGAGGGTGTGCACATGCACAAATGAGGGCGCCCATGTGCATGTGCACACCCTCGCCGGCCATTTCCAAGGCCCAGTTGCAAAATCCTTATGGGCCACGGCCCACAGATTGGGGACTCCTGCAATAAATAATGTAAAAATAGTCAACTGAAGGTTTTCAGGGAGAATAGAGGAATCAGGGAATTCTATCAATTTTCACAATAATCTAGCACAGTGTTTCTCAACTGTGGCAATTTAAGACATGTGAATGTCAACTCCCAGAATTCCCCAGCAAGCCAAATCTTAAAATCACCAAAGTTGAGAAAAACTGATCTAGCAGCTACCACCAGACAAAGGGGAAAAAGATCAGCTTGATGAGTAGTGGTCAAGATATTAGACTAAAAACCTGGAGATCATACGATTTAATCTTTCTTTAGGCATGATAACTGGTTAGGTGTCTTTGGGTCAGCCATATTCTCTCTCAGACCAACCTACTTCACAGGGTTGTTGTTTTGAGAGGTAGGAGCATTATGTACATTGCCTGGAGTTATGCAAAGTAAAGGCATATATAAAAGAAATAACTAAATGAAAAAAGCCACCATATAATTTCTGTTTATCTAAATTTTGCAAAAAATAATTTATTTTTTCAGCCCACAGGCAGACATAATTTTTCTAAAATCTTAAATCAGTCAGGAGATTATAATTAAAAACTACTCTATAGGAGGCATCTGACTATGGAATTTGAACGAGTCTGTCTGTCTCTCATCTATGTATTTATCAAATAATACAAATACATTAATTGTAAGAACAACTAAGGCCAATCTGAGCAAATCATGCGTCCCGGCATTTATACAAGAAATCTATATGGCAGCTGTAATATTTCCCTGAAAACAGATACAATTATCACAAAAATCAGGAAACAGGTTAGTATGACAGTGTGCTATCTATAGAATGACTTGAGTATGAAAGTATTCTCAGCAAGAAATTAGAAACTGTGCTTTCATATAGCTTTTTGACTCCACCCCATGCTCTCACTTCAGTACTGAACACCCAACAAGAGGCATACTAGCATTAAAATGAAATATGATAGTATGACACAATAAAACAAGTGGCTGAATGCAAATCTCTTGCTTTTCTCAAAGCTATTTGTTCCATTTAAACTTTCCTATGCAAACATAGTGGCATGATAGATGGCAATTTTGCTACAACAGATAATACAGTAATTTGACATAATGAAAGTTCCACAATCAGTGGACCTGGTCAATCTACTTGGAAGGATTTAAAATATTTTCTGAAGTTGTAATAAAAGAATGAAACTTTCAAATGTTTAAAAGTTTTAAATTTCTAACAGATTTCCAGTGAAGAAGATAACAGAAAACAAAGTAGCATCCTAGCCTTATAGACTGTTTGAGAAAGTCAAGGCAGTATTGAATTTATTTATTAGAATTTTTATTCTGCTCCTTTCTTACAGGCTCTGAGTAGTATATGGAAGTGAGACCCTTTTCCTGCTCATCACAATTATTTTGCATTTGCATTCTAATGATTACTAGATCATAACTGTACAGTAATAGCTCATGTCCACTGCTATCTTGGTTATTTGCACTAATTCTTTCTCTCACAAATGCCTATGCTACTTTGCTTCAGTTCTATTTTAATCAATAGTTCCATTTTTTCACCCATGTTTCTCCCGTTGTTACCTTATACCTCTATTCTGCAGTAGCCAACACTGCATTGTGATTAGTTTGTCTAACATTCTGTTCTCTTTTGTAGTGACCTTAGCAATGCTGAGAAACTTCTTCATAAAGTTTAGCCTTCCTGCAGTTTTGCTTAATTGTTCATTGCTTATGCTTTGCCTTTTATTTACATATAATTCTTACAAACCAACACATTTCAAAGCATTTTATCTTATCACTTGCTTAGAATCAAGAAGCTGAAAAAGAGTTCTAGGAATATCACATGATGCATCCCAACCACTGCATCAGCAGATTCTAGACCTGAGCAAATTGGAATAATTTCACCAACAAAATGCTGCATGTAGCAACTCATGGGACATTCTTGCTAATTGTTCCTCAGAAAACTGGTGGTCACTTTAAACAGAGCTGCTGAGGCAAACTGACTAACACAATAAGGCAGAAAAGTAAGTATGTGTTGCCATGCTTAATGCCAGAGTGTAATCTTGAACATGAGCTATTATCCTTCTTCAATCAAGTTCAGTTCTGAACTTTTTGCTATCCGCTTGTGAGTTTCATGCCCCCTAGTTTCTTAAGGACCTCTTCCTTACCCCATACTTTCTACCTGTATAAGATTTTAATCTCAGTCTGACTTCTTTCTATTTCATTACAGATGGTGAACTGCCAACAGCCCAGTTCGCACAAAGCTGAGCATTCTATGTCAGTGTGCCAAAAGTTACTTTGGAGTCAAGATGTTACTTTCTTCTACTTGAACTATAATACAGATGGAGAACTAACAAGCAATTTTCATTCCAAGGTCAAAAGTCTTACTCACTTTGATTGAATTTGTTTCTCGAATGAGTTTATTGATATCATGAGCTTCTCCATTTAGATTCCAAGGATTATGTTGGAAAACAACTCCTTCTCCTGCACAGCTATATAAGGTTATGGAAGGTCTATCACCATCTCCCCCTACAATAAATCAGAAAACAATGCTATTGTCTCTTATACATGTATATTTTAATGTAATTAGTAGAAAAAATCTAAAACTTATTATTTTAAATATTTCTTTTAATATAATAATTCCATCATCCTTTATTGGATCAAAGTACCATCATGCAACATAACTATGACTTAAATCATCAAATTACTGCAAAAAGTAATGGTCAATTGGAATATTCCTGATGTTTATGATTATATTATGAAGCAGTTTCAAAACCTGTGAAGATCTTAATAAAGTTTGAACATGCCCACCATGGGTGGGGGAGAAAATAATGCTATTTCTAGAGCATTATCACAATATGTGGACCAAGAAAAAAAAGCCAATGAAAAAACATAAACATATTTCTAAGACTTACGTAAAGACAGTGGAGGAACTGGAGGTCCCCAAACTAAAGTATACACAGTTTTCTTATGGTATGTGCTAGAGACTTGGGGAGGCCTAACAGGAAAAGATATATGAAATTGGCATCATTTTTAAAAAATTTTATTTATGTATTGATTTATCATAAAAAGTAAAATACAAAACAGAAAAACAAACAAACCAAACCAAAACATTGGCATCATTTTTAAAGAAACATATGACAATATCTGAAGTAACCTCCCTCAGCATTATTTAAAATATCAATAGAAATGAGGAAAGGTCCAACAATTCCTTTAAGCTAGAACAGCAATATTTTCCACAATCCTTCTGCACTCCTTTTTACAAGTTTAAAAGTATGTCTAGTTGAACACAGAAGAATAGCATCAATTTTCTTTGTATTTTCTCAATACAAGAAACAATAACAATACTAATGATCCCCCTCTCTTGATAAATTCTGCCCTCTTCTGTGACTGCTCAAAGGATAAGAATGAACATACAAAATGCATTCTAATTAAAGAGTAATAATAAATCTGTGAAGCAACAGAACAAATTATGAAGAGGACTAAGAAATAACTGGGCTTCTGGAAGTTTTTGAATCAGAACATGGTCTGAAGAAGTTCTTTCAGAAAGTTTTCTTAGAATGAACTTGGATCTGGTTTAAATAAATTAATTAAATTAAAAACAATACTAAAATGTTAATTCTATGGTTTTATCAAGTCTCTACCCCTAATAGCATATGGAATTAGGCTGACACTATCAAATACTCTTGCAATAGAAGATTATCTTCATATGTTTTGATATCCTTGCAAAGTGTTACTTTCTTTTGATCAACACTCTTGGTTGAGTGCACACTATGCCAAAATCTGGGCAGTTTTGGCTTATCACCTATTGTCATCTGTGATGGTTTACTGAATAGTGAACCAGCCATATATTGATTGTTCAAAAAAACTATAATCATGGCTCATCATTATATATGTAAATAGATACTAATCAACAAAAAATAGTTATATCTTACTTGTTAGAGTACGTATCATAAATTCCAACCTTTCCATCATCTGTTCCAAAAGCTAAACAGCCTTCCTTTGTTGTATGCCAAGCCAACTGCAAACAGAAAACACACTAAGATCTCAACACTATTGTCAGAATTATGGATTAATGCAAATTATATCCAGATTGCACTGTGTGACATTAACATAGCTGATAGATACATAATATACTAAAAGTATATCTACACCAGCAGAACATGTAATATATACTAAAGGACATTTGTTAGCATTCTTCATAAGCTATGTTCATTTGCAGAAAGCACCACAAACAGAAAACTAACAATGCACGAAATTCTCTGTGATTGAAGCTACTTTTAAGTAAGCAAACTAGCAAATAAATTAATAAATCATAAATAAAGCAAATAAATAAATAAATAAATCATTATTTATTTATTAAATAATTTCAATTATTTAAAATAATTAGAACTGCATTCTCTTTAGATAGATTTGCAGGTGTAGCATTTTAGAGCCTAGTAACATAGTAATAGCTGCCAGTAAAAGAATGAAGTTATTAAGCTTAACGATTCATGATCAAAGGTAATTACAGTTTACAGCAGTTCATTACATTATTTTTAAACACCACTTTCTAGTGTTGCTTTCAAAAGCAGATTTTGTTAATGTTTTTTTCATTATCTTAACATCTGTGCTCAAATTCTGGCCTTACGGCTGTAATAAAGAGATTGTATTGTATTGTGCTCAAATTATGCTGAGAATTGTTTTCTTATCTAATGGCCATGATATAAGCAGTGACTTTTAATTAGTATAATCAATACAGCAATCTTTATTATTGTTAATATGTTAAATAATATACCTAAAATGAAATTATTTTAAGTGAATTATTTCTGACGTTTTAATAAATATGTATATAATTAGCACTCACAGTACATAAAACATAAAACAGTACATAAAACATAAAACATAAGTAATATCCAATGTAAAAATCATTATTTTGAGTGGGAAAATAAAACATATATTGAAAAACAGGAGCAGAAGCACACTTACAGCTGTGACTTTGGATTTAATGCCCTGCCAGAAAGTTTTCACATCATAATGATTATTAATTGACATGGTGTTCCACACTCGGAGCATGCTGTCCCCAACTCCAATAGCAAGGCAGCCTGTATCTACAGGTGAAAAGGCCAGGCTGTAAACAAAACCCCCAAGAGAAGGCATAGTCCAACAGCAATTCGAAGTTGCCAGATCCCAACACTTCACCTACAAAGAAAAAAAAATATATGAATGGAGCTTCAATAAAAATTCACCAAATCAAAAGCCATGGAAAAGTTCAGTAGGAAAATTATGAAGGGAAGCACTGATCTGCTCTAAAAGTGAGTAGATTCCTGCTGAGATTCTATGGATAAATACACTAGAATCCTACAAATTCTACAAATACCAGGCATAAGACTAGATTCAAGGTTTAAAAAGCTAATGTGCTATTTCATTCAAGGTATTCTTCTGCATGAGAGTTAAGATGTTAATGTTGAAGATCAAAGTAAAGTGAAGACAAATGAGTCAGCGGAAGGTCCAGTTCCAAAAACTGTGAAAAGGAGTCAAAGGGAACTGTAATGCACCAAAGCAAAAAACAGATTTACGATAATAATTCAAATGAAAATGCCACCAAACTTGCAAAAATCCCTCACAAACATTTGATCATTTTTCTGTGTAGGCAGATCAGTTATCAGCAATGATATGGAAAAAACCAGAGGAAGAAATCTCACATATTCCTAGAATCAGCAGCAAAGATAGGTCAACTTTTGTAGAACCTTCAGATCAGAACGTTCTGAAGGGCTTTTTAAAACAAACAAACAAGCAAGCGAGACATATGATCCTTACATCTCTGTCCATTGAAATGGAGAAAAGAAGTTGTCTGTCTTCTACTTGCAAAGTACACAAGTTGAAGACTATTCTAGAATGGTTTTGTCCTTCAGATGAAGTCCCCAGGAGCTCCCATTTCCGCTTCCCAGGCTGTGCCAAATCCCACTTCAGCAATTCACCACTATGAAAAATAAACATGCACAAAGCAAGAATTTGTTAATTCATAAAGTAGGTTGTTTTTTAAGTATATAACCTTTTACACTTATAGTCATATTGCAAAAAATATGAAATATTTTGAAGTCTAATAAAATTCTATTTTAAAACAGAACTTCAAAAAGCTTTGTTTCACATGTACAGAATGATCATTATAATTCACAGGGAAATCTTTCTAGATCGTTTAAGAATTCGGAAACATGCAACATACAACTATAGAGACATATATCCAATGTCCTCAAACTAGTGCTCTCCAGATATGCTGAAGATGCAAATCATAGAATTTGAGCCTATATGTCCAAAGCCTCAGGATTCTAGGAGTTGTAATCTTCACACATCCAGAGGGTACTTTTTGGAAATATAAAGCAAATTACTTAGAAAGAGAGGTTGTTTTTGAAAGGTTGGAGGTGTATTGAGAAAACACAGAAAATATATAATGCTAAGGAATTAATCGACAGCTTCCCCAAACTTATTTTCTTATACTTTTGCCTTTCAGTCAGCCATTTAATTTGAGAGAATACTCACCCAAAGCAACTGGAGAGAATGCATGTGGGCTGATTTGAAGGCCAGTGTAGTGTTAACCAAAGACGCTCTTTGACCATTGGTTCAACACCTCCACCTCTTCTTTTCAAAAAGGGCAATTTCAAGCTCATTACCACTAGCAAAAAGAAAAAAAAAATAGAGACTTCAAGCCTGCATTGATATCAAAATAAAGGAGAAATTCCAGAATGAAAATGGGATTGTTCCATTTAATTTTATTTAAAAAACCCTTTTGCACATGTTCTGTAAGACACAGACTGATACAGACATAAATACTGTTGAACATAATATTTCTGATTGAATACATGGAATTTATTTACTAAGTTCAGATGGCCAAATTTTAAATCTTGTTATGGGGGGGGATGCCCTTCTAGGGAGCAAAGAAAGAAAATGTGCACTTCCTGGAACAGATTGCATTGTTTAATTGATGAGACCTGGAGCATGCCTGGTTGGCCTGCTCATACAAAATGGGCAAAAACAATAGGAGGTAGGGGATCCATCAGATAACAGGGCCATGTGCCATGGAAAGCTTTATAGGTAATAATTGGCATCTTGAAATGCATGAAAAGCCTACTGGCAGTTTCATGTAGATGTTAAACAGGAGTATCAAGCTTTAAGGCACCCCACAGGTACGGAATCTCAGGCTCAATCTCTTCCTCATCATACTGACTGGAATCACACAGAGAGAAAGGAAAATCCGAACGCAGTGCTCCTATTCCCAATTGCTATACTCAATCCATAATGATGATCAATGGAACAAGAACCAGGATAATTGCAACATTCCCATTCTGGCGCTGCCAGAGGCCATCTACAGGCACTATGGCCAAGGTCATAATCTAAAGCAGAGTTCCCAACCTTTCTGGGTTGGCGGCCCAGAGCGGGGGGGGAGGGGGGAAAGAGGGGATGATTTTGTGGGCAGGACAGGCCCATGTGCATGAGCACCGTTTGTGGTGCAGCTCGCATGAGTGTGGCTGCAAGCGCCCGCAACGAGGCTCGTGTGAGTGTGGCCGCAAGCACCCCGCTCGTGGGGTTGCGACTGCCCTCGATGATGCTGGCACGAGTGGGGCCACCAGCGCCCGCGACGAGGCTCATGCAAGTGGGGCCACGAATGCCCGACGCTTGCAGCGCTGCTTGCGTGAGTGGGGCTGGCCGGCCAATCAGGTGGCCCGGTGATTAGGCCACAGCCCAATAGTTGGCTGTGACCCACAGGTCGGGGACTCCTGACCTAAAGGACCCTTTGTTATTTCTTAGGAATTATGTGCTCAAACCCAGCTAAACCTATAAGATTGAGCCTCAGGCATTTCAACAAAATCTGCTCAGTCAGAATACAAACAATGGGATCTGAACAGCTTTAGCGATGATCATTGTTGGCTTTATTATAAAGAAAGACTATGTGCCATTTCAACACATTTAAGCTCACGCAATTCAGGACTGGATGTTATGTAAAATGAGAATTCCTTTTTTTATCTATAATTGATAAACATTTAACATTATGAAGCACAGAGAAAACAGAGGAAAAAAAATACCACATTATGTTGTCAAAATAATGTATAATTTCTCCAGACTTACTTCTATTTGTATGACAGCTCCATACACGAATGGTCTGATCTTTGCTTCCTGAGGCCAAATAATAGCCTTTTTCTACACCTGCTTCTTCTGTTATGGCTCCTATAATGGCATCTTCTTCTGAAAGTATCCAGAAACCAGTTAAAAATAGTGCCGTTGTCTTTAGCTTCCGCTATAGAAGCTAATATTACTACAAAACTCACACTGCTGTTATATTGCAATACATATGCTTTATATATACCTTGGAAATCTTGTTTACTGAACAGAGCATCTTCACCAAGCACAGGGCACCATGCCAAAGAATGTATTTCATCATCATGACCTCTCAGGCGATGAACAATATCTCCCTTTTTGCTGATGTCCATAACAATCACAATCCCATCCTTATAGCTAGAGATAAAAAGATTTATATTGAGCAAGCAATATTTAATTTCTTAGCTAATAAGTCATGTTCAATAAATAATCCCAATACTAGATGCAGCCCATTCATGTTTGTAATGTAATCTTCTTTGCTGTTTGTAAGAGCAGAGTGGGAAACATAAACCTTAGGATGGAAGTGCTTACACTGACTAATAAGTGGGAGAAATAAGTGAGATTTCAGCCCATAAGAATTGTAAACAAATAATAATATTTTATACAGGTTTCATAATCTAACATAGAATGCTAATAGTTCATTGTTTCTGCATGAAATTAATGAATCTGAACAGCAAAACTTTCCAGTTGGAGTATTTCTCAGCTTGCCAGGAACTATATACTGAACACAACAGAAAGCGTTCTATGTTCTATATCTGCAGATATACAGTATAGTTTATGGGGAAAAACAGATGCTTCTGAACATAAAGCATATGCTTTCTTGGCATTACATCAGTTTGTAAAACTACTTTATGCAGATATGGAACAATGCATACTTTAAGTTAGTCTGTTTATTTTCCCCATTATTCTAGAAATATGCAACACTGAAGAAAGATAAAGTGGAATTAATCAGCATCCTAGATTTAGACTAGGGCTGAAATCTCTTTCTCCATAATCACATATTTGTTTTATAAATATGTATCTCTTCAATGTAATCCTAACTAAACCATGTTAGGATGATCATGTCTTTCCAACCTGTACTTAGCCGAAGCTGTCTATATATTGAAATGGTATATCTGAATAAAAATCTTCACATTAAAATGATGCCAGTTAAAGGAATTGATTGCCCTCTTGTAACATGAGGGTACAATCTATTTTAACTCATGGCTCTGTGATTATTGCATTTATTTTTCCTCCCTTTCTTTAACAAACCTTTTGTCTTCTGCTTGTCAGCTCTGTAACTGACTGCTGGTTGTGGACATAACCAACATTTTTACCCTAAGAAGTTTTAACTCCCACAATGTATAGAGTAATATCCTCTGATAGCATTACAAAATTAATAATAGGATTGAAACAGAAGGAAATAAAATAATTTGTATTCAACAACTTAATTCATCACTTGGTATAAACACTGTGAAACCAACACGCACACACACACACCTCATTTCCCCCTAGTATTAATCTATTTAGCATTGACAGAACAGTTTGTTGAGTGGCTAAGGCACCAGGCTAAAAATGGAAGGTTGTGAATTCTAGACCCGCATTAGATACAAAGCCAGCTGGGTGACTTTGAACCAGTTATTCTTTTCCAAAATGACTAAATGAATTTCCAAAGGAAAACTAGATCCTGTATTCTCAATGTAGATGAGAATATAACTTAGTAACAGAATATTTTTGCTTGTTATTAATGAAAATATTCTCCCTGAAAGTTTTCCACATTTTAAAGTCTTAACAATAGGGCATGCACAACACGGACATTGTATTTTGCTTCAAAACCTCAAACAAATTACTTGAACTCATTAGTTAGTTCAAACTAACAAAGCAGCTTGCAGTTCAATCAACTGAAACCTGGAACAATTTTGCTGTTCCAACTTTTACCTATGCAAAAGATGGACAAGCCTTATAGGGCAAGTATGGCAATGCGGGGTGTTTTGTCCTTCTTTCCCTGCCTCTTCTATATGATTTTTGTGTCAGTTTGCCTGCTGATCTGAGGATCTGATCTGATCCAAATGTTTGAAGCAGATTCAGAAGGCCACATGCAAAAAATGAGGGAGAATCTGATTCATCAGTGAAATGGACACCACTGATAAAACAACACTTGTTTCAACTGCTTTCTCATGTATTAGTATATAGTATTATAAAATATATCAAATATATAAACATTTGGTCCTTACCCAATAGCTATCAGATTTTCATGGTGAGGAGAACAAGTGAGACAGAATATAGTTCTAGGTTCTGGAAAAAATTGCTGACTGTCATTTCGATTATGCCAGTAACAAATCACTATCCCCTTCTCATCACCAGATACAACTAGATCTTTTGCTCTGGGTGACCAGTGCAATGCAGAAATCGTATTCTAGAGAAGAAAAACAGCACAATTAAAAGGAAAAATAAATGTTGATATTTTTCGAGGTTTTGTACAACACTCAAATATAAAAAGCCAGAATTTAAATTTGTAAACTATCTCAGTTACTTCCAGAGTCCAGTGGGTCCACTGGTTAATAACCAAAGGTCAATAACATATGTTCCATATCTCTTCCAAGGTGGAAACTGAGACAATGATTTCTATCTCTTTCTTTCTTGAAGTAATGACCAGCTATTTAATAGAGTGCAAAATAATTCAGGAGTACTTTATAGAAAGAAATTAAGAAAACACATTTTCCAAACATTTCATAAAAACTATTTTACATCTTAAAGACTAACTGGATTAGTCATAATCCAATTACAACATGTAAATAAAGATGAGAACTGATTCATTTGACAATAAAGGTGTCAGTAATAATCATATAGACCTTTATTTACTCTTAGGATATTAGAATTATCATTATTGGTATCAAATAAAAGCTTTCATCTGGAAAATATAACTTCATTATGAAGTGCCTATCTATGTACCCAAGAGATATGAAAATTAGAAAGAACAAAGAAAAAGAAAGACAAGTAGCAGGATTAAATAAAATAAACAGACTGCATAATAATATTTTTTCACACTATCTCACAGCCTGCCATCCAGACAATGTATACACAGTACAAATCTTGATAAATATTTAATTCCATATTTCTCTAAAAAAAGATTTCAATGATGTTTTGCTCCAGAATATAATAAAATGTGTATCACAACCCAACAAGTGATCAAGAACTACCATTTCCAATGCATTTTACCTGATGTAGTGTATGTTCCATCATAACAGTCAATGTTTGGACGTTCCAAATTTTCACAATTCCATCATCAGAACTGCTGGCACAATAGTAGTTTTGCCCAGGGTAGGGGCAAAATGTGAAGCCAGAAACTCTTTCAGTGTGGCCTATTAATTCCCCTGTAGTGAAAAATATAGTAGACTTATAAAATAGATCAACTCTTATTTTGAACAATTTTACCCCAATTAACATTCCTAATTCCCAGCTAAAGGAATAATTTGGATTCAAATTATTTTAAGACATCAGCTCAACACAATAAACACATTTAAAGGTAGGAAAGTAAACAGCAAAATGTGCACGATGGATGGGATAGGAAGACTATCTTAATTTGACAAGAGGCAGCCTTTTTGGGCAAGACATTCTGTACGTGAAGAGGCGCAAATGATGAAACCCTTTCTATTATGGCCATCCACCTCATTCTATTTGGTAGGGGAAATGAGTAGAGTAGAGTAGAAGCTGGAAGGGACCTTGGAGGTCTTCTAGTCCAGCCCCCTGCACAAGCAGGAGGACCTGGTCCTATACCATCTCAGACAAGAAATAAGAAGTGGATCTTTGGACACAGACTCTGACCAGGTATGTGTGGCATATTATATTTTTCTCAATCCCTTGGCTTCAAGTTTGTAAGGGATTTAGCTGTCTGCCAGAACTCTGAATTCAATTCAGAAATAGGCAAGAAGTTAGGACAAAGCCTACTGCTCATACAGGTATATAGTGAGATTTCTACGCAAGCATGGGTGAACCCACGCTGAGTGTTTCCCAAATATAAACAGATATGCTCCCTTAACCAAATATAATAAGTAATGCACTGCTCCTTCGTAAAGAGCATACTTCAGGTGAGATTAACAGGGGTTACTGAGTCAGTTTGTAAAATGGACCTATTTACCTTTTTTCTCTCTATAGCTAACCCTATAGCTAAATTTAGTCGCAGGAGAGCCAAGACGTAACAATCGTCTTAAAACAGTACACTGGAGCGATATACTCCCAGAAGGCTGGTCTTCATAATTGGAAAACTAGGCAGATAGTCGGCTGAAAGCTTTCCCACCTGGTCCCCATCCACCAAGGATAGGGGTAGGCAACCTTGGCTCTTTTATGACTTGTGGACTTCAACTCCCAGAATTCCTGAGCCAGCTAGGAATTCAGGAATTCTGGGAATTGAAGTCCATGAGTCATAAAAGAGCCAAGGTTGCCTACCCGAGTCAAGGATGACGAGAAAGGAGGCTATTCTGGCTTTTAAGTCGGGAAGCGGCAACTGCTGTTCTTTCCCAAGACCGCCCCGAGAGAAGAAAGGGGCTTAGGCACCACAGAAGGGCTGGTGGGTAGTTGTGGTAGTGGTGGTGGTGGAGGAGGAGGAGGAGAAGGAAGACCTTGCCTGCTGAGTCTCAGCCCAGGGCACGTACCATAAAAGGTGGGAACGGTAGCGCGGACCTCCAGGAGACATACGCTGTGCCGAGCCGCGAAGCCGAAGAGATGCCCGTCCTGGGAAGCGTCGCTGCACCGGCTGCAGTACCAGTTAGGAGAAGCGGGCAGCACGCGCTCGGCGGCCCCACCGCCCAACGCCGCCGCAGCCATCGCACGAGTCCCAAGGAAGCGTCGCGGTCACGTTGGGGCTTCCAGGAGGCTCCCGGCAGCTGTCACTACGCACCGCCGTAAAGCCGGCTCTAACCTCCCTCACGTGCTGTCGCAAGGGGGAGCACCGTACGGCAGATGCTTTAGGTCAATCCGCAGCTGCTACGGCTTCTGCCGTAAAGGCGGTCGGTCGATCGATCGGTCGGTCCTTGGCTGAGGGCTGGGAAGATGGTGCTGCCGGCGATGCTCTGTGGTGAGCCTTGCGAGGCGAGCGGCCTGCGAAGTGGGGGGGGGGGGGTTGCTTGGGGATCCCACGACCCACATCTTCTTTCTCTCTCGCAGGGATTGCCCGCGCGTGGAGCCTTGGAAATTGCCCTCGGGCCGGGAGGTGAGCTTTGGCATCTGAAGTTCGCGGAAGTTAAGAAATCCATCAAGGGACAAAAATTAGAATCTATGAAAATAGTTATTTAGGGTACAGCCTGACTTCCTTTGGTATTTTTTGCAGTGCTGTATTAATTTCGGGATTTAATCTGTTATTTACCACAGACCCAAAGCTTGATGAATCTCTTGGGAATAAGATGTTGCCAGGAGGATCTATTCTTGCCTTTCCGCCTTATTTGTTTCTCCCCCTGCCCCAGTATTTTTCAGTGTTTTCCCCAATAATGCTGTTTTGAGAAAGGTAGCTGTAATGATCATTTATTTGAATTTTAATGAAATTAACCCATTTAATATTGCTTGCATTTTCGTGATTTCTCCAAGCGTTTGCTTTCTCTGTCTGCATCTGTAAAATTGTCAAAATGGATTACAAATTACAAATGAAATGCAAATGCTTAATACAAATGTCCTCCACATCATGCCCTCAAGCTGTGTGGGACATCATATTCCAGCATATTAAACCAGTATTTCCAATGGCTATTGTAATGCATTTGATATCCTTTAAGATGCTGCAAAATTCCTAGTAACAAAGAATGATTAAGAGTGATTCACAACTGCATACATTTTCAAGTTGCATATTGAAATCATACTAACAAATGAATTTTCAAATTGCAAGAACCCACTATATAGTTGATTAGATTCCCCCCCCCCCTGAATTCTACTTTCCTGAAGGAATGGCAGTGGAAAAACCATGATTCTTTGCTCCCATCATCCACTTCACTTCCAATAAAAATCCCTGTTTGGAACCAGTGTCAGGATATACAACAATAAGTTTTTTTTATATAATATCTTTATTAAGTTTCAACATCATACATTAAAGCAGAGGTCCCCAACCTTTTGGGCACCAGGGTCTGGTTCTGTGGAGAAAGGTTTTTCCACGGATCGGAGAGTGCGTGGTTTTGTGTGCTGCTTGCATCCCACAGATGGGGCTTTGCTTGTTTGTGCGGCCCCGTTGCTGGCATGCTGCAGCCCGGTACTAGTCCATGGACCGGGTGTTGGGGACCCCTGCATTAAAATACAAGCTAACATAACAGAAAATGGCAAAACACATAGATGCCAAAAATGCATCTAACAAATACGAAGGTGACCTCTGACTTTCTTTTAGTATAGACATACCTCTCTCTAGAGTTAAAGAAATAACACCAATCTGTTAAATATCTTAAAATACTAATAATCAACTTAGTAAAAACCTGCATTCCTAAAATGTTCTTAATTTCATATAAAAGATAAGTTATCAAATGCAAATATGCTTATATTTAAAAAGCTACAATATTTTTCTAGTCAAATCCAATCCAAACTTCAAATTCCAAAATAAAAAAATGATTCTTTTTCCTGTAAGAAATTTATCAATGGCCTCCAGGTCATATGAAATTTAATCAAATTATTGTCTCTAAGCAAAGCAGTCAATTTTGCCATTTCAGCTAGTTCCATTAATTTCAAAGTCCATTCTTCCATTATAGATATATATTCTTTCCATCTTTGGGCCTATTACAACCTCACCCACCATTGTCATATGTAAAAACAAAGTCCCATGTTTTTTCTCCATCTGTATCTGCTATCCCTAAAAAAAAGCTTCTGATTTCAATATTACAACCATTTTCAAAATGTTTATTCCAAAGCATGAATCCCAAATCTTTAGAAATGGAGCAACAGGAAACAATATTTATGGAGCATTAGTTTTAAGTGAGGGCAACAACATATCTTCCAAATTCAATTGGTTTTGGCAGTCACTAGGTTTTAGAAAATATGACTTGTTAAATGAAGAGGACTGGGCCATTTATAGCATCATGGTCCATGTTCTCTCCTATTGCATTTTCTATTTGTCTTAGATCAGGAGCTACTAGGTAATCTGGCCTGAAAAAACTATGATATAACAGTAGGGACAATGTTTCTTTGGTGACTTCCTCCTGTAGTTAAAATAATAATTGACAAATTGGTCTTTGCTAATATTGCTATGAGACACTGAAAATCTCCCAGATTTGAATAGACCTGTGGTAGTTATAGCCCAGGGGCCTTCAAACTTGGCCCTTTTATGACTTGTGGACTTTAATTCCCAGAATTCCTCAGTTAGCACGCTGGCTGAGGAATTCTGGGAGTTGAAGGGTCCACAAATCATAAAAGGACCAAGTTTGAAGACCCCTGTTATAGCCAGATGCTTCTCTTCACAAATTCCATGCAACACTGGACTTAACATTAAGCGCAATAGGTAAAATAGGGAACTATAAAAATGTTTTAATTTGTTTTAAACATCAGAAATAATACAAATGAAGTAGCAATTATTTTTCATGTATTTTAATAAAAACATGGGATGCTTTCCTGCTTTTGACCAGGATAGTTAGCCCAGCAGAGAGAAAGCAAGTGAAGGCACAATGTAGGTCAGCTAGGGGCCTGACTGCAGGGAGGCAGTTGTAAATGCAGGCTGGCCCAAATTTTTATGTGACTGCAGGGGTGCCACAACAGTTGTACAAGGACTGGTCACAAGCTCATTTTTTCAGCCCTTTTGTAACTTTGAAAAGTTGCTGAATGAATAGATGTTAATTCAAATTGATTAGCTTTTGAGTGTTCTCACATTCTCTGATAGTATGAAAGTATTATATATTTATGATCACTAGATGGCACTGGAACACCCTGTAAAGCATAAGGTATTTGTTTTACAGAATAGGTTACTGAAGGAAAACTTACTTTCCATGAAATTTAAGAGTTGGTATAGAGCCAGTAGAGAAGATCTAAAGATACATACAGAAATTATAGAACCTAAGAGGATTTACCTTTCTTAGACAATAGCCAGCTGGCTGCTTCTTATGAATGTGAGGAATTTTTCAGTAGCTCTGATATTCTATACTTTTTAAATAATTGGAATCAAATATTATCATATAATATTTCAAAAAGAGATTTCAAGGGCATTAGATATGTGCCTAATGTAATTTCATACTCAAATTATTAAATAACAGTAGACATGAGTTCCTTTATTTAAAACAATACATTTAGTATTTTTGTTTTTGTTATATATAATCAAATGTGCACTATTTACACTAAAGAAAGTTTATGTATGATGAAATATTCTTAAAGTGCGTATGCGATATAAATGAATGAGTGAATGTAAGGATTAAAAACTGGATGGCCAGCCCCAGACTAAACAGTTAAAAAGAACAAACTGAAAATTGTATGGAAGGAAGAATGGAATATAATAAGTATTAAATGAGGAGAGAATCCAAGAATGACTGATAAAAGTAATAGTAATAATGATCTCATTGGCTAGATTCACACATTGTACTAAGTCATATGTTTTGCTTTTTGCTTACTATTATATACCAATTCAGCCAGTATCCTTTATGTATATTGCAACCAGAACCAGTGATAGGATTTAGCTTTTTGTAAAATGACAAAACCTTGTCTTGTAGGGTACTGGCATCTTCCAGCACTCCTCTTCTATCAAATACATGCAGATCTTTTGGGTACAGTACAAAGTGGGAAAAAAAGAACAACATCACCTATCCTCCACAAGAGCCAGATGAGCCTCGAAGACCAGCAGTAAGTCCTAATTTTATGAGGAGTAGTTTTTGAGATCTGTGTTGGAGTTGGCAGTTATAATCATCATCATGTCCTACGCAAAACATTGGGCTACAAGCATACCCCACAGTTCTCAGTCCATAGCTACAACCTCCACACCCTTCCATTTAAGATCGATGTTTTTCAGATCTTCCTGAAATGTTTGGTGCCAGGTTTTCTTTGACCTTCCTCTTTTTCTCTTGACAATCTGGTGGTATCCAATTGATTGCTGTCTTTGCTGGACATTCTCACGGAGCACATGTCCAACAAAGCGGATTCTTCATTCTATCACCATCTCAGAGAGTCTTCAGGAATTACTTCTTTGTAGAATTTCCTTGTTTGTGACATGGTCCCTATATAAGATACGAAGAATCCTTCTGAGACAACGCTGTTGGGAGATGTTGATCTTATCAATAATTCTTTTAGATGTCGAGGTCTCACTAGCATAGATGGCAGTTGGTATGACAATGGCATTATATAATCTGACCTTGGTTGCTGTATTTATGGTGGACGTGGTCCATAGTGAGCACGTTTGTTGGAAGACAGCAGTTACAATAAATGTAATGAAATAAATGTTGAGCATTTTATAGCATCTCATTTGGATTAAATTCATAGGCCTAAAACATATATACAAATAATTTGTATACAAATAACTCCTTGTAGTTCTTTGGCATCTTTGTGGTGAGATAGATTATGAAAAACCATAGAAGACTTCCATGTCTTCTTTCAGAACCATTCTAGTACTCATCACTGCAATAGGTCAATAGCACTCATTTTGGGGAAGGTGCAAACTTTAAGGTAATGCATTTTATTTCATTAGCAACTGAGCCTTTCTCTTCCAATGATCAACTGAGAATACCCGGAAGGGAAAAGTAAGATCAGATGGAAGACGTAATGGTAATAGAGAAGAATGTCCATGGCATAGTTGAGTGGACTCTGGTCAAGTTAATTCCCATATCTCCTATAAAATTGTGTTAAAATTTAACTGCTTCAATATACCATGCTAATGGTTTATATAAAATAATATCAGCCACAATGTCAGTATTTTCTTAAGATACCTGACAGCTTCTAACTAGATAGTATTCAGGTAGATGGACTAGTGATCGGCCTGTGATCTTAGGTGATTGCCTAGTCGCTTCTCATGAGATTTCAGCAGTCTTGCCTAGTCTTGCCTAGAAATCCTATGAGAGTCAGCTGACTTTTATTTTTTAAACTGTAATTAAAATTAAATTAATTAAAATTAAAACTAATGTGTAGTGTCTGAGATGTTAGAGGATGCTCTAGGGCTGTGGTTTGTTGCTGATATGTACTATAAAACAATTTGATTCAAAAAGTTACATTTGGGGTTTGAGTCTTGAATGATCTTGGCTCTGTCTCTTCTGTGCTCAAATATGGACACATTCATTTGGGGATAAGTTGCTATAACCATTTTATGTCAGCTACTTTTATGTAACAAACATTTCTTTTTTAAAGGAAATATACCACAGTCGACGAGATGTCAAATATGACAAGGATAAGATGTGGTACCTGGCCAAATTGGTAAGAGCTGTTTTGGTAGATTTCTTAAGATACATGTTTATACGATCCTGATAGCTTTTCCTGTGTCATCAGCTTATAGTTACGCTACTTCAGTGTTTTACTCAGACCTCAAAGCAATAAATAAGAACCAATGTGATACAAGTAATCATTGTTTACTGATTGCTTATTCAGGGGCTATTTGAAGTTACAACCGCTGAAAAAGGAGACTTACGACTTGTTCTCGAACTTGCACTGGTCACAGTGTCCCCAGCGTCACCTGATCATGATTTGGGTGCTTAGCAATTTGCACACATTTATTTTGGTCGCAGTGTCCTGCAGTCACATGATTATCATTTGTGACTTTCATAGCTGGCTTCACGGTGGCATCACACTTAACAACTGCAGTGATTTGCTTAACCACAGTCAGACCTGATGTCATAAGTTGGACATGGTCATGTTATGTTTCACTTTACGACTGTGTTGCATAGCGACAGAATTTCCAGTCTCACTTGCAGTTGGTAAGTGAGGACTACTTGTATTGCTCTTTTATGCCAAAATATGTTTGCCATTGTAATCGTTTTGAGACTTTTTTGCACAAAATATTATATCCTTCCATTTCAGATACGGGGAATGGGCATTGATGAGGCATTGGCACAGATGGAATTCAATGATAAAAAGGGAGCAAAAATAATCAAAGAGGTATGTTACAGTTTTCTTCAAAATATGTTTCCAATTTTGGTTAATCCCATTTATCTGAGAGCTTTTCTGAAATTTATTACTCAGTATATGCAGAGATTTTATCTGTATATTATGTGGATTTTTTATTTCCAAACAAGGTTTTATACTTTAGAAAATATGACCATTTGCCTGTGGTTAAACTTGATATATAGAAGGTGAAAGCGGGGAATGGGTGCCAGGAGTTAGGAAGCAGAAGAATAAAAAATGCTAATGCAAGAAAGTTAAAGAAAGTTTACTAAATAGTAATGGATTAGAAAAAATATGTCTGACTATGTTTTGACAGAAAAGGGAAATTGAGGTAAGATAGAAATGAGTCTTGGAAAAAAAAATTGTGATGCTTAATATAAAGGTGGAATGGACTTCAGCTCAATATTGTTGGGGAATGGAATTTAATTAAAACACTCTCCATCTTAAGGATGTTGGGACTGGATGATTGTCTGAAAGACGCTTATGTCATCATGTGGCCAGCATGAAAATATAGAATGCAGTAATCTTCCCACCGAAGTGGTACCTATTTATCTACTCGCATTTGTATGCTTTTGAACTGCTAGGTTGGCAGGCTCAGCAGTTTAGATGCTGAACTTGTCAGCTGGAAAGCCCACAGCCCAGGTTCAAAACCAGAGTGCCATGCGATGGGGTGAGCTCCCATTACTTGCCCCAGCTCCTGCCAACCTAGCTGAACATAGATAGCTACATATCCTCAAGATGGAGAATACCACCAGCTTCTGCTTCTCTGGGACATGGACCTGTTTGAACTTCTAAAAGTTAACTAAGGCAATGCTCTGCTCAGTGATCTGGCAGTAAGGCTCATGGAATAAAAATCCCATTAATTAGGATACAGAAGCTTCTGCTCTGAAGAGCATAGGATTTTCAATATGCTAAGATTCAAATATTCCTTTGTTTCTCTTTGTAGAGCTTTAAAGCTCTTAAACTGAAAATGTTCATGATCTCTGTGACTTTATTAATTTTTTCCCCTTTTTATAATAGGTTCTTCTGGAAGCCCAGGAGCTAGCAGTGACAAAATATAATGTAGAATTTAAATCCAATTTATACATTGGTAAATACTTTATAATTGTATGAAACTTTCTCCCAAAAAAAAAAAAAAGCAGAATGTAATGTAATTTATAATATATAGATAATCCTCAACTTACAGTTGGGACCACAATTTCCATTGCTAAGCAAGATGGTTAAGTGAATCATTACCAATTTTACGACCTTTTTCCCCATGGTTGTTGAGTAAAGAGAACAAGAACAGAGAAAAGGGTTTAAGAAACACTGATGTATAGTATAAGTAAGATCTGACAGATTGTTTATCACATTAGAAGGTGCTTAGCTACACATTTTACCTTTAATATTTTTATTTTATACTTTTATTGTGTTTCCTTGTTTAATGCTTTATGTAGAATTTTGAATGGTGTCAAGATGAGTCACTGATGTGAGACAAGTTTCCAGAAGTAGCAACACTCTTGGCACAACAGCAGTAGGCAGAGGTAGCTGATGAAGACAAAAGAGAAAAATCTTTATAAAAAATAGCCCTGCTAGTTCAGAATGAAGGATAGCAGCTGTCACATGTTTTAAAATGTATTCATCCATTCTTTTTATTCATTTGGCTTGATTATCCTAGAACAGGGCTTTTCAACCTTTTCACTGATTGTACCACTTTTAGGATATGGCAATATTCGAGTACCACCTAGCAAGGTGTCAAAAACTTGATGACCAAAAAAAAAAAACCTGTTCAAAGTTGCAATTGCACTGAAATGACTTATGACCATTGCAGCATGCCCAGGGTCATGTGATTTATATTTGGATGCTTGGCAACTGATTCATATTTATGATGGTCACAGTGTCTCAGGGTCATGTGATCCCCTTTTGCAACCTTTTGACAAGTAAAGTCAATGGCAGGGCTGCTGGTGGCCAAGTGCTAAGGCAGGACTTCCTCCCTCCTTCCCTCCCTCCCTCTTTCTCATGCCCACCTCCTTCTGAAGGAAGAATTTGACCCCCCCCCATATTTTTTCTCTTCCATATATTCATCAAACAAGGAAAAGCCTCCAGAAACAGAAAAGACAAACTGCTGAGTGAACTAGCTTAAAAAGGCACATTTCCCTTTAAGAATTAGCTACTGGCTAGAAAGGAAAGTAAGGAAGAAAAAAAATGTAGTAAGTATTGGCTGCCGGCTAAGGCAGCCTCCCCAAATGGCTCCATTCATAAGTAAAAGAATCTACAGGCAAAATCCATTCAGGAGAAAAATACTTCAAAATCCCTTGCAGCAAAACTTACAGCTAACAATAGCAGAGCAATAGAAGCTAACAGGAGACATCAGCCATCAGCCAAATAGAAATTGCCAACACTCCTTAAGAACACAAAGCCCCCATTGCACAAATCCCAGAACTTCAAAGTCACAAAAGCACATAAGAATCCTTCCACTCTCCATCTCCTCCCTCTTTCTCATGGGGGAGGGTGAGCCAGAACTGAGCCTGGGCCTTTTGTCTCTCCCCAGCCACTGCAGCTCCAGAGGACTCTCTCACTGTAAGTCCTTGCCTGCGCTGGCTCTTTCCCTCCCCCACTACACTTGGCTAGGCAGGGCTGCGTACCACCTGCCACTTGTTAATGTACCACAAGTGGTACGCGTACCACAGGTTGAAAAGCCCTGTCCTAGAAGACCGAACCATTTTCTGTTTTCTTTGAGATGCATTAAACAGATAATGAACTGTTGAACTGATTGTTCTACTAAGTGTTTGGATCGCTGTTGTAACCAGGTTTTTCCTTTGATATTCTCTAGCTGAATCATTTTCTGGAAAAGGACACTATATAAAAAGAATCCGCTACCATGGCAAAGGCTGTTTTGGGATTATGGACAAAGTCAAATGTCATTACTTTGTGAGATTAGTTGAAGGACCACCTCCACCTCCAGCGCCTGCAAAGACTGGATTCGATCAAGCTAAGGAGTATGTTGAAGAACTTCGTAAACGAACCATAATCCATACACTATGACAGCTTTCATAAAACAGTATTATCTGTTTTTCCTTTTTGATAAAAACATAAATAAAGTACATTTTATAAATAAGTTTTCAATTTCCTATTTCTGAAAACAGTCATACGTTATACATTGGTATTTAGGAAAGGTACTTTTGCTAATGGAGAACTGTTAGAATTGGAATGGTGGTCAGAAAATAAAATATTTTTTTTGTACTGGATAGTGGAAGGCGGTATGCCCAATACTTCTAATATAGGCAGAACATTGTCCTGATCTGATAAGTACCTGCATTGGAAACTACTTGGGAATCTTGTGGAAAATTGAATTTTATCAGAGAAGAAAGATTGGATGTAAATAAAACAATTCCCAATGTTGAACAAACAAAACTCTTAAGAGAAAATGTATTTAATATGTATCATTAAAATATGAAAAATACATTTGTTGGTTTTTGGAATTTAGTTTCATGACTGTTCATTATCTTCTGATTCTTCATAGAGGGAATATGTATTTCTGAATAGGAAATGAGTGATGCAATGAAATTTCAGTGCAATAAAACATGATTACAGATGGCACTCCTGTTCGTTTATTTTACTGAGTACATAGAGAATTCTGTAGAACTTGCAACCCTTGAAATTTGCCTCTACTCACATTCATTAATAAGATTTCTTCAGAAACGCATAAACTAGCTAACCTCAGAAAGTAGATTGTTTAATGGTAATTGCAAAGCATGTGTACTTTAGATTTCAAAATGTATCAGATCATAATTAAAGTTCCCTTAGTTTTAATGGCAAGCAACTTTCTGTCTATGTATTTTCATATCATTATTAGTTGTAGATTACAGAACAAAGTTTACTCTTGATATGAAAATACCATTTATTGTTTTGTATCTTAATTTCTCAATTACAAATTCTGAATGACTTATAAAATGAATTAAAATAGGAGGTAATTAACTTAGTGCTATTGTGTGTCCACAGACTTAAGAGAACTAATGTTGATTTAAGGCTTTCAAATTCCCTTTGTATCCAAAGGCAATAAGATCCTTCCCTCACATGGAATCTTTGTTTAAAACTCTTCCATTATCTGGACATAGTTATATTAGTGCCACAATTGTTAAGGAAAATCAAATGAGGAAATGGACATCACAGGAAGACCATGACTATCCTTTATTGAGATTGGCTAATAGCAATCACTACTATATGATGCTATACAAAAGAGAAGAAATAAGGGCAGATGAGGACTTAAAGAAACAAAACCTATCACAGTTAAATGCCCAAAGGCGAATGATGAATGGATCAATAATAAGGGAAATTTGTGATGCTATAAAAAAGATGAATAAAAATAAATCCCATGTTCCAGATGGATTATTGACCTTTTATAAATATTTTCCAGATGAGTTTTTATTACCTTAACAAAAAAAATGATAAACTCCATTTTAGATAATGGAAACATACCAGGTAGTTGGGTAGGAGCATATATAGCAGTGATTCCAAAAGGCCAGGATTTGATTTTGCCAAAAAATTATAGGCCAATATCATTACTAATAATTATACAATATTCACAACGATTTTAACTGAAAGACTGAAAATGTTTTTGAAGATTTTATTCATGAAGACCAGTGAGGTTTTTTTTTTTTTAAGACAAGAGAGAAGAGATAACATTAGAAGTGTTCTTAATGTATTGGAGTACTTGGCATAACATAGTGAAAAACAAGCTTAATATTTCTTGATGCAGAGAAAGCTTTTGAATGGTTTTTCTATTTAAAATTTGGTAGATACCAATTTTGGAGAGAACTTTTATTATATGGGTGAAATCAATACATTTTCACAAAAGGCACAAATAATTGTGAATGGGGGATTGACCAAGCTCTGAAATATAGAAACAAATGAGGCAGGGATGCCTGCTTTCTCCATCATTATTCATTCTGGCTCTTCAGGTTTTGGATAAAGACATGAGACGAGACTTACTGGACTGAAAGTTAAGAAAGAGATTTATAAACTAAAGGTATTTGTTGATGATTTGGTTCTAATTTTGGAGAAGAACCCTTTAGGAAGAAGGATAGATGTAGTAATGGAAAAACTAAGAGAATTTGATGCAATGGCTGGATTTAAAATCAACAAGGGAAAAGTTCAAAGATACTGACTGACATTAAAATTAGACCAAAACAAATTGTGAAAAGTGGTTTTCAGATTGAAAAAAAAAGTGAAAATTTGGCATTATAACTAACGTGAATTGTATGAATTCATGTCATAATAATGTTAAAGTATGGAATGAAATTAAGAAGGGTTTATTTGGATGGAGAAAATTACAATTCTCATTGTTTGGAAGAATTTTTGTGGTAAAAATTTACTCCTTTCCCTCTTCTATCCCAGTGGATCAAGGAGGATCCTGCCTGAGTCTCTTTTGATACTATCTTTCCCCTCAGATTTTAGGGAATGTTTCAGCCCACTCTGCTTATCTGATGGTTCTTGCCTGTTTCCTTTAAGGTCATCTCCCTACCTCTCTGTGCAAGTATGAAGAACATTCTATATCAGTATTATCAAGAACGCTGTTTGGCAACATCTAAAGCAGTGCATTTGATGCAGATCAGTTGTCAGGTTCACTTGAAATAGGTGACCCTTCAGCTATTCAAAGACAATATATGTTGAAATATGTATTTTATTTAGATTTAAATGCCACCTTTCCTCTAAATATAGAGGACAACCTTCCAGTGTCTTGAGATTACACTGCTGTACATTTTAATGGTGTGACTTGGAACAGTTTGTGTGTGTATGTGTGTGTGTGTGTGTGTGTGTGTGTGTGTGTGTATAGAGATGCCTTCATTCCTATTCCCAAATGTAATAGCCAAAATGCCGAACTATAGGCTCCAAAATTAAAGGCATGCCCTTGTGATCACATTGTCACAAAATTAGAAACCTGTGGTTTGATCTCCAACTCTTCAAAAAGTTACTTTGCTTTGAAAGTCAAGTTGCTGCAATAGAACTTCCTTTCACTAATTTATGGCTTCATCAAGACTGCAAGGTTGGTTGGAGTGATAACCAATGAGGAGCCCAAATACACCCAGTAAATTTCTATGGTTAACTGAGGACTTCATCCTGTATATGCCTGGTCTCCATTCAACACTGGCTCTTAACTGAATTGTGCTACAAATAAACTGGAAGTCAATCTAGATTTTACTACAGCAAGATATAATCCATAGAGTGAATATCAGTTAATAATTTAGCTGTTACATTCTGACTATTTTAGAAGAGTTCCCAAATGTATCCTCATTCCTTTGCCCATGAAATTCATTACAGCAATAAAATCTAGAATGGATTATCAAAGCTAGAATTACACACACACCTCTTACTGGATACTTAACACCATCAGAATTGGTGGAATGCAATTCATATCTATAAACAAAGCAAGAAAATCTGGGTTATAACTGCTCTGAACTCATTTAATATGTTAATGATGCACAAAATAGAGAAAATAAATCAGAGCGCCGTATCCCATTTCCCAGTTACAAATAAGATAGTATACTGTATATTCACCAGCACCACAGAGAAGATGTGCTAGTTTGGTAGTTCTTTCTTACCACTCCACCAACAGCAAAAATCTCCTACGTACTTTTTGCTAATAGTAGAGAACATATGCAGTTCTGGGTTGAACTGCTTATGAGAACTCAAAACACTCACATAGCAGCTAAATTATTAATTGCTACTCACTCCGTGGATTATATCTTGCTGGTAATACTAAAATCTCCACTGACTTCCAGTTTATTTCTAGCACAATCCAACTGAAGCCAATGTTGAATTAAGAACAGGAATATGCAAGTTCACAGTTAGCCATAGAAATTCACTAATGTATATGGGCTATTGGAGTGAGGGGAACATTTCTCTGTTTTTACACAGTGCATGTCTGTGGGATGGTATTTTCAATTACATTGGCCACCAGGAGGCACCATGTGACCAGTTTTATTGTACGGTGACTTTTCAATTGTGGGTAGATGGGTTCAAGCTTCCTTACACTACTTGGAACTAGATTCATGGTTCCTGGATCTTCCCACTTTAGAGGACTATAGACAGTGCATTAGCTTTATAAGCTAATTCCCATCCTTTCAAAGAAAAGGGATGGAAGCCATGTAAAACCTTGTACATGAGAGCATGGCATAATGTAACATCTACATGTCTCTAAGAAAAGGTGGACTTTACGCACCCTTGTGAGAATTTCAATATACCCCTCCCTGCAGCCTCTGAGCACCAGGATCTGGAAAGCTGCTCATGTACTGACATCTGCAGCATCATAGTTTCAAAATGAACCTAAGATTATCCCTGCCGGACATTCCTTGTTTAGCATCGTATTTTGCCAATTGTTTGTTTGTTTATTTATTTGTATTTCACATTTCATAATGACCCATCTACCGCAAAAAGGGGTTCTGGGATGCGTACAATATAATCAACAAAATTAGACATTAAAAATAGAGTAATTTAGGCTGAAAAGTTTTAAAATTATAAAAAACATTATAAAAAATTCAGAAGGTGAAGAATTCCAAGATGGTGAATTAACTGTAGTTAATACAGGCGGGTAGGAGATTCCCATGGGGCCAGCAATCTTCATAGATGTGTAGGTCACTGTGTTCCCAATGCAAGGCTACATACAGTAGCCACTTTTTCACCCCTTTGCGGAAGACCAAAAGATTGGGGGCTTTCCTCACCTCTGAGAGCAATGCAAGGGCAGCAGCAGAGAAGGCCCTCCTCCTAGACCTCACCAGTCAAAATCCTTTAGTGACAGGTTCTGTAGTATACCTTGCTTGCCTGAACGAGTGAGGTGGGGCTGATGCTGGTTCTGTAGGGAGCCTGGCCCTATGCCATGTAAAGCTTTATAGGTAACAACTGATACCTTGAATTGGACCTGGAAGCAAATTAGAACCCAGTGCAGTTCATGGAGCAAAGGTGTTATATGTGCCCTTCTTTGGGCACCCAGTATGGCTCAAATGCTCACATTCTGCACCAGTTGAAGTTTTCAGATACTTTTCAAGAATAGCCCAGTGTAGAGCACATTACAATAGTCCAATCAGGAGATGACCAGGGAATAGATAACTGAGTGGAGGGTCTCCCTGTCCAGGAAGGGGCATAACTGGCATACAATGTGAAGTTGGGCAAAGAACTTCCTGACCACGTAACCTAAAAAAAAGCCAGATGCACATTAGGGTCCATACGGTAAGCTATTTTATCTGAAAGTTACACTTCATCCTACCTGCCCAACTCTGAAACATTCTATGTTATTTTAGAATTCTTGAACTTGGGTAAGATACTGCACTGAATATTTTCTGTAAAATCCTTTTGGTATCCAAGTTATTTCAGTATAATGTTAGAAGAGATTATAATAAGTAAGTAAATAAGGAATGCTGAGGATGGATAAAGCAATACTAGTTTGAGGTTCTATAGCTATTCTAATAACATTATTCTATAATTCTATTACAGCAATATGTGGAGCTTCCACCAGCTCAGAAAATTCAATATTTCAGATGAAGTTTGGGGGTTCCATGGAGAGATCTCAGGCATGCAGTCAATTATGAATATTTTCTAAGGTAGCTTGATCTGTGGTAATTTTGACAGTGCAGGCTTCTGAAAATCTTACTGTAAATCCTTTTTACTGAAAAACTCAACAGATCAAAGAACAAAAGTTAATGAATGCTTAATTAATATCTTGTTCTTAGGAAAATAAAATATTATATAGAAGATAGATTTTTCCCCACTTCCTTGAAGTATATTTAAACAGAAACCCCACTTATTTTAAATATATTGGGGGGAGGGAAGATTCCCAGTTTTTAAATTCTGAGATGTCCCTTTTTCTTCAACATTTCTTCTTACTAGGCCTTGTTAAAAAATGAGGGAACAAGCTTTTGATGAAGACTGTTAAACTGAGTGGCATACAGATTGAATATATTATTATAATGTTTACTATCAAACTGCACCACAAATCATGCATGTGATTACAAATAGTGCCTTAGCAGAATGTTTCCTATTTCCATTCTTGCTGAGACCGAATTCTGCCCGTATTTGCTCAGAAGAAAGTGTTTGAATTTTAAGGGAATTTCCCAAAGGTGCTTTGTCAAGAGGCAATTGGACTTTCTTGTTTTTCTTTGGAGCTGTTTCGCTTCTCATCCAAGAAGCTTCTTCAGCTCTGAGTGGATGGTGGGGAATGGAAGGATTTATATTTCTTGCAGACAGCTGGTCATTTGCATTCACCTGAGTAGAACAAATGAGTGTGGAGCCTTCTTGGAACTGCTGAAAGGACTGTGTTGTAGACTGGAAATAGATGATGTTGTATCCCTCCCCCTCTGTTGAGAGAGGGCTGTTCAATTTTGACACAGATGGCCTATTTGTCCCTTCTTTCAAACAAGTGTTCCTCTCAGTCCAAAATGTGGACTTTGCTGTCTTCAAAAGAATGGCCTTTGTCTTTTAAATGCAGATGGACTGCTGAATCTTGTCCTGATGGGTTTGTTCTCCTATGTTGTGCCAGGCGTTTATGAAATGGTTTTTTGTTTCCCCAATGTACAGATCTGCACATGTGGAGAAGCACTACTCAGGTGACCCTGAGGACACCGATAAACCTCCAAGTGGCCTCAACAACTCTCTAAAAGAATACAAATGACCAGCTGTCTGCAAGGAATATAAATCCTTCCATTCCCCACCATCCAATCAGAGCTGAAGAAGCTTCTTGGATAAGAAGCGAAACATCTTCAAAGAAAAACAGGAAAGTCCAGTTGCCTCTTGAAAAAGCACCTTTGGGACAACCATGACCTGGATGACTGAAAATTTCCATAAACATTTTAGGGGATTTTGGCCATATACAGTAAATGCATACAAAGAATAGCATCTGATAAAACCTTTGGCTACACCAAATTTCTGGATGAGTTTCTTTTAAGACTAAGTCAAGAGTCACTTATTCCGAGTCAGTTTAAAAAAAAATTGTATCACTGCAATTGATCTGTTAAATAGATCAATCAATGCAGTTTTCTTCTTTTATATTTAATGTAAGTTTCAATTTATTATTGAGCCTATCTTCCATGACCTTACATATTTCTTGTGGTCTGAACGTCTTTCTTTTTATCTGTCTGTCTGATGGTGTCAGTATTTTCTATTGTTTGATCTGCTGGGATTCAGAGCAAGGCCATTTTTTGTAGTGGCATCCACTATGACCTTTTTTACAGAAAGATGTATTAACTCCCATTCCTTGACTTTTCCTGTAACTCAATTAAAAAAAACTTTTCCACTGTTGCTAGCTTTGCTGTTTGCTTGTTTGAGTGATTGCTATTTGATGTTGATGTAACCTGCTATAAAATTACTTGGAAATATTCATTTTTATGCCAAGATTTAATCACACAGCGACATCTTTCTCAGCACCCTTAAATGCATTGTATAATGTTTTTCATTTCATGATCTTTAACGTTAAATAAGACTTCATATTTCATTTACTTTATTTTCTTTGAAATGTGATTCTTAATTTTATGAGTGTGTTATATGATACTAAATGATGAGATAAAATCGTTTCAGCACATGCATGAATTCTCTGTCACTGACACATTTTCTTATTATCTGTTTCAAAAGAACATTTCTTTCCCTAAATTGCCTGGATAAAGAGAGGTGTAATTAAATGAAATAACAGAATTAACTGCATGATCTATGACATAGGAAGTTGGGAGACTATGGTTTAATTTTTTTTTATTAAGGTGTTCATATTTTTGTGACTTTTTTCATGAGTTCAGGAAAAAGGAGGAACATACCAATTGGCATTTTCTTCATGCATTTTATAAGTTAAAAATATGGGTTAGGGCAAGGGTAGGCATACTATCAATCATATATGCTAGAACAACTTGAAAACAGGAATTCTATCACTTCATGCTGTGCTATATTTCTAAAAAAAAGCAGCCAGAAATGAAACTAATAAGCCTGGTCTTATATTCTTATTTTTCTATGGTCAAAATGCGGCATTTGTAGTTTAAAGTGATGAAAGAATTAGAACTATTCATCTTAGTTCACCATAGGAAACCTTGGGTAGAGCAGACATGTGGTTTCATAGACATGATTATTCTCAGTGCTGTAAAAGTGTCCACTATTTACAAACATAAACACAATAACCCCTCCTCCACTGCACATATTCCCCAACAAACAAAGCAGCTTTCAACATTGCCATAGTGTTATCTAGCTAGTTTAAAAATCCCTCTAGAAAAAAATTCTACTTTAACAGGTTTCCAGAAGCTCCACAGAGTTGGGACAAATCTTAGCCTTCCAGCTGTTTGACAACATGGGTGTAATGATGAAAAAAAAAAAAATCTCCTTCTGGCCTCTGCCTTCTTAATTTTGCTGTAGTTATTTTGTAAGCAATTACAATTTATAATCTCCTCTAGACTCTTCATCACTGCCAGTTTCTTGCTTTGTTGTTCCCTGGATGCTCTGTTTTCAAGGTAGGAACATTTCCTTTATTCACTCACCTGATACTTTGTCCATTTTCAAGGATTTGTTAACTGCCTAGAGTCTGAGGTGGTAGAGAAATTCTGTAAACAAATCGCATAAATAATAGATGGACGTTTAGTCACAAAATCTGCAAGATCCTTCAGAGCCCTAAGATCATCTAGCCCTGGAGATACGAACTAATTTAGAGCCAGTAAGTATTCCCTAACTATCAAGCCGAAGCATCATGCATCTGTGGTCACGTGATCACATTTCAGGTTCTTGGCAACCAGCTTGCATTTACAACTGGTTGCAGTGTCCTATAGTTATGTGATTGCGATTTGCAACCTTTATTTGCTGATTTCTGGCAAAAAAAAAAGCCCATTGGGGAAGCTGGATTTGCTTTACAAATGTCATAAAAATTGTTATAAAATTGTATCAAACTTAACTTACGACCACAACAACTTACAATGGAAATTTTGATCCCAACTGTAATCGTAAGTTGAGGACTACTTGTATGGTATAGGGCAGGCTCTATGTTGAGTTACCAGTTATAGTCAGGCTCATTCCAGTCTGATGCCAGGGTCATTTTGACATCTCTTTTGCCCATTCATCTTTAGAGAGTTCTTTAGTTAAGTGCAATCTGGGTTCCATAAGCAAGAAAGAACTGCAATCCAAAGGCACAGTGTGTTCAAGAGTGTGACCAAGGCCTTGGTAGAACTGCACACATTACAAGATAGGAAATTCCCCAACAGCCCTCTGGAAACCAAATACTATAGATCTGTTAGACCAGGGGTCCTCAATCTTGGCAACTTTAAGACTTGTGGACTTCAACTCCCAGAATTCCTCAGCCAGCAAAGCTGGCTGAGGAATTCTGGGAGTTGAAGTCCACAAGTCTTAAAGTTACCAAGGTTGAGGACCCCTGTGTTAGACAACTGGGATGATGGCATTAAATAGGTCCTTTTTTCTTGTGATGGTTGGTGACATCAGTTAGCATCATAGCAATGAGATTATTATCTCTAATACGAGTCACGTCCCAGATGATCTGAGACAAATATATGATGGTCATCATGGCCACGCTGCCCTAAGCTGTCTCTGCCCTTCCCGCTCATCTCCAAAAGGCAGGTTGAAATCATATAGAAACATAAGCCAGAAGAAGTCAAGCAGACTTCTGGCACTGTGCAGTGGTGCTGTAGATTGGAGCTATAACAGCAGTAATCCTAACTGGACCCTCAGGTCCAACTCCTGAGGTTGTTATTATGCCCAAAACATGCTCCAAAGAGCACCAAGATAGAACAATGGCTTATCTTGTTATTGCAAAGAATTCACATAGATTTCACAAGAGCATTTATGTATCCAATCTTTTAGCTCTGGTGGATGCGTTTTTAAAGTAACCAAATATGTTCCCAATTATTTCAACAATAGCCAGGCATATCACAGATGTATTGAGGGAATTTTTTTTGTGAGAGCAGGTGTTCCAGAATAATTAGTCAGTGATGATGGAGCACAATGTGTAACAACATTTATAGAAGTTTTTTTTTAAAAGAAAGAAAGAATGGAACCAGACGTATAACATTAGCAACAAATCAGCCAGGTACAGATAGACTAAAATGTTCATCAAAGTTTCAAGAATGCTTTGTAAGCAACATCTGGAAAAACATTGCATTGAATCAAAAGCTTGCAGAGTGTCCATTTTTGCATGCTGTAACCCAAAGTACACCAGAACAAATCAACCACTAGTCATGTTATTCTTAGATTAAACCTTACATTCAAGGTAGGATCTTCCCATGTTTAAAAGTGTTAAGGACAAACAACTAAAATAAGCTTAGCATTCTTCTCATGCTGAAACACAACATATTGAACATCTAAAAAAATGTTGGAAGAGAATAAGAAATGTGTTTGTTGTGGTTGGAAACTTAAGTGTAATTCCTGATTTACTCTATAGTATATACTCCATAGCTGCCAGTACCACTGGATATTCCAACTGTTCCTTACTGTTGTAGAACATACAATAATAAGGTTGGGAGGGACCTTGGAAGTCTTCTAGTCCAAACCCCTGCTCAACCAGGAGAGAGACCCGGCCTATACCATTATAGAAATCCTCCACAATTTTTGGAAGTGAGCTATTCCACTGATTAACTATTCTTACTGTCAGGAAATTCATTCTTAATTCTAGATTGGATCTCTCTTTAATGATCTTCCACTTGTTACTTCTTGTCCTGGTGCTTTGGAGAATAGGTCATTCCGCTATTCTCTGTGAGAGCTCCACAAGTACTGGAAGACTGCTATCATATCATCCCTAGTCCTTTTCTTCATTACACTAGACCAGGGGTAGGCAACCTTGGCTCTTTTATGACTCGTGGACTTCAACTCCCAGAATTCCTGAGCCAGCATGGCTCAGCTTGGAAACCTCTCACTTTCCCCTCGGCATGGCTGGCTCAGGAATTCTGGGAGTTGAAGTCCACGAGTCATAAAAGAGCCAAGGTTGCCTACCCCTGCACTAGACATACTTAAGTTCCCTCAATCATTAATTGTACAATTTAGCCTCCAGATCTCTGATCATCTTTGTTGCTCTTCTCTGCACTCTTTCTAAGATATCAACATCTTTTTGTATCATGGTGACCAGAACTGGATGCAGTATTCCAAGCATGGTCTCACCAGTGCAGTATAAAGTGATACTATCACTTTATGTGATCTTGAAATTATCCCTCTGTTCATGCAGTCTAGGATTGCATTGATTGTTTTGGCAGCTCCAGCACTTTGCTGGTTCATATTTAAGTGGTTGTTCACAAGGACACCTAGATTGTGATAGATGTTCATTCACATACAAAAGTCAGGCAACATCTAGTTTCATAATATAATTTGGTCTGCATGGTAGCAAGGAGTGATATAATATTTTATATTATTGCTATTATTCACTAGAGAGCCCATGATTTGTTGGGGCATAATTTCAGAGATATTTCTTTATCTAAATGGAGAAACGGAATGATCACGAATGGGCAAAAAAGAAGTGAGAATGGGTTCCAACTTCCTGCTGGCTTCCCCACTGATTTTCCTTGAAGGAAGCTGGCAGGGACTGTTGGAAATGGTGATCACATGACCATGACTGATTGCTATGGCACGATGGTATGGAAGCACTGAAGCAGCCAAAACTTTGCAAAATTTCAATCCCACAGGAGTCACGGATCTCGGATTTTGGATGCATTCTGTAAGTTAGCCCATTTGAAATATGTTGATTCAATAACTGTTGCCTATTACCTACTGTTTCACCCAAATGAAGGGTAAAAACAATCAAACAGACACAAGAGCTTCAATAGTATATTATTATTGATTAAGCATACATGTGATCCAATACTGCTGTTCAATTATCTTAGACTATCTGAATTTGTTATAATTATTGTAAACGCACTGGAGTTTTTTCTTCTAGAAACTTCGTTAAAGCAGGCAGCTTCTCCTGACTCAAGTATGTTTCCTTTGACTGGTAGAAAAGACACAATACATTGCCTGTGGATGAATATCTTTATAAAGGTATTGACATACTTGCAGAATACCACTAGGTAAGCAAGGAATTCCATAATTTTGGTAGAGTCTCTGAGGAGACCCTTACTAATTGTCACAAACAAGCTGAAATCATAATTCTGAATCTATCATTTTCCTGTCTGGGAGCATTCTGTCTTTTCTAGTTGAAGTCTCAAGTTATTTGCTCTCATTCCGTGCTCTGATGCCTTTAGGCCCTCTTTCAGAAGATTATGAACTATACTGCATAACTCTCAGTCTTGAAAAAGTCTTCTTCAACAACCAAACCAAACTTGTAAATGCTAAGAGTTTTTTGTGAGTCATTCTTATCTCATATCCCACTGCATACAGATTTTCTGTGGTAAGAGAAATGTAGCTCCCAGCAACTATTAGAAAACTAATGTGGTGTAGTGTTTAAGGTATTGGATTAGGGACAAGGAGATCCATGTTCTAATCCACTTTAGCCCATGACTCACTTACTCACTGGGTAGCCTTATGCCAATCATTCTCTTTCTCTCTCTCAGTCCATCCTATTACATTGGATTAAGAGCCTTGGTGGTGCAGTGATTAGATTGCAGCATTGCAGGCTAATTCTGCTCACAACTAAGAGTTCGATTCTGACCAGCTCAAGGTTGACTCAGCCTTCCATCCTTCCAAGGTCAGTAAAATGAGGACTCATATAGTTGGGGGCAATGTGCTAACTCTGTAAACTGCTCAGAGAGTGCTGTAAAGCACTATGGAGCAGTATATAAGTCCAAATGCTATTGCTATTATTGTTGCAGGGAAAAGTAAGAGGAAGGAGCAATATGGACACTGTACAAAAAAGTGGAGTATCAATCAATCAATCAAACAAACAAACACTATTACTACAGTTGTATGTTGAAGTAGACAGCTCCTATGTGTATATGTTTATGAGGGAGGATATTGACATGGGGTTCATATGTAGCACTTTTCATCAGCTGTGTGACGGCTAAGAAACAAGGGATTCCAGGAATGGTCTTTTATTGTTGTAGGGTATATTACAACCTTGTATGCCTGACCAAAACCTTCACTGTCCATTTTGAGGACAAAGAGGTCAAATCGGGAGGATTGTGTGTGTTTTGAGTCCCTTTCTCATGCTTTTCACTACTTCCCGGTAGAAGTAAAGTACCCAGTTTTCCTCTCCTCTCCCAGCCTGTTCTCAAAGCCAGAGCTACATTTCTCACTTGTCTACAATTCCTTAAAGCAGGGGTTATTATGCAGCGGCACTCGAGTGTTATATGCAGATCTTACTTTATACAGTAGGTTTTTGAATCACTTTAAACAGCAGCCTAACATGTTGTCTCAGGATCAGCCATGGGAGAAAAAGCAGCAAGCAAGTATATAGTTTGTGAACCATTGTGGTTCTTTTCATATTTATTTCAACTAACTGAAATAAAAAATTGGATGTTACTAGTCTAAAATATAAACCCGATGAATCTACTTCCTTGTCACAAAAGACAGTGATTTTGTAGCAGCTTTCCTGCCTATGCCAGCAAAGTGGCTTAACATCGCATCTTGAGTTATTATGAGCCTATTTAAAATGCTGTAATACATTTCAGTCTAAAATAACATCTTAAGCACATTGTTTTTTCCACAAATTGCACTTAAAACTGGCAATTGCCGCCTGTTTCTATCAGCAAAACAAGATGCAGGGCTTTTTTCCCCTTTCCTATCGTTGTTTTCTTTTGGAGTATATCAGTACCACATCAGCCCCTTATTTCTTTATTCCTTGGGAGTAGCTGACTTTGAACAGATTACTTTGTCTCTCCCCATCTGTTTGGCTGCTTCTTAGGAGCCTTCTATGTGCAGAGTGGGAATACTCCCTCTCTCCTTCCTTTGCAGTGAGGAGAGACTTACATTCAGGGAGGCTTTGTTCTATCTGTCACATGCTAAACTTATTTTCTTGGTAGTTGTAATCTTCCCACAATTTGGGCAGTTTTTGCATGCAGCTGTGAGAAAAAGAGAAGGGACTGTTAGTCATCTTGTGGATGTGGATTCTGATTATGTTTATTTATTTATTAAATTATTTTTATTCTACCTCTATTATTTTGATAAATAACTCAAGGCGTTGAACATACAGTACATAATGCTCCTTTCTCCTCCCATTTTTCCCCACAACAACAACCCTGTGAGTTGGGTTAGGCTGAGACAGAGTGACTGGCCCAAACTCACCCCACCAGCTATCATGCCTAAGGTGGAACAAGAACTCACAGTCTCCTAGTTTCTAGCCTAATGCCTGATCCACGAGGCTTCTTAGGGAGCAGTCTATTGTAATCTTTAGTCCTTTGCAAGAGGTGAGAAGCCCCTTTGCAAGCGATGTTCAGTTACTTAAATTGCACACACAGAATTGTCTTTTTATTGTTCTATGTGTGGGAAGTCAGCCACCCCCAGAGAAGGAAATATTAAAAAGGGCAGAATATTATATTTCCTCAAAGGAACTTAAAAAGGGAGAAAAGAATGCCCAGTTTTTCTTAATAGCCCCTAGTCTCCCTCCCCCATGCAGAAACCAGCTCTGTAGAAATGCAGATACCATAATCCTTTCAGAAAGACTGGCACTTGGAAGCTTAGAGCTGATGGGATTAGAAAGACAAAGATCCCTAGAATCAACAATCCCTCACACCAAAAACATCCAGCACAGGATATAATCATCAGCCACACCACCAGGAAAGCAGGATATGATCTTTGGGACATAATAGGATTAACCGACCACAATCAGAATACCAGAAAGGCACACCCAGACTCAGATCAAAGTTCATGCCACAGGAACAACTCCAAACAAAAGCTCAAGAAGGTATAAAAACCCACCACTCCCTACTACATGTGGTCAGCTTTCCCAGAGCCATCTTTCTGTCTGGCTCTCCTCTTCAATAAACTACAACCTTCTTTCTAAAGCAGTCTCCATTTTGATTATTCCCAGCTTGGACTGGACCCTGATGAAGATTTTTCTTTCAACATATGAAACAGCATCTCAATACTTGTGATGCAATCTATTGTTACTGTTTGATAGGTTAAGGCAGACATGTCAAACTCTTGATGTCACGTGATGTTGTGCAATGTATCGGGACAGTTTTGCCATTGCCGGCAATGGGGTGGGCGCGGCTTCCACGTGACGCGTCCGGCCCGTGGGCCGGCAGTTTGACACCCCTGGGTTAAGGCATTGTTGGTAGGTGGAACATAGATCAGCCTACTACAGCAAACTAAAGCATACACTGATAATATTTCACACCCTCAGTGTATTGCATGTGGCATAGATAATAGGAAACAAAATCTCTTTAGTGTTCTGTTCGCACAAGCAGACATTTGAGACGAGGCAGTTCACAACAAAAGATGTCTTTCTATTGGTACACTCACTGAACAGAAGCAAGTGAACAATGGCAACAAGCCCTTTTATACTCCCCGTGCAAGGGGATGCTCACCCAATGATTGCAGGCTATTCTCCCGCCTCGCGCATGCGCACAAGGCTGGAGACAACCTGTCTGGGTCCCGGGCAGACACGTGGTCTGTCCGGGTCTCTGCAACCGTTCTGGTCTCTGCAACCTTTCTGCAGACTTCCTGAGCCTTGCTGAATGACTTCCCCAAGTCCCTTGGTGGGGTGGAGTTCCCCAAAAGTCCTTGGGACTCTTCTTGGGAGCACTGTCCCTCGAGCCCAAGGCCCGCAGCAGGAGTACTCTGAGTAGCCGATTTATGGCCATTTGCCCTAAACCAGGGACCTCTGCCAGAGTCAGGAGCCGCCTCCATGGCAAGACCCCTGGAGTCTATGCCAGAGTCAGGAGCCACCTCCATGGCAAGACCCCCATCTGGAGCATTTTGATGAGCACTCTCGTGGAGAGACTGTGGTCCACAATCGTAATTGGGTCCCCCTCCCCCCCGAGAGTGGAGCCAGGGGAGGAAACGTGGCCAGGAAACCTCCAGCGCAGTTGGTCAATGTGGCGTCGAAGCACACGACCATCCTCTAAGGCCACTTCGTAGGACAGTGGCCCAGAGACCTTACAGATTACAGCAGGTACCCAGAGATGCCCATGCCCATAGTTTCTGGTCCAAACCGGGTCACCCACTTGAAGTCTCCTAGGTGCCCGAGGTTGTGACACCTGTGAAGCCACCCAGTCTGGGTGCAGCCTGTCCAGCTTCGTAATAAGTCTGCGACCCCAGCGGAGTTCAGCTGGGCTCTTTCCAGTAGCTGTGCATGGTGTGGTGCAGTGTGCAAGGAGAAAATCAGCTAACCTGTGATGCCAGGGTCCTTGAGTGATTCTCTTTAATGCGTCCTTTGTGGTGCACACCATTCATTCAGCCTGACCGTTGGTGGCAGGGTGAAAAGGAGCAGACGTGGCATGCCGGATCAAGTTGGCTTGGAGAAATGCCTGAAACTCAGAAGAGGTAAATTGGGGACCATTGTCTGATACTAAAACATCAGGAAGGCCATGGGAAGCGAAGATTCCTCTGAGCACCTGGATGGTCCTGGCAGTAGTAGTGGAGGACACAGGAACGACCTCTAGCCACTTGGAATGGCTATCCACAAGGAGGAGGAAGAATTGCCCCTGAAAGGGCCCAGCATAGTCTATATGGATGCGTGACCATGGAGTGAGTGTCTCCTCCCACCTATGTACCGGGGCCTGGGGCATCTCTGGCCGTGATTGCTGGTACACTTGACACCCATGACCCTGGGCCTCGATGTCCTTATCGAGTTCAGGCCACCAAAGATGGCTGCGCGTGAGCGCCTTCATTCTCACTATTCCCGGATGTCCCTCATGGAGAGAGAGCAAGACTCTAGTCCTAAGTGAGGCCGGGATGACTACTCTGTTCCCCCACAGGATACACCCCTTGAATGTGGACAATTCATGCTTCTTACACCAGAAGCTTTGGAAGTCTGTACCAGGACATGTGTCAGGCCTTCCTGACAACACGCATGTCAGCATGCGTGCAAGCGTGTGATCAGTGGCAGTTTCAGCAGCCACATCCCTAGCATTGAGGGGAGATTCAGGTAAGTCCTGAATAGACAGAATGTGTACAGCAGGAGTAGGGTCTGCCTCTATTTGTTTAAGAGGTAACCTACTTAGGCCATCAGCATGGCCCATCTCAGTACCTGGTTTGTGAACCAGGGTGTAATCATAAGCTGCTAAGAAAATAGACCATCTCAGCCTTCTAGGAGATATAATCTGAGGAGTTTGTTTATTGGTTGTAAACAACCCCAGCAAAGGCTTGTGGTCAGTATAGGCCGAGAAATGGCGTCCATACAAGAAATCATGAAATTTCTTGATGCCTGAGATTATTGCCAAGGCTTCCCTGTCAATCTGCACGTAATGACGCTCTGCATATGAGAGGGTCCTAGAATAGTAGGCCACAGGGACCTGAGTTCCATCTTCCTTGAGATGACTTAACACTGCTCCTACCCCATAAGGGGAAGCATCACATGCGATGCACACAGGCAATTGCTCATTGAAGTGAGCCAGTACAGCATTGGAGGATAGCAAAGCCTTGACTTCTTTAAAAGCCTTCTCATGGACCTTTGTCCATGCCCAGGGAGTCTGCTTGTACAAGAGCCGGTGTAGCGGCTCAGCCACAGCAGCCTTGTGGGGGAGAAATGAATGATAAAAATTAAGGAGGCCCAGAAAAGCCCAGCTTGGCGGAAACGCAGCAAGACAGCTCTCAGCCTTTCAGACAAGTTCCCAGATGACTCTCCTGCAATGAGGACGTCATCAAAATAGGGGCAGACCCCCGGAATACCCCTGAGCATTCGTTCCATCATCCCTTGAAAGATGCCAGGGGCTATATTGACCCCAAACTGCAGCCTCTTTACTTTGAAAGCCCCTCTGTGAGTGACTATAGTTTGTGCCTCAGCTGTTGCCTCATCAACAGGTAATTGTTGATAGGCCTGAGCTAAGTCAAACTTGGCAAAAAGTTTTCCTCCTTTAATTGAGGCCAGAATGTGGCTCACCACGGGCACAGGATATGTGTGTTGCCGCAAGGCTTTATTTAAAGTGCATTTATAGTCTGCACATATTCGGATTTCACCATTTGATTTCAGTGGCGTTACTATGGGGGTTTCCCATGGACTAGAGTCCACAGGTTTAAGAATGCCTTGTTGGAGCAATTTGTCCAACTCAGCATCAATTTTGCTCTTTAGGGCCAAAGGCACCCTCCTTGGCTTGACCCTGATGGGTGTAATGTTTGGATCCAATTTTAACGTAATGGGAGGCCCCTTGTATGAGCCAAGTTCTGGGCTGAATACATCAGCAAACTCCTTACAGACTCCTATAAGGCTGGCTGTTTGCAGATGATTCAACCCAGTCACCTGGATCCCAAGTGCCTCGAACCAATCGAGTCCTATAAGACTCTTTCGATCACCCCCAACAACCACCACATCCAATAATCCATTGAAACCCTTATGCTGCACTCTGAGCGTGGCCTCCCCCTTCACACTTACTCGCGAGTTCTGAAAATCCGTGAGTATGAGATTGGAGGGCCTGAGTTTGACTCGTGAGCCACTCCTGGAGCAAACCTTGTTAAAGGTGTCCACTGAAATAATGGAAAGAGCGGACCCTGTGTCCAGCTCCATGGCCAGGGGAACTCCCTGCAACTGTACATCAATGCGCAGCTTTTTCTTAAGGGGCCGGTGAACCCCTGTCTTAAACACCCCCCTACGGGACGCACAAAAACCCAGTTTTGGCTGGGGACCTTGGTACCTTTCAGAGGCAATTCAGGGGACCTGTTCTTTTGATGACCCATGCAGGCTGATGCTATGTGGCCTTGCCTGCCACATGCTCGGCAGACAGCAGAACGAAAACGGCAGTCGGCCCTCCGGTGGTGACCCCCACAGCCGAAACAGCGAATGGATGCAGGCGGCGGCCCTCTGCGTTCCTGCAGTCTTCTCTCCGCCGACGGTTGAAGTCTGTCCACCTCTTCTTCCTCGGAGTCTTCTCCAGAGGCCTCACGCGCGGCTTCTTGGTGGACGGGGACGGCCGCTGGATGATTCTTCGTCGACCGCAAGGCCTTCACTGCGTCGTCGGCTGCTTCTTCTGCTGCAATTTCTCTTAAGGCATCTTGGAACGTGACATCAGCCTTTGCAAACAGCTTCTGCTGCACCTCGCGGCTTCGCAACCCGCACACAAGTCTATCTCGGAGCCTTTCCTCCAAATCTTGAAACGCACATAGTCGTGCAGCCTGCCTCAGGGCCGCGATGAAGTCCGCAGCTGATTCTCCGGGCCGCTGGTCCCACTGCTCGAACTGGTGCCTCCAAGCCATTACTGATAGCTTGGGCTCGAAATGCTCACGCAGCATTTTCTTGAGATCGGCATACGGGATCAATTCCAATGGTGCTGGGGCGACAAGATTCTTGGCAATTTCAAAAGTTTCTTGCCCACAGACACACAACAAGGTAGCCGCTTTCAGGCCATCTTCCTGGATTTTGTTCACCCAAAAATAGTTCTCAACGCGAGCTGCGTACGAGCTCCAGTGTTCTGGGTGTGAAGTGTCGAATTCACCGAGACGACCCAGCTTGGACATCTTCGTGACCGATGGCCTCGTCAACGTCTCTCACCGCCAGGAAGGAGAAGGGGTCCTACGAAACCAAGCCCACCTCCAGCGTATGCGTACTGGCAGACGGTTGCTCCTTCTGGACGCCGCGCTTCTCTTCTCATTCAGGCCTTGGGTGAGTAGGCCTATCTTACTTCTGTAGGCTTCCCAACGGCGAATCCCACCTTCGTCGCCAATGTTCTGTTCGCACAAGCAGACATTTGAGATGAGGCAGTTCACAACAAAAGATGTCTTTTTATTGGTACACTCACTGAACAGAAGCAAGTGAACAATGGCAACAAGCCCTTTTATACTCCCCGTGCAAGGGGATGCTCACCCAATGATTGCAGGCTATTCTCCCGCCTCGCGCAAGGCTGGAGACAGCCTGTCTGGGTCCCGGGCAGACATGTGGTCTGTCCGGGTCTCTGCAACCGTTCTGGTCTCTGCAACCTTTCTGCAGACTTCCTGAGCCTTGCTGAATGACTCAGCAAGGCCCAGGACACAACACCTAGCATGCAGAAATGATCTTCATTCTAGGAGTGTAATTTCTGGTTACAATAATGGCACACTGCTTTTAGTGAATTGGGCTTTAGCAAGATTTATGTATCTTCAGAGACCTCCCCTGTCTTCTAAAGGTAGGCAGGTAGCAATCAAGAACAGTTATGATATCCTTTGGGTGGAAAAACTTCACTGGAGAAGCTTATCTGGAGAACACTAATTATATTTTTGGTTCTACTTGAAGGCCTTTTGGATCCTTTTTGATTGTCCAAGTTCTCTTGCCTGTTTATTGCACTTGGCTTTAAATGAATAACATTATCATTTTAATATTTTCATTACTCTGCTGCACTTCATTATTGTAGGAAGTATTTAAGAGTGAGTTTTTACAGTGCTTGTTGCTTTACTGTTTTAATGTGGGAGAACTTGGGAGTTTTATGCTGAAGAACCGCACATCAAAAATGCCAAGTAAAATCAAACAGAGTCTCACCAAGTTCAAACAACTCACTTTGGAAATATTCATCATTAAAAATATGAAATTAATTTGGCATATAGAATGTGACTTGCAAAAATGCAAGATGATTACCTGGTGGCATCCAAAAGATACAGCAGGTAACATTATTTTGCTGCTTTCAAGTGGTCAACCTCAGTTTGCAAGCCAGATATATTATCTCTAATTTTAATATAATTCCTTTAAGTTTCTACTGATCACCTCAGCATCTTGAATCCCATTCTTTTTATATCACGCTGATGGTGCAACACTAACAAATAATAAAAATAATATATTTTCGGAGTATTTGTTATGAGCATGTTTAAAATATGTACCACAAAAATGTTATCAATATTTTCTTCGAGAAAAAATAATTTGTAATTCTGATTTATACAAAGTAGTTGAAAACAAAACCATACGCCATCTGCCCTTTGTTGGTGGGGAAGTCCTCCAATGCTAGATCTATAGCTCCACCACCTTGGAAGCCTTCACTGCAAATTCAGAGTTTGAAAACCAGGAAGTGACTGCTGGTAGAATACTTGAGATGAGTCATCATCCTCTTGACAAAGGAATCGTGAGATCTTTTGTGAGATCATTGGAGGAGCTTCCTGTTGAGAAGATAAGTGCAGGGAAAGAAAGTGTGGGATTTTCCCAACGGCCTATAGGAGACGAGAGCTTTTTAATTTCTTTACTAATTGGGCATCATTAGGGATTGAATTGAAACTGCCAGTACATCTGCCAAGATTAATATGCCACATTAGGTTTTCCCTCCTTATGTATAGAAGAAAGGAGTTTAATGTTGAATATATACTGTACACACCTCCCTTCTATACTCCCTCCCAACACTGAAGATATCTTCAAACAAGAAAACATGCAGAAACAAAATTTATTACAATTAAAATCAAAACCAAAATTCAAAACAATGATTAAAATAATTAATAGTTAAAAACTTAACAAGGGATTTGTGTTTTTAAATAAATTCTTAAAAGACTGGAAGCCAGCATACTTCTTAGCCTAGAAAACACACAGGGATGGCCTTTTCTCAATATCCAACATCAAGCTTTTGGCTGCAGGGGCATCTTCAGAAGGGCCTGTCTTGATGGTCTCAGTAATTGGGCAGATTTAAAGATCAATACCTCATACCTCATACCCAGTAGCTACTGAGGATCTTTTAACTATAGGGATTTATAGCAAACTTGTACTTTGTCCCAATCAGCAACTTAGCCATTGCATTTTACATCAACAGTCATTTCAAGACAGTTTTTAAGGACAGATCCACATAAAATACATCGTACTGGTGAACTAGTTGGAATCATGGCATAGAAATGTGTCACTAACTTTGTCTGGCTCTGGAAAGGTAATGGTGCATTAGATGTAATTGTGCAAACATGCCCTTTACCATATCTATTTGATAGAAAGTCAATACATTCAACTACTGTTTTGACAGAAATGCTAGAAAAGTGGAGAAATAGAGTCTAAGTTGGGTTCTGAGCTCCAAATAATGTAAAATAAACTACATTTCAGCACCCATTTTACAGAAAAGAGACGTAAGCAAAAGATGTATTCACAATTCTACTCCCTTAATAGAATGGCCAAGGCCACAAAAATCTGCTATAAACACACACATTCTGCTAGCAAAATTTGATCACAAATTTCTCCCCACCAAAAAAAATCCTTCACAAAGATTAATATACTTACACTTGACTTTCTACAGATAACATACCAGTGTTTCACTAAGGTGTTCTTTCAGCGCTGTGCAAATCTTTCAAAACAAATCTTTTGGAACAAAGAGTAAAGACATGTGAAGTACCCCTTTTGACTTGTTAAAGTGGCTGTGACTTATTCCTGCTCACATAGTTGCTTCAAAAAGCCCATCCCAGCTGCCGCCTCTGCATATGTGTGCATGCACAACCACATGAAGAGATAACCGGAGGAACTTCCAAAGCGGCCAAGAGAACCTGAAGCAAGATGTGCAGTTACAAAGAAGATGGAAACCTGAATTTTTGTTCTTATACTACTCAAACTCTGCTCTTACATTTCTGGAACCAGGTGCAGTTCAGGGCATTTCCATGCCATCACTATCACCATTCCCATTTCGCACCTTTAGAAACAGATTGAAAATGACCTGCAATCATTTAAACTTCTGACTTGGAGAATTTGGAGCAAAGGATGACATTGCCCCATTCCCTTGAGCTGTTCTGAATCCTGGACTAATAAAAATTGCCTCCACACAAGAATGCAATTTGAAGGGAATTGAAATACGTTACCTGCAACCGTCTATATTCTATGTCTCTGTTTTATGTAGCCCTATGTGCAAGTCATAAAGCAACCAAGTCTGTATCTCAAATTATGTACATGCTTCTGCACTTTTGAAAGCATGTCTTCTGAATAAAACCCAAAGCCCTTAGAACTGCGTTAGCTATTCTCTTTGCATTCAGAAAAGTTTATTATTTGCTTAACAGTTATGAGCAGAAGAGAGAGAGGTTTTTAACCAAGTCTAGATTTCTTTGATAGATTCTGATGCATACAGTGTGATAGTTTAATATTATAAGTCCTAGTTTAAAAAGTTGGGAGATGAGGATGAAGGAACCTTTTGTCTTTATTTCAAAGCTGCTCTGAGTTTGCAAATGCAGTCAGTGTTTCTGCATTGTGTTTTTTTTATCCTGCTATCCTCTTAACTGAGAACAAATCTCATTGAATTCAACTGGACTCACATCAGAATAAACATATATATGAGACTATACTGTGCAAACATCAATTTATATAAATATCCCATAGGGAAAAAAAGACATTTGTGGTTTGATAATGACTAGGAAAAAAATGAGGGAGGTGGGAGGAACTCATTGCTGGGCTGTACAGTAAACTTATTACTTAATTCTCTGTTAAGAGGTTGCAATGTTATTCAGGTAGCCCTTGTTTAGCAACCACAATTGGGGTTGGCAGTTCCATCATTAAGCGAAGCGGCCACCAAGTGAGAAATTACGTAATTATGACTGTGCTTTCCTTTCCCTCACTATCCTGCCCCTTGGAATGCTCGCTGGAACTGGGATAATTAGCAAAAATGGAATTAATGTTCGTATTTACATTCACTGGAGAGGATGGGGTTACAATACAGTAAGCAGGCACACAATGGAGAGTACATTGGGTTTACTTGTGTAACATGCTCACAGCTTTTAACCCTGAGCAAACTCAGAGCTGCTGGCTCCATGCATTGCTTTTGAAGCACATCCCATTGTGTGTCTGCTTATTCTCTTATAATCCTCTCCTCTCCAATCTCTGTGCTCTGCATCACCATCATGTTCTGTGCTAAGCACATTGGGCTACAAGGGTTTTGCAGCTATAGTCTCCGCATTTTCTATTTAATGTTTTTTTAATCTGCTCTGCAAGGGGGGGAGGGAGGAAAAGCAACAGGCCCGGCACAGGACAACATGTACTGACTATAATGATGATCATGTGACCAAGGGATGCTGTAAAAGTAACAAATGCAGGCATTGATCATAATGTTATCTTTTCAATACTGGTGTAACTTGGAAAGCCACAGAATGAATCAGTCATTAAGAAGGATAACCTGAGAATAGCCATTCTGAATCAAGTGAGATTCACTCCTAATTTGGTATTCAGATGAGTTTTGCATATTTTCCCATCCAGCAGAACATTGGAAAGAAATTCCTTGAACAGGCTTAGGATTCTATTCATCAGCAGGTTAACTCTGAAAGCAAAACAAGAGAACCAAATTTGGGGGAGAAGCTGGCAAAATAACTATTAATTCTAAAAATGAACCAGATCTGGCTTGGGACTGTGGAGAAAGGAAATCCAGAAAACATCCACTGCAATAGGGCAGTCTTGGAATGTTGCACCTCTTCACTCTAAGCCCCTCCCTCCTCTCTCCTAGTCACATGACTGCAGTCTGTTGGATATAGTCTGGCTCCCCACATGTTTCTTTCCTGGTTCAGTTATTTCCCATGCTTACTTTTGGGGAGGCATTCAGAGGTGGTATATGCAAAAGAAGTTCCATGTCGTTGATGCAAGATAACATTGATTCTGATTCTGAAATGTTGGTATGTTGGTATGTAAGTTTCATTTTGTTTGGTGTGCCAAACTTTGTGAACTGCAGAGTTGCTTTTAGCAGAGGCATAGTCCAGGATAAGATGAAGCTGAAACTAGATTTATAATAAATACATGTCTGCTGATGAAAATAGCTATTACATTTGGAAAGGCATATATGGTAACCCTAAGAGGATAATAATTAACAATGATAAGAATGATAAAAATTGTCCATTGGTAGTAAAATAATGAAAAATACAGTCACTCTGAAAGTTGACTTGCCCCTGGCTTCTTTTTCAAGCTGAGGATTTATTGCTCTTTTTTCCTTGTCTTGGCTCTTTTGATTGACAAATTGCCTTGGCTAAATAAACAGTACACTGACACAAAGCACATCATTACACATTTGTTCAGAGTTAAAACCTAAGTAATTTCCTACTGGAACAACTATGGGAAGAAAAAAACTATTTTATTTCTTATGTAACATTAAGATGCATTTTCAAAATGAAATTTATTTATTCTGGCTTGCCAGAAATGCTGGCAATCAAATAATAAGACACGTCACCAATATCAACCTCTTAGCTTTGATAGCTATCATAGTTATTGTATTTAGGTCATCCTCTCATCAATAACAAATCTTTCTTTCTGAAATGATGACATCGTTATAAATAGCCCTCATTTCTCCCTCTAGCATTGTTCACAACAGTAAAATGGAGGTTGGCAAGCCTCCACTCCATCTGTAATGCTGCAGTTAGCATGCTGCCGTGTATGGAAAGCTAAAGCAAAGTAGAACAGTGGTCAAAGAATTGAGTTCATTCTTTGCTGCTTCCATAGGGCATTTGGCTTTGGGAAACTGTGCTACAAGAAAATCAATAGGACATCTTCTGTTAATACAACATGAATGTGACTTTATGAACCAGTATAACAATCAATCAGCAGCCCTAGATTGATTCCCCAAACTCTGATTTGAAGTGTGCCCTTTACATCCAAGATAATATTTCACAAATATATCCTTTAAAAAAAATGAAATAATGATCATCACAATACTTCTGCAAAGATTGTAGTGGTTCTTCTTCTGTAAAGTTCTCCCATTGTATATGGGGGTCTTTTTTATCTTTTTGTTCTGCTGCCACTACTGCTGAACCCCTTTGAGTTTATCTTTTCAGTTTCTAAGGTAACATGATGGGAGCAAACATGGGGAAAATAAAGGACAACATAGGATATAAGATAACATAGATTAGCTAATATAGGAACCAAGGATCAAATGGATTTTAATTAAAGAATGTAAATAAGGTTCAGGTTCATTCATTCCTACAAATTATTTGTGTCTTATTATTACCAACTTACCTTGGCACTAACATTATTCTTAATCCTTACCTTCCTGACTATGATTTGGGGTTGATTTGACCTTTCACCTGCCCCCACAAAGTCCTTTCTCTAGCTGCTGGCATAAAACCTGGCAGGGAGATGTCTAATGTTGCTGTCCTTTAATTGGCAGGTTTGCCATCCAAACATAACAGCTTCTAATTAAAAGTGAATAAATTAGAACCAAAATGTGAAAGTTACTTTTTCATTTATTGATCCTGAATGAACTGCATCTATCTAAGCTACAGCTCTATTTTTGCTGCATTCATGCTGGTGAGTTTAAACAAGTTACAGCAGTGAGTAGTGCTTTGAACTTGAAAAGTTAGGCAGGGTTGTTTCTAGATAATACTTAGGTGGGAAACCATACAGAAATCACAGAGCTGTAGGCTAGTGTAGGAAATAGGGGAAAAAAAATCCTTCCTGGAAGAAAACAGTGGCAAATTCTTTTCTATTGCTGCTAAAGACATAACGTGAATGGGCTAGAAGTGTGTGGGCTAGAAGTTAGGAGAAAGGCTTAACCAGGGCTTTTTTTTGTCATAGAACGCCCAGAACGGAGGTCTGGCACCTTTTTTGGATGGAACCTTGTAGGGTAGGCAAGGCAGGTTGTATGACATGTGTGAGTTCCGGCACCTTTTCTTTTTACAAAAAAAGCACTGGGCTTAACTATATGATCTAATGCATACAAGCAGTGCTTTTTTTGTAAAAAAAAAAAGGTGCCGACCTCACACATGTCATACAACCCACTTTGCCTACCCTACAAGGTTCCATCCAAAAAAGGTGCCGGAACTCCGTTCTGAGCGTTCTATGAGAAAAAAGCCCTGCATACAAGTGTCCTGATCATAATGTCATGAGACACACCTATCTGTCCTGGCACCTGAGTAGGTTAAAGGCTCTCTGTTCTAAATAAGAAGATCCATATTAAAGTTAACTGTGATCATTTAGAAAGATCTGGATATATTTTACCAAGTGCCTATATAGAGTTCTTTAACATGTTAACCATAGTATTATGGGTTATCTGAAAATGCCAAAGACTGAGCCTTCTGCATGTGAAACAGGCCTTCTACCACTTACCTCAGCCAATTTCCTCTCATCTGGTAAAACCACAGATACAAAATCACATTTGAGTTATCAGTTGAGCCCTGCTGGCCAGAATAAATAAAACTATCCCTCTGGAATACCTTTATAATATCCATAAGCACCTGTTTGCTAGATTCTCCCTCCCACCTGACTTATAAAAACAGTTATAATATTTTAACTAAAAAATTAATCAGTAAGTAGTTTGCTGCAAATAAAACACCATCTTCCATCATTGTATTTGTTTCCAAAAGCCTAAATATAATTTGCTTTTATCTCTCCTCCGTGATCCCCTTTCAAAACATGTCTGTTAAACATAATTTATAAATAAATCAAATAAATATTTTTTCTTTTGTAATGGCAATACATTCTTTTCTTTATATTTATTATTAAATTGTTTAACTGCATGGTAAAATAACATATACTGTTAGAAGCAAATATTAGTAAGGGGTTTTCATATTAAAATGTTTATTATCACTTGGAGGTTTAAAGGTTGGTCATGACTCATGCCCCTCTGGACCTCTGAGGGGGTCTAGATATTTTTAATCCTTTTTAAATGCTAAATAAAGTCTGTTTTATGTAACCCTGTTGGTGCTTTCTTGCATTTTCTTGCACAGTATAGTTCTTTAATAAAGGATGTCATCTATATATTTAGAACTTACATATGTATACTTTATGAATCATAGATGTATGTATCTGGCTCAATTATATTATCTCAATTTTTTTTTATCTAGGGTTGAAATTAGAGTTAAGGCTAGAATATTCTAATCTGCTCTCCAGTAAATTGATAATCCATTTGTTTTAGCATTCCTCAGTGGATGCACCAATACTACCTTTCAGATCTCTTGGATCATGCTGGGAATAAAGGCCAACTTTTCTGGATGTCATCAGGTTGGGGAAATGCCACTGTAGATTATAAATGAGGCTGTTAATTTGTTCTTCAGGAAAACCTCACCCATACAGCATTAACTAAGCTATAGATATGCAGGGAAAGCAAATACGGTGGGAAGGTAGGAAATACTTTCATGCAAATTAGTCAAATTAAAAAGCAAAGAGAGTGCTTAATATAATTCATGCATACTTTTGATGGCAATTATAGCAATTTCACAGTTAAGAACCCTCAATGCTTAGAGGAAATTATTATATATGAAGACATTGTTGATTAAACATAGAGTTAGCGATTTAGAGGATGAATTTGTAAAATTTCAAGTAGTGTTGTGTATTTGGTTTGGGGCCAAGTCATATGTTAGAAATAAAAAATGACACAATGAAGAAAGGGGCAAGTAGATTGCCTCAGATGAAGAGAAATACTGCATAAACAAAAAGTATATAAAGTTCTCCTGGCTGTATGAAAAAGGAAATAAAAGCACGCCCACATTGCAAAAATCAAGAACACAGGAGCATAACCTCAAAGTGACAGAAGTTGAAAAGTGTTACTGTGTTTCCCCGAAAGTAAGATTTGCCCTGAAAATAAGCCCTAGCTTGGTTTTTGAGGGTGGGCCTAATATAAGGCCTACCTAAAAAATAAGCCCTAGTTTTGGGGTGAGGTGCACCCCTAAAAATCATGCTAGGGTGGGGATGGGGTGGTGGAGCTTACCATTATAACCAAGCCTCCCATGGATTGACACTTGCCTTGCTGGCCCACTTCTTCTGCTGTCGAAGGAGCAGCTTCATTCTGCAACTGAGAATGGTGCTCCGGCCTGCATTTCGCAGTCAGTGGCCTTTCTAGAAGGCCTGTGCAGCCAAGAACCGAGCTATGGATTCAATCCATAGCTCAGTTCTCAGCTGCAGAGGCCTTCCGGAAAGTGAGTGGAAAAGACACCCCCCAAAAATAAGACCTGTTTTGGAGTAGTAAGTATTACTTTACAGAAAGAGTAGTGGAAGCTTGGAACCAAGTTCCAGTGGAGATAGTGAGTCAGTCATCAGTAACTGACTTCAAGCATGCTTGGCATAAACACATGGACATCATCCAACAAAAATAAAAAATAAAAACACAAAGGGCAATCTTGATGGAACACTAGGTCTTTTTCTGCTGTCTGTTTTCTATGTTTCTATACAGTGAGGAACTTTGGAGCATACTTAAAAATGTAAGTACAGCACCCCCCCCCCCCAAACAACACAATACACTATGGTCTTAGAACTGGAATGGTTCTGGATCCATGAGCCTGGATCCAGATCTTCCCGCAGAATTTTCTTATCCAGCATACAAATCTCACAAGAATAGCCCTTTTGTATGAAGCCACAGCTCATCTTAATTCAGAAATTTTTGTTTCTCAGTGAAAAATGAGATTCCTCTGTGAAGTGATCTGTAGAGGGATATATATTTTTCTATTAACTGTTCTCTTACTGTTTGGGGACAGGCTGGAAATGACATCAAGTCTCAGTTAGGACAAATAGTCCCCAATTGATCTGTCCCTCCAGAATTTAACAATCACCTTTTAGAGCCATCTAAGCTAGCAGCCATTACTACACCCTGTGGTAATAAATGCCACACGTTCATTAAGTGCTGCAAGAAAATGCTTTTTTATTTGTCTCTTCTAATTTTCCTTCTATCAATTCCAGTTGTAATGTTTTAAGGAAAAAAGAAAAAACGTTTCCATTTATATTCTGTAGGTCATGCATAGTTTTATATACCACAATAATGATTTTTTTCCCTAGCAGGAGTATCTAATGTTAAAAATGTTAATAAACTTTGTCATTTTCCCTGCGTTACCTTTAGTCCAACCAATTCTATGGTAAAGTTTCTTCTGCCCTGCTATTTCTAGTGTACCTTTTGGACTTATTAGAACAGGTCATTTCTCAGTTAGACCACTTAGAATGCCTCTGAACAAGTTTTTTAGGAACAAACTGAGATAATTACAGATTTCTAATAACTCTTTTGTAATTAAAAGAGCTGTGGGATAGTATCTTTCTGAAACTATGGGCAGTGATACAACTTGGCTTGGACTTTGGCTCTCCAAGTTCCCTTTCAGAGACTGGCATATGATGGGGATGTCCATATGGATTTATGTCCTGGCATGGCTGCTGTTTGGCTGATAGGAGCCTGACCTGGAGTGAAAGAAAAGGCAGCTTAGTTTTGGCCTGATGAGCTGACCTGGTTGCTAGCTTGGGCTGGTATGGGGAGATTTAGGGTGAAGAGACCCATTGGTGCAGTGAAGTAAATAGATGATTAAGATTAGAGTCCTGGGGGGGGGGACACTTATCTCCTTAGTTTTGCTGGGGCATATGCTGCCACTCTAATCAGGAGAGAGAGAGAGACTGGCACGAGAGAGACTGAAAAGAGAGACAGGAAAGAAACTGGAGAGAGAGAGAGAGAGAGAGAGAGAGAGAGAGAGAGAGTAAAAGTTTATTGCTGGAATAGAGAATGTGAATGGAGAAGCTGAAGGCTGTAGAGAGGTTGGAGAGTGAAGTGAAGTATTCAGGGCAAGTGTTGATTTCTGTTTGGGGAGAGACGAGCAGTCCCTCGACATCAGAAAGCAAAGCCACAGAGATATAAGCTACACCCAAGATGCTGAAGGGCTAGGAAAGTTATGACTGGTTGCAGATGGCTCTTTACTCCAAACCCTGCAGGGGTCAGCAGCCCTAAGATTTGATGAAAATCCATTCTTCCCCCAACATAGAAGCAGACAATGTTTTGGCTGTGCCATAAAAAAGAATCCAGCAACACTGTACAATCCCTGGACTGGGATTGTCATGTGTTGCCACCTTTGCTAAGAAGTACATTCATTTCAAAAATGAATCTCATCATAGTGTGACAGGAGAAAGCAGAAAACCAGGCCAATCTCAATTCTATTGGCATTCTCTGACCAAAGAATACCCAGCCTCTCTTTGAAAACGTATAGTAAAAGGTGTTTCTTTACACTGCTTTTAAAATATAGTATTGCTTTTCTATAACAAAATCATTTTTTCCCCTTGTTACATATGTGGCTGTCAAAAATAACCTAGCTGCAGTTCTATCTATGGTAAGATGGTATTGGACAGAGAAAGTTGTATTGGAATATTTAGTCTCCCGCACGTTGAACTTGGGATGGTCTCTTATTCTCCACTATTATTTTCATGAATAGCAGAAAAAGAAACTCACATTTTTCCCCTTAACAAAAGGCACACGTGGACAGGGCTTCCTATTAGCAATGTGAAATATTTATATACAAAAGGAATTCATTAAAACAACTTTAGCCAACATTTGGAAGAGGCAGATATTATCTGTACCATTCACATCTATGCTGTGTACCTTTTAGGGGAGATTTATTAATGTTTTTCATCCACATGTCCAAATTGCTCCTTTCCTTGTATAAATGGAAAAACTATATTGGCAAGTATTTGTGCATTTTATTATTTGTTATACTTTTAACTCGTTTGTATTACATCCAAAGAACTCTAGCTATTTTTTTAAAAAAATGGAATAAAATGACAAACCTGAATATCTCAGCACAAGTTTTGTGGTAGATGTGAAAAAAATGTGATTCCTCATGAAAATGACTGATGAGTGCAAATAGGAACAGATTACAGCTTCCCAGCTTTCAGATACAATGGACAGTTTTTCATTTGGAATTCACACCATTTAACAGACAAATATTAAATCAAAGGTTAGTCCATTAAATTTACGGCTAATGACACCATTTACACTAATTATGTAAAGGGTGTAAAATGATTAAATGTAAATTTGGTCTTTGAGGACAATGGCTTTCCACTGATAGACCTTTTCCAAGAGCTCCCTTCCCTTGACTTCCCCACATTTTTTATATATTTTCTCCTCATAGTTTTCCTATTATTTGCATGAGAAGGGGAAAATTGTAGAACTCCCATGAGAAAGAGGCAGGCATAGCACAGCAGCCTAAAGTGAAATAACCATGGAAGGAAATGAAATGCAGCAGGCAGACTTTGCATTGCAGAAATGCATTGTTCAGGCCAGGTTGGGAAATACAACAATCAGTGTGGAATAAGGCTGCCTCCATAGTGGGTTGGGTTGAGTTGAGTTAATATTGTCATTCCTGCTCTTGAGAAATAGTTAATGGATCATCTTTGGGTTGTGTCAGCAGAATATTGAAGGACCTGTCAGTCTTGCTTGCTTAGTTATATGGGATGAAATTCCAGAATGACTAGAGAATGACCAACCTGCCCTTTTTTCCCCTGGGAACCCTAAAATATGAATTATTACATTTACTGAAAGATTATTAGCTTTTAATATCATTAGTATTTAAGGTCCTGAACTTAGCTGTTCATTTTGTGTCTCAGCTCCTGTTTTGGCATGATCATGTTATGCAACATGATTGACAAGACAGGAGTTTCTTTTCATTTCCTCTTTATAAAATGATGTACATTACAGGACCTAGGTCCCTGCTTACGGAACACTCTTCCTTTTCTATTCTAGTCTTACCAGATCTTTAGATGCATTTAAGAGAGATTGGAAGCAGTTACGAGCAGATGTGATGAATGGGAGTTTATAAAGTGAGATGGGGTTATCCATTGTGTATGTTATTATAAAGTAAGGTGGCAGGGTGTGTTGAGTTATGGATAGAAGATTTTATTCTTGTATAATGGTGTTCTTTTTATAGTAATTGAAATATATCTGATTTTACCATGTTTCTGTAATTTTCATTTTGTTTGTTTGCTGCTTTATATTGCTAGATATTGGAAAAAGCTGTTGTCATCCAGCATATCCTTTTCATACCACATATAAGCCTTGGCCATTTATTGCGAAGTTTCTGAGATTTGCTGTGAAAAGTGGAGAAATCACACTCTAATCTTTTAATTTAGTGGAAGACGAAAAGTCTTGCATCAAGTTCTTCCATTAAACAAAGAAAACCTGAGAATATTGAAAACCTTTGTCAACAGAAGATAGGCTCTTGGAGAAGAATCTTCAATATTTTATTATATTCATACCATTTTGTTGTATAAATCAGTGGCCAGCATCCAGAAATGCTTCCAGAGTCCAATTTATTACCAGTGCAAACTGTGGCTAAAGATAATTTTTTCATGTTTTAGCAATGTTTTCTTAGTGTGCCCATATCAATCAGGTTGTCAGTAATTAAATATTTGTTTGTATTGTGTTGAATCCTTGGACCTACCATACAAGGGACATGGCAGCTTTTCTTGTTTAGTCGATATGATTCATTTTGTTTCTCTCTCTGTACACTTTTTTATACACCCTGGCTTTGGTTAAAGGTAATTCAATTGGAAGGTCAATCAATAGCAAAAATAGCATAAATTCCCCTGTTTTTTTTTCTTGTAATAATTTTCCCCTTAATTTGTCATGCATTTGTTCTAATATGTTTATTCAAATGGGTAGGGAATTTTCAATAAACCTAATCACTGCAAATCTAGAAGTACAATTTTTTTATGGTTGTTTTAATCTCCTTTTGTTTATTGTTCTCAGTTTTTTTTAAAATTTTCAGTTTAAAACAGTTATATTGGTGGTTTTCTGCATTCAGGATGGACATGGGAATTCCTTGTGTAGATTTCTGTGTCTAATTATTTCTTACAACAAAAATGTAAAATAGCTAGGGTAATTTTCTAAGCATATACAAGAATTAATTCCTTAAAAAAAAAAAAAAACTGAATTGCTTTTATATAGGAGACTCATTGTTTTAAGGGATAACGAGCTTTTCTAAATGTTCCAAAGCAATTGCAATTCTGATCAACAGAATTTCTGATTTGATTATTGAAAAAATAAATAAATAAGATGAAGCAGTTGCTTTGAAAAAAAAATGCTAGGCTGGAGAAATGCCAAAATATTTTCAATAGTTGTATAAAAAAATCAATTGATTACATAATAGCTAGATTTAAATTGAACTTTGGATCTCTTTTTAGATTGTAGCCACTAATTATAGAATCTGAGAAGCATTATCTAAGGAAAAACCAAAGTTCTCAAGAGTTGGCTGAAGTGAAGTGTTTTCCAATAAAATGTTTTAGGAATAAATGAAGTCAGGTTCAAAAGGGCCATTTTACCTCAGATAATTGAATGATATAAAGGGCATAAGTGTATACAAAGGAATAGAATGAAAACGATAAGCATAGTATCAGATATAATCCAATCAATGAAACAGTCATATCTATTTGATGAGTGAACATCCAGTTAACATTAGTGTTTTATAAATGTGCATACTACGATTTCAATGCAATAAAGTACTGCTGAAAATTGCAAGACCCACTTTGGATTTTCTCAGAGTTTTTTATTTTATTTTAAACCAATATGCTGTAGTCATTGTTGAGAGCCAGTACAAAGTGGCATGGTGGCCTAGAGTGAAGATGCTCGCCTCCCATTCAGAAGGTTGAGAGTTCAATCCTAGGCAGTGACAGATGTTTCTCTATAGGGTGCAATGAGAAAATACCTGCTGCAAATACCATGTAGGCTTCAGGAAGGGCATCCGGCTAGTAAACATGTAGCTCCACTCAGTCACCTTGACCCCACCCTGAAGCAAGGGATTACAGGATCCTAAGAAGAAAAAATTGTTGAGAGCCAGTACTGTGTAGTGGTTAAAGAGCTAGACTAGAATCAAGGAGATCTAATTTTTAATCATCCCTTAAACATGGAAAGCACTAAGAGGTCTTTAGTTAGTCATATATTCTTAGCCCTAATACAGCATCAGGTTCTGCAATGAGTTAGTTTAAGAACAAATCCCTCATCACATCATGCTTCAATGCTTTGTTGTGTGAACTAGGCAAGTTATATGCAAACAAATGGGCCCTACAACCAGGAGGATAATCACATAAAGATTCATTAATTATTAGTCAGTGTCTGGATCTGCTTTGGGTTTTGTAACATCATAAAGTTTCTATTTGGGTCGCTGCATCAAATTATACCTGAAGTGATTGGAGATTACTTAATGCATAACTAAGATCTTTTTTTCCTTATGAGGTGATCATAATACTGTTTTAGTGCCATATCCATAGAAGTATAGAAAATTTGTCATATGGTTGCCAGTCAGATCCACCAATTTCTGTACTCTAGAGAAGGCTTGGCATTTCACAAGTTGTTTTGAAAGCAGACAGGTATGCAATTCATTCAGATTAATGCCTTGCACATCTTTGCAGACTGTGAAATAAGTCACAGGAGTCAGTTTATGATGAGAAAATGTAACAGGACAAGCATCACTAAGGATAGCACCAGAAGAATTAGAGTTATGAAGACAGGACGAGTGTACAGTTTCACTTGAAAGTGGAACGCTAAATTTGAACAAAGGTATTTTGTATTCATAGTGTTTTTATTTGTATCTGTAGAGAAGCATTGAGATGACCTTGAGAGAAATAGGCAAGAACCATTACATAGGCAAATTGGGATGAAACATTCATTCCTAATATCCTTGAAAAAAAGTTATAAGGTAAGCTCCCCTCTGATCTACTCTACTCTACTCTACTCTACTCTACTCTACTCTACTCTACTCTACTCTACTCTACGCTACGCTACGCTACGCTACTCTACTCTACTCTACTCTACTCTACTCTACTCTACTTTACTCTACTCTACTCTACTTTATTCTATTCTATTCTATTCTATTCTATTCTATTCTATTCTATTCTATTCTATTCTATTCTATTCTATTCTATTCTATTCTATTCTATTCTATTCTATTCTATTCTATTCTATTCTATTCTATTCTATTCTATTCTTAATTATATTCATTGGGATATAAAAGGGAGGAGAGTAGAGCACGATCAGGCTTGCAAAATTCTGTTGTTATAGCTAATTTCAATATAGTATAGTTCTAATTTTCCTGTGGAGTCTGTTTTCTGATCTGGTCTACTCTGAAGGGCTGAATCACTCCAGGAACAACTTCCCTTTCCCCAATATTTAATGCAAAAGGACCAAACTATACACCATGGAGATTTGAGACTATAACTTGTTTATGCTGTTTCATTTTCTACTGAAAAATAATATGGGGTTTTGGAATGGGATTATTATTTATCCTTGGACACGGGGGGGTGGGTGGGTATTTGTTGTGTTTTTTTCCTGTTTTTTAAAATCCTTTTAAGCCTCCTAGAGTGATTTGTGTGAAAGAGGCACACAATATATGTGTGTGCCTCTTATATATGAATCATATAAATAAATATGAATCATATAAATAAATAAAGGAAAAAGTTCCACACTGGAGTGAAATGGTGGCTCTTGGAAAGGAAAGTTTGCTTTATTTGATTTCCTTATGTATGCAGTTTGGCTCTGTGTCAGCCTGAAAGCCAGCCTTTCCACTCTTCTGCTTCCATACTGTGTTGAATTAGATTGCATGGCATTTTACTACTACAAATTACAGTGATTGTGAAATGAGAAGAAATGTGTTGATGAACTTGCTAATAAACTGGTGTACAAGTTGTGATGATAATTTAATTATCATTTAATTATTGCTATGTAATACAGCAATATAAAGTGAATAAAATGTAGATGATTATATCACCCCATCATTTGACTTGTATTATTTCTATTCAAAGCGTTATAAGCAGAAATATGTATTTTACGTATTCTTAGAAATGCTGGAACATTATTGGGTGAGATGGGTGGTGTAGAAATTTAATTAATAAATAAACATAAAACGAATAAAATGATGACTGACTTATTTTCCAAGAATCAGATATTTAACATTTATTAAGTTTTTTTCTGAAGGAAATCATTAGTCTTCTTTAAATTAAAGGTGAATATGTGATTTCACTAGTTATTCCTTCTTAGCTGATGAAGTGCCAGTCTTTAACTGCAGAAATGTTTTAAAACAATGAACAAATAAAAGATTATTAGATGAAAGTGAGCAAGCAAGCCAGAGAGAAGATATTGCTAATTATACACCTGCAGTATTGTCTGACTTGAACTAACAGAACAGAACACAATTTCAGCATTCTAGGGTTTTTTTTCTTAGCTTTTTACTTTTGGGGAAGATTTATTAACTGTTTATCTGAGTGATTCCTAGAAGCTGGTGAGTGAACTGAATATTTCCATATATTCTTTCGATTAGGTAAACATGGCCTCTCTGTGTTTTCCTTCCTTGTCCTCCTACCTATGTCCCTTAATCCAGGGGTCCCCAACCCCTGGTCCATGGACCGGCACTGGGCCGTGGCATGCCAGAAACCTGTCCGTGCAAACAAGCAAAGCCCCATCCACGGAATGCAGGCAGTACATGAAACCACGCCCCCTCCGGTCCGCAGAAAAACCTCTCTCTACGGAACCGGTCCCTGGTGCTCAAAAGGTTGGGGACCTCTGCCTTAGTCCATACTTTCCCTCTTTCTCTTTTTATTTGTTTCTTCTGTAAGGGATGTGTGTATCATGTGTGTTTCTATATATGACATATGATATGGAAAAAAATGTCATATCTAGAGAGAGGATCAATTTTATAAATGGAGCATTATATAGGCAAATACATTTAATCAGTAGTTTAATACAGTTAATATTTGTTCTTACACCCACTTCTGCAAGTATACACACAAACTGAACTTACCTGTATATAGCTGTACCACATAGATTCACTGCTTTTTTTTTTTGGTGGTGGTGGTAAGAATTTCCAAAATTGGTTTCATCTGGAATCAGCAACCCTCTACTGCCAAGGTGAGGAAACTGGGCATTTTGGGTTTGGTGTGTGTGTGGTTTGAAACATCATGTAAATTCAGGATTATCTGTGTTCCAGGTTGATACATGATTCAGCTCATGTATTTTTGGAATATCATTATTACCATTACAATAATTCAAAAATATAAGCTTCCTATCTATAAGAAGAGGAAGTCTGGCTGGTGAATAGAATAAAAACACAGCACACTCAGAAAGGCCATTTAAAACATACAAAGAACATCTTCTTGCCTTGGGGAGTCTACAAACTAAGATTCATCACAAAGGAAACAAAAGAAAGGAGGCAGAGGAAAAGCAGCTGAGCAGGGAAAAGATACACAATTGCTGCAATTCTGACAGTTTATCATAATTATTAGCAGCTATGACATTCCACATTTTAATGTCAGCCTACCCATTCTAAATAGTAAACTTGGTGAGAAGGACTCAGTAAAACAAGGTCTTATGCTATGGTTAATTTGAAGTCAATACATATTCTTGGTCAGCTACTGATGCTTTGCGTCAATACATACTTTTGACTTTCATTTTTTTTTCTTTTCCAGACATCTAGATCTAGCCATTATTTTTATATCTCCCAACGCTTTTATTGATTGTTTATATTCCATCAAGTAATTGTTGACATTTAGCAACCATATAGATTTTCTCCATGATGATCTGTCCCTAATCTGGTTTTGCAGGACTTCCAATGGGGCACTTGTCACTGTTGTAACTGAGACCATCCAGCTTGCTGCTGGTCATCCTCTTCTTTTCTTTCCTTCCACCTCTCCCAGCATTTAAGACTTCTTACAAGAGCCTATGAGAGCTCATTTTTGCCTTGTGTACCCCAAATATGATCATTTTACTCTGGTCATTTGTGTCTCAAGTGAAAACTCTGGATAAATTTGTTTGAAGATGCATTTGTTTTCTTGGCTGTCTTTGATATTCTCAGGAGTCAAATATAATGCCTTGAGAAAATCTAAAAGGTAGAAGGTATCTCTGGATACCTTTGTGGTGGCAAAACCCAATCAATCACATAATACTTCTTGGAAGACTATGGATGCCATCTGCTTCTCCTCATTGTTTTTATAGTATTTCCTTACCTAGTTCTGTGTGCATGGCTAAATATATAATACATAAGGACTGCTTTGGCAGGGCTAAATATAGAATACAGGCTATTATAGAATATAGACTATTGTCATTTCATCTCTCTCCTTCAGATTTTTCTGAATATAGTTTTCTTGTTTACTGCAGCCACAAAAGCAGCATTGAGGCAGGCTTACTTACAGTATGCTTAAGTTAAAAAGCAAATTGATTTGGAAGTTTTCTTTTCTTTTATCTGTTCATCTGTTTTACATAGCATATTAACCTTTATTAATTTGAACTGTGGTGCTGGAGAAGGTTCCTGCGTATTCCTTGGACAGCAAAGGTGACCAACAAGCAGGTGCTAAAGTGCCAAACACCAAGATATGTCACTGGAATGAAAAAAAATATATCACAAAACTGCGTCTCACTTATTTTGGCCATGTCATGTGGGGGAATTCACTCGAGAAAACAGTTATGTTTGGAAGATTTAGCAATAAAAAGGAACTAGACAGACAAAGAACATGATGGCTGGACACCATCAAAGCTGACACCATTAAAAGATGCAAAGACCCCATAGAATCCTCAAGAGTTGGACGTGACTGAATGGATAACATCATCATCATCATTAACCTTTAGCCAGTGTGCTTATTTATATTTTTTTTTACAAAGTAAGTTGTAAGGGCGGAATACTTTTTATGGGTACGTAGCATTTTAAACATTTAAAATAATAAATCACTTTGCGTCTCATGCTTGCCCAGCAACTAGAGAAATCCCATTGGTCTGTATGATTAGAAAAACCAAATTTCAATATGTATCTGTGTGAATAAGCTGATTTGTATGGCTTGGAGAAAGCATCCACATCTTCTCTTTGAGTTAACATCAACTTGGGGGGTCTGATGCATGACTGAAGACTGAAAGAGAATTTGCCTTTGGATTTAGCCTCTTTTTAACTTCTTGATATATTATTTTTTTTAAAAAATTAAAAGTGGAAAAACCTCTAAAAATATACCTGTCCTGAAAGGAGTTGTGTTACATTTCACACAGAGAAAGAAATGAGTGGATCCTACAAAATGAAAGTTAGCTCTTATCATTAAAGAAAATAATGAAATTATCCTTTGGCTGGTCCCACGCAGATGTATGCAAAAGAGGATAAAAAGCCATTTCATAATTGAAAAATTGTTTTAACAAGGACAGAGGAAGACAGAGAAGGGACTAAAGGTGTCTAAAGTTCTTTATTCCTCATTGACGTGATCAGATCAAGAAGCTGTGGAAAATGGCAGGAAAGATTAGAATAAAGCTCACTGTATAATTTTCTTCTCCCCCCCCCCCCCCGCAAGCATCAGAAGTATCATGATGGATGAGTTGGAAGCAGAGTATGAGGAAATGTCTCTCTGGCACATTTTACAATGCTGGAACAATGATATCATCTGACTGAATGATCAGGCGGTCAGGAGGACACTTTGTTCTCATGGTGGAAGCTGGTATTTGGCCAAGAAAGAAAGCACATTGGCAAAAAAACAGGCATGGGGGAGAGGAAGAGAGAGAGGAATAGAAACAACTGTAAAACAGTTGTTGAAGGTGTTTCAGTAAGAATGGAAGAACCCCATTGTAAGTGGGAGGAACAGGGACAGTCAGCTGAGGTGCAAATGATATAAGTGCACAAAGATGTGGTAAGAGCTTTCTAAGCAGGAAAGTCTGATGTGGGAAACTTAGTGCTTTCTAGATGTTTTGGAGTGCAATTCCCACAATCGATTGCCATTGATTATACTGCATGGGAGTGATAGGAATTAAAATGCCAGATTGCCAATCCCAGATGAAATAGCCATTTGGATCAAATTATTGCTCTCCAGAGAAGTCTAAAGTATGTGGGTTTTAATGAAGGAGAATATTTGTAACTCAGGATTGAAATGAGGGGTCCCTGGTGCTCTCTGAGCTTTCTTGTTTTTTGCAGACATTTCATTACCCTAAGTAGGTAACATCATCAGTGCACTGATGATGTTACCTAGTTAGAGTAATGAAATGTCTGCAAGAAAACAAGCAAGCTTAGAGTGCATCAAGGATCCTTTATGTGGTTTTTATTTGGGGTTATACTATCAGATTTTCTTCTATTTGCAAAACAAGTCATTAGATCTAATTGGGAGGGGGAATATTTTTTGACAAGTTACTGTATAAGCTCTTTTGCCATGATATCTATTAATAAAATATACAAAGGCAATTATAATAAGTAAACTGTAAATAATGTTGTATGAAACATAATTTTGCCTTGAGACTAAGGTGAAATAGGTATAGCTCCTGTTTAAATTAGGGCTGGTCCTGTATTATAAACAGTAAGCCACCTAGTCTGTAAGCCACACCTAGAGTTACCTCTAAGTGAGATAGGTGGCATAAAAATTTAATAAGTAAGTTAAGTAAGTAAGTAAATAAGTAAGTAAACAAATAAAGTACTGTCACAGTCTGACTTCTGGTTTTGCATCGTAGCGATACAGCCAAGAGATTGCGGGGCTCCGCACACCACGGCTGATTTTGTCCTGCCAGGGGACCCTAAATGGGTCTAAAGTCACCCCAGAGAGGTGACGAAGAAGGAGGCCCCCCCGTTGATCACAGAAAGATGGAGGTTGAACCGCTTGATCTGGGGGAAGCCCTCCAAACCGACAGGAGAAAAGCTAGCTGCACCTCGGTGACTAGCCCAAGCTACCCGCAGCCAAAGTCCAAAAGCACTAACTAAAACAGACGGTGAACAGTGTGTTTAAAACTGGGCAAGAATACTGATCTTTTCTATCTTGCAATTGATCTCCTGGAAAAGATCCCCAAGAAGCAAAAATCCTCCAAAAGTGAGAAGGAAGGGGATCACAGCTCCACCCTTCCCTCCACCCAAGTGGCTCTAATTTTTATGGGGAACAGAAACATATTGAAATGGAATTTAATATAAAGCTATAGTCTGGATAAACCTGAAAATTGTGGAAATTGTTAAGATCTTTCCTTTGAAAGAGTATTGATGAAATTACAAGAAAATAATTTTCTGTTTTAAAAGTTGGAAAATGAACAGTTACTGACATCTAGTGGTGGATTAGAGTATAAAATTATAACTGCTTTGGCTCAGAAACTGGCAAGACGCCCAGAAACAGATAACAACCTGTCCCTTTGATCCTCAGTGACTCTAAGCTAAACAGAGAACAGCTGGGAACAGAGGAGAGAAAATACATTGGGCTATCTACTAAAGAGTGAGAAGTACAATTGTTATAAAAATTGCTGACCTTCTTGGATTATAAAGACTTACTGAGCTGTGATTTTTAGGCTCAAGAATTGTTTGCAGTGAAAGGAAAACTTTTGGCTACTCTTCTAGGGGGGAAGCTCCTGAATTGCTATTAGGTGGTTGAACATTTTGGACTGCAAATTCTGGCTGATTGATAATTGTAGGACCCCTGAACAGAAGAACCATTATAAAATATTGCTTTTAGTGATGGATTGACAATTGGAAACACATTGGATTATAAAGGACATACATAAAAATAAGAACTATACAAGACTTTGTTGTCTGGACCTTAAGATTGGTTGGTTGGATAAGATTAATATACAGGGATTATGGTACCTGTGAAAGATTATTTGGAGGGGGAGATAAAATGGATGTTGCATACCTAACTAAAAGTGGTAGGAAACCATACCCAAGATTCTTTTCTGAAGCTCCCAGTCTGGAACATCAGAGACCTACAGGAGTAATACTTCAAGACAAGGCAAATATCTTCCAGGAGGAAATGCATGCTACGTTGCAACTAATTCAAAAGACAATTGTTTCAAATCATGATGAGATTGAAAATAATTTAGATGACATAAATGAGCACAACTAAAAAACTCTCAGAAAATGACGACAAAGAATGAACAAATAAATCAGAAAATAGAACATAAATCAGAGGAAAGTGACCCAAAGATGGAGGCTACAAATGAAGGTAATTACAGCTCAGCACAGGCAAAGAAAAATCTGCAAGATTCTGTTATAATATTGGAAATGGAAAAAACATTTTATCTTTCAAGACTTCAAAATAAATCAGAAGATAAGAAAGAAGATCCAATAAAATGGATTATAGAGACACCAAGAGAACCACTAGAGTTTGGGAGACAAAAAATGAAAAGAGAAATTGAGGGAGAAGGAAAGTGGAAGCTCTTTAATGAATATAAATGGGAGAAACGCCCGCTCAAAAGTACTCCACCTAATCTGTCTTCCCTATTTCTAATAACATTCATAAAAATACAGGAAGAATTCCCTGGCAAGCTGAACACACTGACTCAGAAAGTTATTTGGCAAAAGAAGAAGGCTAGAGTTAGATTTAAGAGATCAGATGACTTGACTTACCAGATGGAGTACTATATGACTAAACACTTGTTTGAATATGGCTAAAGGAATAGATAAACTTTGGATATAAATGGATTCTATAGTAAGAGGGATGTGATTTATAAGTAGTATAGTACTTTTTTTATGATATGAGAAATATAAAAATATTGGGATGGCTTTTTATGTGAGCAAAAAGTCCAGATATTTACATGTAATTAATTTTGAGAAAATTATAATTGACAAGAATGTTTTGAATATTGAGGGGAAATTAAGCTTAAATAAGAACTTCGAAAACAGGACCTATAGTGATTTAATAAAATGACTTTTCGCAAACATAACCAAAACATAGGCTAATTAGAAAAGATGTTACACACTGATGTTAATGTTATTGTATAAACACTAGAAAAATGTTTACATTCAAGTTTGTATGTATCAAAAGTACTAAGAATTGTATTCAGTCAATGTTGGCAAAAGGAAAATACTACTGGAAGAAGAGAAGATCAAGGAAATGTATCACTAGCTAGTATGTTGATTATGGAATTATAGAAATTAACTATTATTGATTGTTGTTAAATATATGAACCCAGACAACACGTTGTTTACCAAGCACTAAAGACTGTTACTATAAAAAATTAATAAAATATATTAAAAAAAAATACTGTCACAGTCTGTCTAAAAGGGATGTCTGTAAGATATGCAAAAAAAAAAAAAAAAGACTTCCAAGAAGGCTACTTCAGTCCAGAGGCAAGTTATCCAACTTATTGAACAGGATTTTTCTTATGAAAAAAAAAATAGGGAAATATATACTATCTAAAGCAGGGGTCCCCAATCCCTGGTCCGTGGACCAGTACCAGGCACAAACAAGCAAACATGCACAAACAAGCAAAACCCCATCCATGGGATGCAGGCAGCACACAAAACCACGCACTCTCCGGTCCATGGAAAAATCTTTCTCCACAGAACCGGTCCCTGGTGCCCAAAGGGTTGGGGACCTCTGATCTAAAGCTCCTGAATTAAAAGCAAATTATAATTAAAAAATGATGCTGGTCAGCCATAATTCATTATCTTGGGAGCAGGACAATTTCCATGTTATACATGAGGTCAAGATATTAACAAAAAGAAATGTAAAGCTCAGTCTGAAACTTCATAGAGTTTCCTACATGTACACAGAAATGGGAAGAATTGAGAATGAAGAAGGCAATGTGTAACTAGAGCTGTTCCTTATTCCTTGGAATTCTTTAGATTCATTAGGGTCTGAATCCTGAAGCAAAGTCCTGAAGGCCTCTGGATCTTCTTTGTTTCTAGAGATAATTCTAGCAGGAGCAGCTGGAGCAGTTCTTGATCTGCTCCCAGGAGTTCTGCCTTTGCCTTTTAGAGCAGATGGGAGCATCTTCTGGGTGTACATACCATAGAGAGACATTCAGGAGAGATGCATATTCAAACTTAATTGCTATCTGGCATTTCTGGGAAAAGGCTTGCAGTATTCTGATTGCTGGATTGCAATTCAGAACAAAGACAAGCCAAAGGTTCCAAGACTAAATTAAAGAGTAGATAAGAGACATCTCTGATTAGTTCTCTGATACATCTTAATAGGAAGAGGGGATAATCCTATTAGTAATTACTTAAGCAAAAGCATGAATATATTTTTGTATCAGAAATAAAAGGTGATTTATCTGACTGCCAAAATTTAATTTGTACATAACAAAGGCTTTCTCGATGTCCAATAAAGACTACATTCATTTCATAATTTTCAAATTATATTGTTAATATTATCTACCAATAATCTATTCTTATCAAAAGCTTTCATACTGCCAGACTGTGCAGAATGAATTATTGATGGTAATAACTCCTGCAATCTTTGTACCATAGTTACAGTCAGAATCTTTGCATTTACATTTGACAATAGTGGATGAGAGCCCATCCACATTTTCCCATTTTCCAAATTACCATTATATAAACCTCAGGGAATGATAAGGGAAGGACCTCTTTTTCAAAAGACTTATTAGATATCTCTAACAACAATGGAGTTAAGCTCTCCTTTTATGCTTTGTATCTATCAATGGGAAAATCACTGGGGCTCAGGGTGTTCCCAGATTTCATAATTCATGTAAAGTATGTCCTACTACATTAGTGGTAGTGCTAAAACCTTTAAATAAATGTGAAAAATATAATTTCATTTACAAAAGTAATCCATTTGCTTGATAGATATCTCAACATTTTTTGTATAAAAATCAAGAAATTAACAATTACATCTGATTCTTTTGTCTTTGAGTCTCGTATGATGGACATTATATTACATTGTTTCAATTGACAAGCTAACACTTCACCTGTTTTTTTCCCTTATTCCCAAATGTCTGTTTGATGCACTTTAATGAGAATTTTGTCAAGCCACGAAGATTTATTTTATTAGGACTGCCATATTGCTTCTAGCTTGCCCACAGTTGTGAGGGGGGAAGGGGATGCTTGGCATCCACAGGTGTTCCCGATCAGTGTGAGAGCCGAAGCTGCTGAAGGAATGTTTTGGCGAGCCAAAGGTTTCTTCTCATAATAACTGCTGGAAGATTAATTGGACAATGTGACCTGAACTGTCAGAGAGGGAAGGAAAATTTTACTCTTTTAATTATCTGTTTCCCGCCATATTGCCAGATCTAGCTTTACTTCTATCTGCTGGTATGTTGTGCCTGATTAAAGTTTACATTAGAGGTTGCTATGTCTCCAGTGTTTTACTTCATTGGGCTTTTCAGCCGGGATTTGACACATTTCTTATTCAAAGCATTGCACTGATCAACCACCATTAGCAGATCTAAAGACAGTCTACAATTCCTAAGTATGATTTCTAACATATATAGCAACTAAACTATAATTTCTTACATATATAGCAACATATAATCAGTTTCCTTTTCTAAATTACCATAGCAAAATTATTTTATTGCCTTCTATGACACTATATAAAATATTTAAACACATTTTAAGTGATCCTCTTATTTGTCTAATTATTGAAAAAACAACCCAAAATATTTTAGTTGCTGTTGTTGAGTACCAAACTGAGAATTGTCCTTTGTCCAGCTTGCCTGATCTTTCTTTTAGCTGCTGTTTGTTCTGTTTTTTTCTCTATGGTTTCTTATCTTCCAGGTGCCTTGGCTGCTTTAGCTTTCATCTCTATGGCTGAATGCTCTCCTTTATTTCCATGGCTATTATTTTTGTTTCAGAACTCATCCAATTCAATGTGTTGGATATTTCATCTATTTACTGCTGCTTTGCTTCTCTTTTCTACAGAAGCCGGTCCACTTGATGCCCTTCTTCTCAACTTAGTCACCGTCTGCTTCATCCTTCCTTAAGGTACTCTCCTTTTATATGCCCTCCATAATCTTCCCTGTTTCTTCTCCGGTGTCTCTTATCTTTGTTTCCCTGTCCTGCCTCTTTTTCTCTTAGTTCCCCCCACTCTGCCAGTTTCAGGTTTTGATCTCTGATCTTCCCATTTCCTTATCTGCCTGGTTACACTTCAAAGCAGAGCTCCCCAACCTTACTAGATTGGTGGCCTGGAGGGAAAGGGAGGAGCAGAGAAATATGCATGTGCGCATGCGCAAATGGGCATGTGCACAGTGGCAGTGCTAGTACCCACGCACATGTGCAAGCGGGCCACGTACACCTGCGGTGGCGCTGGCACCTGTGCACATGCGCAAGCGGGCTGCTATTGCCCACATGTGTGCACAAACGGGCCACTAGTGCCAGCACGTGTGCGTAAACGGGCCACTAGGGCCTGTGTGATGCTGGTGGCGGTTCTAGCACTCCAGCACATGTGCAAACACGTGCTCGCACTCACTAGCCATTCCCGCAGCCCGGTGGCCCACAGGTTGGAGACCCCTGCTCCAAAGGGTTGGATGTCTAAGGGTCCTTTCATAACCTAACTGCTTCAGCAGTCACACTGAAAAGGACTGGAATGAAGGATACAACCACTTTTTCTGTAGGAAGGCAGTCTTCCCCCCCCCACCATGAAGAAGCCAAGTACAAAAGGAAATCTACTGGGCGGGGGTTACACAAAAAATACATCAATGGAAGCTATGTCCTCAAAAACTCGCCCCATAGAAAGAAAAGTGAGAGGGGTAGTTTTCCTGGGTGAAGGATAAGCTGCTGAGAGGAATCCATCAATCAGGAACTGTTCTGACAGCAGTCTGGATAGCACACCTGGTTAGCACCATCACCAAGGCAAAGAATCTCTTGAAATCTGAGTAGCAGTTTGTTAACTGCTGATTTCAGTACAGGAAATTACTGTAGCAGCTTAAGGCTGCTGGGTGGGGAGAGACCTAAATAAGATTTTCTTGTATGGTATGTTGATTTCCAATTTTTAATGGTTTCTTGACTTTTCTATTCCTCAATCTGCTACAAAACGACTGTGACAATTTGTCCTATAAAGAGTATTTGCCGTGTATAAAACATTTTCCTAGTTTATTAAATAAATATTTAGCTCTCTTTTTAGCAAAAAAATGGTACCGAGAATGGTTTAAAGGTATCGATTTTAAAATAGTTATTTCCTCATAATTACAGTTTAGAAGACACGACAACAAGATACAAAAGGAAAAAGTTCTAACAGTGGTCAACCAACTATACAAGGAGATGCTAGTCTCCCAGCAGCCTCCCAGACTTCAGAAGTGGTCTCACTGCACACAAGGTTGATAGCTATTGATTCCCCAAGGAGAAAAGAAGCATAATGGAACTGGTTCTGTCTAGGTAATTGTTGGAGCAGTCTAAAACAACTGGTTTCTCAGGAGAGGCAATGGATAGTCCTAATGTTCTTCTCTCCCTCTGCACTACGTCTTGAAATCATTGCATGGATATATTTTACACCCATGCATTCTGAATTAAATTGCACTAGTAAGCACCACGCACCCTACAGCAGAAACCACAATGTTACGCTGGCCTGGATGGCAAGGCAAATTGTATCTGTAGAACGAACAAACAAACAAAAATAATTATCCCCTTTTTTCTTATCATTAAAGATCATGTTCTTTAATTTCACTGCTCCACCATTGTGAAAAGAAATTTCAGTCAATTTAGTAAAATAAATAAAGAAAACACAGAGAGACACTTCTTTAGAGGATCATCATGATATTGCATGGAAGCAATTTTTTATTCTGGGCTAAATTAGACATGATGTCAGAAGTGTCTGAATTTAATATGCTGGTGTTAGAGGTAAATTGCTAAATAATTCAATCAGGTATTATGAGGGTAGAAGTCTTATGGAAGTCAAAATATCCTTGAAGGATACTGCTTAGTGATAAGAGAGGACGTAATGTAGCCGCAGGCATCTAAAGTAGTCATTATGAGGAGAATAAATCCATGCCACTGACCCGGTCATCAACCACATCACTGATGAAGCATCCCAGAATGCATCAGCGGCAAACATTTTATTTGGCTAAGGGAAATCAGAATAGCTAAATATAACTTTAAGCAGCTACACTGGGGCCTGAGGCTGAGTTGAAGGCAACATAAGGAAGATGTTTTATAAAAATGGTTACCAAGGCATTTTCATAATGCAGTTTGATGAAGATGAGAATGAGTCTACATAACTTATCATGACAGGTCTAGTTAGATTCTGGTGGGCTTACTATTAGATTTATATCCTGGCTTTATATAAGAAGAAAAGAGGAATAATTTTATTGTTGTCTCATCCTTTCGGAAAGTTTGAGTTGTGCTATTCCTGTATACAAAAATTAATACATACCCCCAGTGCTTTTTTTGTAAAAAAAAAAGGTGCCGGAACTCACACATGTCATACAACCCACTTTGCCTATCCTACAAGGTTCCATCCAAAAAAGGTGCCGGAACTCTGTTCTGAGCGTTCTATGAGAAAAAAAGCCCTGCATACCCCCAGATCAATCTTAATATGATTTTGGGCATAACTTGAAATAAATCAAAAGGACCACTAAATGGAACAAAGCTATAGAAAAAACACTACAGTATCTCTTTGCTGCCATCTAAATGTCTCTGGATTTTTACCACCTAGATATGAGCCTGAGTTTCGTGGATACAGTACTTGTGAAGTCAGAATAACAGATGTATTTATCTTCATTCAGCTCCATTTGGCTTTTTTTTTTTTTGCCTACTCCTCCTTCCATCTTTCCTTCATTCTTCATGAATTTTATGTTACAAGAAAAGTTTATTCTTTTCTAAATCTGACATTCCCTTATAAATAAAAAGTCTTATTTCTTTTGATTTTATCATGTATTAAGAACAAAACTCAGTGAAGGTTGAAATTTTCCATGGCCGATGTATTTAGTTTACTGAAAGAATAAAAGCAACTTTAAGAAAGAAGAAGAGTTTTTACCACAATGATAAAATGTTTATGCACTTATGCAGAACCAAGATCACCTACTAGAATAACATATTATTACATAATATGAAAAGTGAGAAAATCAGAAAAATACAGTGTTTCACTTCTCCATTTTAATAGCAATTATATATATATGTTGACCTCTGTATCCCTAATTAAGGATATGGTGAGTTGGAATCCAACAGTGTCTGGGAATCAAAGCTTGGGAAACTGAGCCATGTTGTTGTTTGTGCCTGAGATTTATTTCTCCAGAATATTGTCTCAAGATATATTGCAATAACTTTACAAATTTGGGTCTTGTCAATGCTTGGATAAGAGAAAGCCTAGCCATAACTTTGTGTCTGTAGGCATTAAGGTGAAAAACCAAATTATACTTTAGTGGAAGAATGCATTTTTTCCTGGGAAAAGATGCCTGGTTTAATCCCTGGTATCTTCCATTAAAAATAATTCAGGAAATGGATTATGTTTTGTCTCTGCAATTCTATAAAGAGAAGTTGTTCTGGAGAAGATAGATATGCTGTCCAGTTTATTGCATGTATCTCACTGTAGATTTGAACTTTGCAAAGGAGCTTGTTTTTGTTCTAATAGTACAGCTCTTGCATAGTTCATACTCCCTAAGCAGATCATGATAATGCTTAATACTGTCTATCCAAAGTTCAGCATATCTTACTCCCATTGATTTCTGTTTAGGAGATTTAAAGCATGCTCATTATCTCACAGAAATTACTTTGGCTCAGGAGTCCTTAATAATGGCTGGATCAAGTCCACAAAATAAATGTCTCAATAAAACAGAGGAAACAGAAAGGCAGCATGATACAGCCAGAGAAATAGACCTGTTTTTACAGTGAAGTTCTATCTTACTAGCAATTTTTGACTTTTGACTGGAAAGATGCAGAAGGGAATTCAAAATGGAGCAAACTGTAACCATTATGAGAGCCAATAAATCTTTCATAGAGAGATACAGTATTTTTTCTGGCATGTTTACACCATTTTGCTATTTCAAAGACACAGCATGAACATGGGCATTATATGAGCATTACATTTGCTTGCTATATTAGATATAAGGAATTCAAAATTCTTGGGCAATGTAAATCATGAAAAGCTCTTAAACCAAAGGCAAGCATTCTTTCAAGGTGACTAGATTTTATGGGCTCATACATCACAGGAAAAGACTGAAAAAAGTCATTGACTGCTGCATGTGGACCCTGTTGTGCAGCTGAGTAGACAGCAATCATCTGTAAAATTGAATGCTTTCCATCTAAAATTAATTGAATTAGCTACAAATCCATAAATAATCTACTTGGATCCTATTGTATGTCCCAGGAGAAACAAGATCTGAGTGGAGTGTACCAGGAGACTATTTGTGTAAATTAGGTGATTATTAGTTTAACAGAGTCATCAAATTAATTTTGTAGAAGAAGAAAAATACCAAGTATAGATACCAATGACATGGCATATAGCCTGTGAAATGCTTTAAATTAATTGGATTGGAGCTTGGAGGATATTGCCGAGACTAACTATGGTAATTTGTTTGCCTTTAGGATCTAAATAGAAGATGCAACCATATTTTTAAAATTATCCCAATATGATATTAACCCTTATGTCGCGAAAAAGAACACATACAGTAGTTATACCTACTGCATTAATAAACTGTTGGCACTGGCTATACATTAGGGAAAACTCATTAAGGATTTCCAATGCACTTAGTCAAAGAAAAGAATAGTAAGGTCAATTAAAACAAAAACATGGATATCAAGGAGAGTTTGTATACTAATATCATGTGAAATCATGTTATGAGTTGATGAAATGGGACTCTATCTTCATATCTGTGATTTGTGTTGTAGTGTCCTCTCATAAAAAGTTCCATTGCTGTTTATGCATGTATTGTTTCTGCTTATTTGGAAGAGTGGGTAGGGTGAGTGGATTGGCTTTGGAAAGGAAAGCCAAAACATCCATTGATGACATTTATGGAGGCTTTCCAGTTTTTAATGGTGATTTACAGAAGCTGAATAATTGCCCAGATTTTCCTTGGTTTCTATCAGCCATTAGTTATGTGGACCAAGTGCTTTTAAGAACTTTTTTTCCTGACCATCATCCCAGTCTTATTAATAGTTGCAGAGCTGTTTGTTGATATTTGCTGTTAAATGACAGTTCATCTCTATTGATTGCTGACTTTGTTTCTGATTTGTGCATTGCACAAAGAAACATTACTTAGAGTAATACAGTATGCACTTCTCAAGGACATCTGACAGTACCTATTCCAACTACCAAGGGTGTAAAACATGGCAGCATATTGGCACCTTTTAAATTTAATTTTTATATAAATGATGAGGTAGATTGAAAAATCCATCCATCCAATTAGATGAGAGACATATTATTATAGTGTTATATGTGGATGATGCAGTAATTATCTTGAGGACTTGAGAGAACTTTAAGCACCTTCACACATCATTTGTGAAGAGAATCAGCTGGAATCAATTACTCTAAAACTAAAATACTGTAATGCCATTTCATAATCGGCTCAAAAAGTGCTTCTGGACTATTAACAACCATGTTGTTGAACAAATGCAATGTTTTTGATACTGGGGGTAATCTTTCAGGCTAATAGAAATAAAAGGGCTCATGCTGACTATGTTTCACAAAGTATATATATGAGTGCAGCAGCTATTTTAAGATTTTATCATTCCAGAAGAGGTCAATATATACTTGCAGCCACTAAGTACTTTGAGGCCAAGCTCTTACCTCACTTACTATATGGCACACAACTTGAATCATTTCCCAATCTTGTATCATTGGAAATCATTTAAACTAATTTTTTAAGAGCAGCTTTCAAAATTCCAATGCCTGGAGGCTGGAATGGTGAGAGGGGAGACTAGAACATGGCAAGCTATATTACTCTACTGGTTGAAGCTGACACTTTTCTTTTAGGTTTAGCTCCACTGACATTAAAAACATATTTCCAAGTGGGTGGAAATAAGCAGTTTACAACAAGCTCTCTTTCCTAGAACTTCCTCCCATGTACTTACTATCTTTGGGCTATGAGCAAACGAGGGTCACACTTAAGCAACCTCTGTTTGGCACTGACTGTCAAACGGATACTGGTAATACCACTCAGCTTTCCAAGACAGACAGCAGGAGATACATTCTGACAGCAGCCATGTCTCTTACCTAGTTTAACATCCCAGCTCAGAGAAGGGCTTTTATCTTAGCCCAATGCAATGATCTCTTTTCAACACCGATGACTGGTAGATACAAAAGGACACCACACTCATTACAAGTATGTCCTTGTGAATCAGAACAGGTAGAAATGATCAAACATGTTCTTTTTTATTTCCAGTTTTATACAGAACCTTGAAATGCTTTAATTATCCCACTTCTGACTAGCAAAACTGGATACAACTATCAACAGGGTGCGCAATTTCTACTTTCTGATAATAGAAATTCTGATAATATTGAAATAACATGCAAGGTTTTATGTGGAGGCATGCAAAATCAGGCAAAGAATAATTAAGAGCAATGAGACCTGCATGAGTATGGATAGCCAGAAACAACTTCTGCTTTGTATTAACCATTGGCTTTGGGGTGTACAGCTATTGTATTATATTTTTCTCACGTTTGACAGGATTCTAATTATAATTAGTTATAATTTTCATTATCCCATTTCAATAATTTTATTCTTTTATTTTTGAATATTTGTGTATGTGTGTGTGTATATATATACAGTATATATATAAGCATATATATCTATATACCTATATCTATATATACTATATAGAAGAAGACACCAGCATAATAATCCTACCAGCAGACAAGGGCAACGCCATGGTGGTTATGAACACATCTGACTACCAAACCAAATTAACCAACCTACTCCAAGACTCCACATACAAACCCCTAAACACAGATCCCACCACCTACCTGGAAAAAACCACTAGATCCAAAATAAAAGCCTCCCCCATCAGCGAAGAGATCCAGCAAAGAATCATTCCCAGAGAAAAATCATCCAGATGCCCTAAGCTCTATGGTCTCCCCAATATACACAAAGAAGGAACCCCACTTAGACCCATAGTCAGCTCCATAGGCTCACCTCTACAAAACCTAGCCAAATTTCTCGCCAAACAACTACAGCCCTATGCAGAATCCATTACCTCACACGTAAAAAACTCATTCCAATTGATAGAGATCATAAAGAAACAAAACTTACAGCCCAGTGACCTACTCGTGAGCTTTGATGTCATTTCCCTCTTCAACCAAGTGCCAATCAAAGAAGCCTTGACAGCTATCCAAAACAAATATAACCCCACCAAGCACATCCTAGATCTGACCAACCATTGCCTATCCAACACATACTTCATCTACAACGGACAAAAATACAAACAAATAGAAGGAGCACCCATGGGATCACCCCTCTCACCTGTCATTGCAAACCTCTACATGGAACACTTTGAAACCCAAGCTCTAGAAAAATCTGATCACAAACCCAAACTCTGGCTCAGATACGTAGACGACACCTTCATAATCTGGCCACATGGGAAAGAAAAACTAGACAACTTCCTCACACACCTCAACAGCCTACACCCCAAAATACAGTTCACCATGGAAACAGAAGCTAACAACCAGCTTCCCTTCCTGGATGTCTTAGTCTACAAGAAATCCAATGGCTCCCTAGGACACACCATCTACCAGAAGAAAACACACACAAACCGCTATCTGCACGCACTCTCACACCACCACCCAGCACAGATCAACTCCGTAGCCAAGACACTCATCTCGAGAACAAAACGCTTAGCTGATGAACAACACCTAAAAACCGAACTACACACTCTCACTAACGTACTAACATCCAACGGATTCCAAAGAAATAAGATTACCAACCTAATCCAAAAAGAAACCCCCACTAAAATCCAAGACAGAGAACAAGAAATAGGGCCAGCAGGCAAAGCCCTCCTCCCATACATAAAAGGCACCACAGACAGAATCAGCAAGATCCTCCACAAACACAACATCAAGACAGCATTCTGCACAAACCGAAAAATATCCACCATCCTAAGAAACCCCAAAGACAAAATTGAGTTAGAAAATCAAGGAGTATATGAAATCCCATGCACCGCCTGCCCCACCACATACATCGGACAAACCAACAGAAGAATAAGTGCACGCATTGAAGAACACAAGAACTCAGTCAGAAAAGAGGAACCAACTTCTTCCCTGGTCCAACACCTTAAAGCCACAGGACATAAAATTGACTTTAAAAATACCAGAACTATCGCCAAAACTGAACACTTTAACAACAGAATAATCAGAGAAGCCATCAAGATAGAAAAACGCCCACACAGCATGAATAAATGAGATGATACCTCCCGCCTACCAGCCATTTGGAAACCCACCCTTATTGACAAACGAGTCCCTAACACAAAGAATGACACTAGACCCACACTCACGAAAACCACACAGGATGTCACCACCACACTTCCACGCAAAAAGCAAACCCAAACCCACACTGATGATGAGGCACGACCACAAACCAGAAACCAGACCACAGCTACATCATTAGCCATTTTAAACCCCTCCAATCCATACATGAAGCAAACTGACACCCACCTTGAAGATATGGCACGACCACGAACACGAAGCCAAACAACAGCAATGCAGCTCTCCATCTCAAATCCCCCTGCAACTCAGACTAATCCGAGCACAACAAAGCCCCCACCCAAACAGAACACACCCCCATCCAATCAGAGCACAGCCAACCCCCCATCCAATCAGAGCACAGCCAAGCCCCTAACCAATCAGAACACACCTCCACCAATCAGAACACAGCCAAGCTCCCACCCAATCAGTTCATACCCCCACTGGCAGTTAAAAGGAAGAAACAGCTGCGATCACACATTGCTCCTAGAAGCACGAGGCCGAAGACGCCAGCCTGAAGATGACGAATGAGACTTCGTCGAAACGTCGCCAAGACACTTCCAATTTTACGCGGGAGAAAACCCGAATTACCAAAGACCTACATACAAACACCCGTGAAAACCTCAGAAAACATATATATATATATATATATATATATAGTATACTATACTATATATAGTTTACTATACTATATATATATATATATATAATATTTGAATACCAAATATAGGTAGTCCTCAACTTATGACCACAATTGAGCCTGAAAATTCTGTTGTTAATTAAGGTATTTGTTAAGTGAGTTTTGCCCCATTTTACATCTTGTCTTGTCACAGCTGTTAAGTGAATCACTGCAGTTGTTAAGTTAGTTACAACTAACTTAGTAGCCCGATTGTTAAGTGAATCGGGTTTCCCCATTGACTTTGCTTTACAGAAGGTCGCAAAAGGGGATCACATGACCCTGGGACACTGAAACCGTCACAAATATGAATATCAGTTGCCAAACATCTGATTTTTGATTATGTGACCGTGGTGATGCTGCAAAGGTCATAACTGTGAAAAATGGTCATAAGTCACTTTTTTCAGGGCCATTGTAACTTTGAACAGTCACTAAATGAACTGTTGTAAGTTGAGAACTACCTGTACCTTGAATACCGATTCTCTTGTGCTGGTTAATGACTGCAATAAAGTTATGTAAAGTATAACCTGCTGTAGGCAATCAGTTCAGCATGAATTTCTCACAAGATCTGAAGAACTTTCCCTCAAAAGAACTTAAGTTTATGTTGAACAGATAATATGATAAGGAAGAAAGAGGTACCCTAGGTACTCTGTGATCATTGGGACTTTCTTAGGTCCTATCAACTGAAGCTGAATGCTTTGACATCAAATCATTTTGTACTAACTGCAAATCATTTTCATCTCAAACATTTTGAACAAATCTACTATCAGAAGGGCAAGAGTTTTGTAATCCTCAGTTGTCACCTTCATCAAATGCTAAGTTCACAAAGCATTTTCTTAAAGCTCAAGAACTTGAAATTCCATTTTATGGTTAATACATTTGGTTAGCATCTTTCTGAAAGTTGTGGTGGTCAGCTCCTAAAAATGGTGGGCCAGTAGGAGCTCGACTAATGACCTTAATATTACAATCAGCTGGCAGAATCTATAAGCGCTTGTTTATGTGCATTATTTTGTGATACAAAATAATGAATAAGCATTATTGCACCCACTCCCAAATGCTAATTAGATAATAGAAGAAAGTTGCTTCTGTATACATGATTAGATCACTTTTTGTGCTTTAATTGGTCAAGTAATCTTTTTCTGTCACCTCCACTCATGCTTGAAGTTAAATAACCCACCCAGGAGTGCTTAGAAGACAAATATTCCATACAGTACGAGGTGACATTTACTGACCATTTGACCGTTATTAGCACTAATGTCAGCACTCATAAAAAGATGCTCTTGAGGCAATGAGAGGTGCTCTTTAGACTCTTCTTGAGCTCTTTTAATATGGGAGTTATTATTTGCTGATTGAATATTATCCCCCAAAGAATCTGCTTTGTTGTTCTTTTGCATCAGCATTTCATTCCAAAGTGGATTTTAGATTTACTTTTAAAATCTGAGAATCACTATGGCCTATGATTCCAGTTGTTATGACAGGATGGTGAAAAGAAAATGATTGTTGTAATCTGATTTGAGTTTGAGATTTTCCTCCGCTGTCCATAAATGGTAATGGCATATATCCTACATAATGCTAGGTCATAATGTGGCTTGCGTAGTGTGATGTGCAAATTCATACATTGTGGTTTAGAGTTATATGCAGACCAGACCATTATAGGTTTTCAGCAACCTATGGTTTGAGCATCCTGATTTTGTACTATGTTGAACATGAACAAAACAGAAGGTTTAACCAATTGAAACTTTTGCAGCGAGAATATAGCTGAGTCTTCTACTCTCCTTTGCATGCTGCTGATCAATTTCACTGAAAAAAATACGAAGAAACGTACTACCATAACTATTATTTGCCTTGTTGGGAAAAAGACATAATTATTCATATATCTTTTCTGATACTTCTAATTGTGATTGGGAAAATCATAACTCTCTTCCTATATGGGAATGACAAGGGCTACTTTTTTTCCCTTTCCTTTTTCCTTTTATTGGGTTTGCTCTTCAAGTGACCAAACGTTGCCTAAGAGCTACCAACTAAGGTTGTTCCCTTCTTCGCTAATGAAGAAGATTAAAATCCAAGCAGCCCAACATCTAAACTAAATTCTGCATTGTTATCTTAATAAAGGGAATGAAGTACAGGTAGTCCTCGACTTATGACCACAACTGAGCCCAAAATTTCTATTGCTAAGCGAGACGTTTTATTAAGTAAATTTTGGCCCATTTTACCACCTTTCTTGCCACAGTTGTTAAGTGAACCACTGGAGTAACACGGTGGTTAAGTGAATCTGGCTTCCCCATTGACTTCGCTTGTCAGAAGGTCGCAAAAGATGATCACATGACCCCGGGACACTACAACCGTCATAAATATGAGTCAGTTGCCAAGCTTCTGAAATTTGATCAGCTGACCATGGGGATGCTGCCATGGTTGTAAGTGTGAAAAACGGTCATAAGTTTACTTTTTTTCAGTGCCATTGTAACTTTGGTCACTAAACGAACTGTTGTAAGTTGAGGCCTAGCTGTAATATTTTGCATGCAGGAGGTACTAAATTTGATTCTAGATATCTTGCAGAAGTTCTGAAAAAAATTTGCTGCCTGAAATTCTACCAGCATTACTGGACTAACAACTAAAATTTTAATTACTATCCCCCTCTCCCCTTCTTTAAGCAACATGAATTTTGTGGGTGTTCTCACATTTTTCATTTCCTCCCAGCTTTGTGGAGTAAGGGCAAACAACTCCTGAAAATATTATTCATCTGTATCTCTGGAACTCTAGCTACAATATCATTCTGGTGCTTTTTTATTTTCCTTTTTTAATCCCAAAGAAATACACCCAGTGACTCTACTTATAAATTTACTGTGGGAGTCTGACTCTTCATGGGGAGCCACTTGTGTATTACTGGCCAAAGGCCATGATTCCTAATTCTCACCCTGCCACCTAACCGTGGGACCATGTTAGTACAGTAGCCTACAAATAACTTTATGCAGATACTTCTCTATTTATGACCATAATTGGGACAGGACCATCCATTACTAACCAATGTGGTTGCTAAATGAGTCGTGCCTGATTTTATGACCTTTTTTGCTATGGCCGTTAAGTGAATCATACAATTGTTGAGCAGATCTGGTTTTTCCTACTGACTTTGTTCATAGGAGCCCTCTGGGAAGATCGCAAATGGCGATTGTGTGATTCCGGGAAACTGAAATCTTTATAAATACATGCTGGTTTCCAAGTGCTCCAATGGCGATCACATGACCCTGGAGATGCGGCAACAGTCATAGTTGCAAGGACTGGTCATAAGCGACTTTTTTTCAGTGATGTTGTAACTGCAAAAGATCGTTAAGCAAACGGTTGTAAGCTAAGGGCTATCTGTAGTTGGCCTCACATGTAGGTGTGTAGGTGTAGGTGTAGGTCTAAACATATGTTGTATATAGTATGTATATGTTGTATATAGTATGTTTAGGTGTGTGTCATGTATGTGTTCACTTTGAGAGCAGGCAACTAAATTTCATTTTTGATATGTGTCGTGCCCACAGTAAAAAATGACAACAAATCGTGTCTTGTCTTATCTTGTCTCATCTCGTCTCGTCTCGTCTCGCCTCGCCTCGCCTCACCTCACCTCATCTCATCTCATCTCATCTTATCGCCGTTCCAGATGTGGAAGGTAGTAAGTAGCTATTTGTCTATATGAATCTTTCTTATTCCTCCAAATAGTGCATTGATTATACCCCACCTCCTATGCATCAAGCTAAAATCTTATGTTAAAATTCCATATACTCTAAATTAGTACCTTTTGTTGTACAAATTATGAACTCTGGCTGATGCTCAATGTAGAGATGCTATGCAATAAACAGTGGGATGCAGTTTAGATCATAATTATGATTTTTACAAGAAAAGTAACTAAAATAAGCAGGAAACAGTTTATTGATGCAATGCAATGCACATGTCTTGCTCCCAGGCTCATTGGAAGAGCTGAAATAAACATCTGGAGAATATTCAGCATTAAAAAACATTTTGAGCAGAATTTCAGGCATTGTATTAAGTTTCGCTTTAACACTATTGAAATAGGAATGTACTGTATACTAGAATATTACTTGTTCTTCTCTGCATTCTTTCTAGCATCTCAACATCTTTTTTATAGTGTGGTGACCAAAACTGGATGCAGTATTCTAGGTGTGGCCTTACTAAGGCTTTATAGAGCGATACTAGTAACGCATGTGATTTTGATCTCCTAAGTTGTCAATGCAACTTAGGATTGCATTGACTTTTTTGGCTGCTGCCACACACTGCGGGCTCATATTTAATTGATCGTCCAGTAGCACTCCAAGATCGCTTTCACAGTTACTACTGTTAAGCCAGGTTTCACCTAATCTGTAAATGTACTTTTGGTTTTTCTTGACTAAGTGTAAGACTTTACTTTTCTATATGTTGAATTTCATTTTGTTAGGTAGGGTGTTCAAGTCTGTCGAGATCTATCTGGATCTTGAGCCTATCATCTAGGGTGTTTGCTACTCTTGCCAGCTTAGTGTCATCTGCAAATTTGATGAGTTTCCCCTTCTATTCTCTCATCTAAGTCATTTTAAAAGATATTGACCTTGGTATCATTAAGATGTTTCAGTTCAGACTTCAGTTCCCAGAATTCCCCAGCCAGTATCATGGCCATGGGAATTCTGGGAGCTGAAGTCCACATATCTTAAAATTGCCATGGTTGAGAAACACTACTTTAATGTATTAATAATTTTCATGTCTTGTTCTGATTGTTAATTTTTGTTATTTTATTATTATAAAACACATTTTATTGTAAAACTGCTGTGAGTAACATTTTTTTCTCTCCAAGAGTTCGTACAATGCTGGGAAAATATGCAGCTGTTTTAAGGAGTTAGTTCATTAAAGCCTATATGATTCTTCAAATATCCACATTTTTTTCACTTTAGAGCGAGTGTAGATGTTTAGTAGCTGCAGATGTAAAATAGATAAATGGGACCAAGAAACAGCTTTGCAACCCAGATTTCCATTTATTCTTGAAGCTCATCAAGATTGACCTGATTTTGTTTAGTGAGCACATGTTATGTCAAAATATATAGTTTATTCATTTGTTATTACCACATAAAGGTATCAGAAAAAGAGTCAAAGCTGTGCAAAATGTCAGATTCAGTTGCAAAGCACGCAAGGGCAAAAATGTAGCATTCCTTTGCATGTTTTTTAAAGCAACCATATCTTTGCCCAGGATTATAAGTTAATTGCTTTAAACACCTAGAGACAGGTATTAGGTTGTATTCCCATGTGCTGTGAGGCCCCATTTGGGAACCAAATCTAAAGCTCTGCATAACTCTCAATGTCCTCAACCACAAATTCATGAATTAATAGAATAGAATAGAATAGAATAGAATAGAATAGAGCTGGAAGGGACCTTGGAGGTCTTCTAGTCCAGCCCCCTGCTCAAGCAGGAGAACCTATATCGTCTCAGACAGGTAGATGTCCAGTCTCTTCTTAAAAATCTCCAGTGATGGAGCGCCCACGATTTCTGGGGGTAAGCTGTTCCACTGGTTGATTGTCCTCGCTGTCAGGAAATTTCTCCTTAGTTCCAGGTTGCTTCTCTTTTTGGTCAGTTTCCAACCGTTGTTTCTCGTCCTTCTATCTGGTCCTTTGGTGAACAACCTGGCCCCCTCTGCCTTGTGGCAGCCCCTCAGATACTGGAACACTGCTATCATGTCTCCCCCATTTCTTCTTTTCCTTAGACTAGCCAGACCCAAATCCCGTAGCCGTTCTTCATATGTTTGGTTATTGGTTACCTCATTTCATTTCCATATTTTTGGGTACTATATATGCATCTGTTCCAATTTATTTTGGGCATGAAGACCACCAAATTTAATATTATTTCATGACAAATTAATTTAGAATGATTGCTCATTTAAGCATGTTAACTTCTCATTGAAAAGAGTAATAGGTCCACCATAAAAAATAGCTTTTATTACAAGAAAGAAACATATAATAGTATCTCCTTTGGTGTGTTAATTCCATTTTATGAAAAAGAAGCATATTGTTTTAGTTAATCATGTAGAAGCAAAATTAGTATGATTATGTGAAATGTGTTGTAAATTGTTTGCATCAACACTGCGGAACAAAGAATATTTAGTTATTCCAGATTGCTAAAGAATTTATCTACCTGAGTGAAAGTTTAGTTGGCACTATTCCATTTCATATTTTTTTAAAAAAGAAAAGATTCTAGCAGCAGGAGGAACATATCCTTAATATGTATCAATCCAATCTTGTGCCAGTATGATAAATTGTTGTAATTAAAAGTATCCCATGCAAATGAAACAGCGGATGCAGAGCAATTGTGCAAAAGAACACCCCATATTCTTTTCTGTTCTTTGCGTTGGTTATATAATTCTGTTATTTTCTTGATGGACCTAATGAATGGATGTCATTTGTTCCAGGAAGCTGTAATGCCTTGATATATTAAACCCCATGTATTCATGTATTATATTTGTATTCCAACCTGCAGCCAAGCAAAGATTCAAGGCTTATCTAATAAACTTTCTGTCCAGACATAGATTCACTTAAATGTAACAAGGTGGTTATATCATGTCCATGCCATATTATTTGACTCTTGGCTCCAAGAGGCCAGTGGCACAGATCCTACTCTTGTCTATGCATTACATCTCTCCAAGGAAATTCACATGTGAAGATGTTAAGGAAAACAGTCTAGCCTTCATGGACTGTGCAGTATACATTAAGGAAGACAGAAGTCTTAACATTGAAGTTTACAGAAAACCTACACTCACATCCAGTCAGAGCTGAAAAAGCTTCTTGGATGAGAAGCAAAATGTCTTCAAAGAAAAACAAAGTCCAGTTGCCTAGTGAAAAAGCATCTTTGGGATAATCATGACCTGGTTGACTGAGAATCTCCATAGACATTACACTAACCCACATATCTTAATGCAAATGTTTTCCCTTGCAACTTGGTTCCTCATCTCAAGTGGATATGGATTCCATATCAGTCTACAGCTAAATGTTTCATTCAAATGCAGATCTTCTTTCACCCATAATTAACAAAAAAAAAACACAGTAAGGTCTAATTTTACACTTGCTTACGCAGCAAAATAGACAAACTTTTGGAGCCAATGAATTCGTTTGGAATGCTGCAAGTATGTATGTATGACTATAGTATGCTTACAAAATGGATGGAAACTAGTCAAGGAGAGAAGCAACCTGGAACTGAGGAGAAACTTCCTGACAGTTAGAACAATTAACCAGTGGAACAACCTGCCTCCAGAAGCAGTGAATGCTCCAACACTGGAAGTTTTTAAGAAGAGACTGGACAGCCATTTGTCCGAAATGGTATAGGGTTTCCTGCCTGAGCAGGAGGTTGGACTAGATGACCTCCAAGGTCCCTTCCAACTTTATTATTATTATTATTATTATTATAAATAACTGCCATGGGGTGGGGATAGAGGATGCCTTGTCACAAAATGTCTGCCATAGTGGACTGGTCCTGTCACCAAGCATCCATTTACCAGACAGTGAATCAGTGAAGCTGCTCGGTATCATTCTCTTCCATCCCTGATTATTGTCATATTTCTTTTGAATAAATAGGTATATTTTCAACAAAGTACCATTGTGCCCTCTGACCATTTTATTTTTCTATGTTTACCTCAGGGATCTGCTTGAGGCCTAGAGACAGTCTTGTCAATAAATATTTCATTATATTTTGTTGATATACATTGAAAGCACTGATTTGTCCACCTTTTATAACTATTGAATTATTTGTCTCTTTGGACTCATTCACATGTCCCTATTGCTATTGGGGAATTACTGTTAGTGATTTCCAGTTTAATTTCAACCCAGCATACTCCTGATCAATTCCTACATCTAGATGAGAGCAAACATATAAACTACTCATTTCACCTAGCCAATATACAGTTTGATGTTCATTAGTAAATATTAGTAAATGTTAAAACATTTAACTGTTAAATACAAGATAAAAGGCAGGCAAAACAAGCAGAGAGATCTGAATCATAAGAATTTAAAATATCTATATGCCTCTAACTGTAGATTAAAAGGCACTAAACTTTCCAGAGCCACTGGGGAAATATAGTCTGGCTAATTAGCATGGAGAATCATAGGGCTGGACTGTACCTTAGATGTTTCTAGTCCAACTCCCAAAACTCTCAGATGGAGTGGCCTTTGGTTATTCCAGCTTTATGAACTCGGCAGTCAAATAGTGGCTGAAAGTAGAATACCAGGTGATCCTTTTTATATTCTGTAGCATTAAACAAACAATTTGGTGGAGAGATGATATGCCATATCTAACAATTGCCGTGGGATCATATCATGAAGCTGGCTGAAGCAAATTTAAGGGTTTCCAATGTCAAAGTTGTATTGATAGGTTCAAACAATACAGCTCTTCTCAGAGCCCATTTGAAATGAACTCTCTGGATCAGCATATTCCATGGATAAATTTCATAATAAACAATTACTTCAAATTAGAAGGTTTACTATGGATCCTGTTGGGCTTAGTTTCTGCTTTATCCAGTGTAATTAATATCCATACTTAGTAATGAGACTTACTAACCGTATGCTATTTTCTATTGCTGCAACACCAATAAAGTTGGCTATGGGAATAACATTTTTGACTGAGATCCTTTCCTTCCACTTTAAGGACAGGAGGAAGACTTTACTGTCATTGTGTGAATGAACTTTTTGTCTCTGTTCTGCTTTTCCTAATTAAATGATTCGTACTTCTTAGCTCTCCCCATAGGAGAATGCAGCATGTCCTTCTGTCTTCCCCTTTCCCCTTTGCAAAAATAAAACCTCAGAGATTCAGGGTTTTGATTAGCACATGTGTACTTTTATGAATAAATCTTGTCCTTTCAGAACTCAAGCATCTGCTTTTGGATACAGTATGCTAAATAGATTTGGTTCTACTGACAAATACTCTGGTAAATATCAGATGAAATGAACAGACTACAGGGTTATCTGTGTACTTTCAAGAATGTAAGTTTTCTTATTTAATACTTTTAAAAAAAAAATCAAAGGGAGGGAGCCTCTAAGACAATTAAGGAAAGTTTCTGCATTTGCATTAGTGCCTATGACCATCTGGAAAGCTGTCCCTGGTTTATGTCTATGTTTGTGGCTTATTCCAGCTGGGAGAAGCACACATTCAGTATCTGAAGGACAGGCATAACTTCCAACAAACCATGGATTAAAAATAAACTATGCAGTGCTTAGATGAAAAAGTAATGGCTAAATGGGCACATTGATGCTAAGCAAAACAGGCAAAAAACAAACAAAAAACAGAAGCTCACCTCTGTGCAAGAAGTATTGTTCCATCCTTGAGGCGCTGATTGATGGAATGTGCTAGAAGGTAATATTACAGTAACTGTATTGTCTTTCATTATATGGGATCTGATCAACAAAATAAAGTTGGTTTAAGAGTGAAATACATCACAAATTAGAACATGCATACTAAATTAACTCCTACCTATCTTACTGGTATGGGTAGACGTTATGGGGAGTAAAGAATGCTAGGAAGCGACAAACATCATCAGCACCTTTATAGAACTTCATCGCTCAATTCTGCAGTCATGTTTTCCCCCTTAAATCTCAATATATTGGACCAAACTGCTATTTTACTTGGATTCCCCCAAAATATTTTCTGATGACACAATACCTCTGTAAATGGGGATCAGCAACCTTCTTATGCATAGGGATCAGAGGCCATGCCACGGGCTGCATGATTTCAGATGGTGGGACACATCAAACATGTGAATTGTATGTAGCCTACCCTGTTGTAAGTCTTACTGTTTTGTAGCACTTATCCTTTTTTTTTTGATAAGCAATGATTACAGCCACTTTTCTGACTTTTATAACATATTTGAATGGCACTATTTTCTATGGAAGGGTTTTAGAGGTGTTATTTTCAAATTATGTTCCAATGAACCTCAGGATCCAGTGCAAACATGTTAAGGTTCTGAAAGAAACAAAGTTTATCTCAACCCAGCTGATTTTCTGTCACTTTTTCTTCTGAAAGAGAGGTACAAAATTTTAAACATTGAATACTTCTATCAAAAAAATGATATGCTTTTACTGTTAGGAATTATATTTTTAACATCATGAAAAAAGGGACCCAAATGTTAAAGGATTTAGAATTTAGGATTAGATTTAGCTTTCTCAGCCAATGCTATTTTCTATAAGTTTAAATATGAGGGCAATTTGGAAATATACCTCCGTTTGGATATCAATGACAGACACTCGCAGATACAGAACTTTTATTATACACATTAGAAAACTACAACATTACATTATTTTTCGATATAATCGCCATTCAAATTGAGGCATTTGTCATAACATCTTACAAGGTTTGAAATTCCTTAGTAGTAGTCACTCAGCGCCAAATCTGGGCTATAGGGGTGGTAATCAAAAATATCCCAACGGAACTGCTTCAGAAGTGAGAAGTGAGGAAAGCTAAGGCTCAAAATGAACTAAGGCTTGCGACCAAAGTCAAAAATAACAAAAAAAGCTTCTTTCAACATGTAAAAAACAAAACAAAAGTGAAGGAAATGATTGGTCCATTAGTGGGGGAAAGTGGCAAGAAGGTGACAAGCAACAAGGAGAAAGCAGAACTATTTAACTCCTTTTTTGCATCTGTCTTTACACAAAGGGAAAAAACAGTCCAACCTATCAAAAACAATACCATAAAAAATAGATTAGAAATACAAGTTAAGATAGGCAAGAAAATGGTAAGTGAGCACCTATCCAGCCTAGACGAGTTCAAATCACCAGGACCAGATGGATTAGACCCCAAGGTTCTCAAGGAACTGGCAGATGTGATCTCAGAACCACTGAACTATATTTTTCAAAGATCCTGGAGTACAGAGGACTGGAAAAGAGCTGATGTAGTTCCCATCTTCAAAAAAGGGAAAAAAATCAATCCAGGAAATTACAGACCAATCAGCCTGACCTCAATACCTGGGAAGATTCTGGAAAAGATAATCAAACAACAAATCAGCAAACATATAGAGACAAACAAAGTCATTACTAAAAGCCAACATGGGTTTGTCAAAAACAGATCATGCCAGACAAATCTTATTGCATTCTTTGACCAAGTGACAAAATTAGTGGACCAGAGGAATGCTGTGGATATAATTTACTTGGACTTCAATAAGGCATTTGATAAAGTAGATCACAACCTACTACTTGACAAGATAGAAAAATGTGGGTTAGACAGCATCACCACTAGATGGATTTGTAGCTGGCTGACCGGCCGTACTCAGCATGTGGTCCTCAATGGAACCACATCTACATGGAGGGAAGTGTGTAGTGGGGTGTCCCAGGGCTCTGTTCTAGGCCCAGTGCTCTTCAGCATCTTCATCAATGATTTGGACAAGGGGATAGATGGGGAACTCATCAAATTTGCAGACGACACCAAGCTGGCAGGAATAGCCAACACTCCAGAAGATAGGCTTAAGATACAGGAGGACCTGGACAGACTTGAACACTGGGCAGTATCTAACAAAATGAAATTCAATGGTGAAAAAAGTAAGGTTCTACATTTAGGCAAGAAAAACCAAATGTACAGGTATAGTATAGGTGGTACCTTGCTCAATAGTAGCAACTGTGAGAGATTGTCCTAGTGGACAATCACTTAGATATGAGCCAGCAGTGTGCTGCAGCTGCCAAAAAAGCCAACACAGTGTTAGGCTGCATTAACAGAGGGATAGAATCAAGATCACGTAAAGTATTAATACCACTTTACAATGCCTTGGTAAGGCCACACTTGGAATACTGCATCCAGTTTTGGTTACCACGATGTAAAAAAGATGTTGAGACTCTAGAAAGAGTACAGAGAAGAGCAACAAAGATAATTAGAGGTCTGGAGGCTAAAACATATAAGGAACGGTTGCTGGAATTGGGTATGTCAAGTTTAATGAAGAGAAGGACGAGGGGGATATGATAGCAGTGTTCCAATATCTCAGGGGCTGCCACAAAGAAGAGGGAGTCAAGCTATTCTCCAAAGCGCCTGAAGGCAGGACAAGAAGCAACGGATGGAAACTAATCAAGGAGAGAAGCAACCTAGAACTAAGGAGAAACTTCCTGACAGTTAGAACAATTAACCAGTGGAACAACCTGCCTCCAGAAGCGGTGAATGCTCCAACACTGGAAGTTTTTAAGAAGAGACTGGACAGCCATTTGTCCGAAATGGTATAGGGTTCCTGCCTGAGCAGGGGATTGGGCTAGATGACCTCCAAGGTCCTTTCCAACTTTTATTATATTATTATATTATTATTATTATTATTATTATTATTATTATTATTATTATTATTATTATTATTATTATTATTATTATTATTATTATTATTATTATTATTATTATTATTATTATTATTATTATTATTATTATTAGTTCTTGGGGTGTGTCCAGCAGTGTGCAGGCGAGCATTATTGTGAACCAACACCACACCGGAAGTCAGCATGCCCCGACGCTAGTTATGGATGGCTCGTCTGAGTTTTTGTAACGTTTCACAGTAGACTTCTGAATCGATGGTTGAACCACGCTCCATGAACTTCATTAGCAGTTCTCCTTTGGCATCTTCACATTTGGCAGGATTTTCTATGGCACCACTTCCGGTGTGGTGTTGGTTCAGGATAATTCTTGCCCACACACTGCTAGAGGCACCCAAAAACTTTTGAAGCAGTTCCATTGGGATGGTTTTGATTAATCCCCCCATAGCCCAGATTTGGCGCCGAGTGACTACTACTACTAAGGAATTTCAAACCTTGTAAGACGTTATGACAAGTGCCTCAATTTGAATGGTGATTATGTCAAAAAGTAATGCAATGTTGTAGTTTTCTAATGTGTATAATAAAAGTTCTGTATCTGCAAGTGTCTGTCATTGATAACCAAATGGAGGTTTATTTCAGAATTGCCCTTGTAGTTTTACATTATTCTAAAGAAAGTATTTTATTGCAAATATTTTACAGTGAATCTGGCCAAGACGAACACAATTTTTAATGATAGGTACTAAAACCACAATATCATCAATTAGTGAATCCAGTATGCATTCAAATATACAAGAATGTTTTGTTATTTTTCCAATTACCTCAAAAATTTTCAGTGGAAATAAATAACTCAGTAGATAGGTCTGTTTTCTAACAATAGGGCACATTTCATCAGGGGCTCTTCAATCATCCTAGTTTGAAGCAGCAATGTTTATTCCTTTTTCTGTAAGTGATATTTAATGTATAAAGAAACAATTGTTATAGGAAACTACCATTAAAGAACAAACACTTCCAGACTTTAAAGAAGCCTAGATACCAAAAGTATGCTCTGATCCTTCTATTATTTTAATTAACACTGTTCACTAAATTAGAGAGGAACAATTACACCTTTGATTCCCCAAATCTGCAGTGCTCTTCCTCACACAATTTCTCTGTCCTTTTCTGAGAAAAACTGAGCAAGGCATCTATGTGTACAGTTCTGTTCAGGTTCAAAATAAACAAATGGTCTCTGATTTGGGCCATTCAAGGTCATTATTTTTCTGAATACTGAACTAAGCTTCAACTAAATCGAGGATTCAATGGACAGCCCTTTGAAAGAAAGATTCTGTGATAATTTAAACAATAGCTTGACCATTTGCTAAAACAGCCTGGCTGAGCCTGAGTTCCCAGAGAAGAAAGAAAGAGCTGGAATGTTGAGGTCAAATATAACGATAGCAGCCATCTTTCACAAATAGCTAAGGACCTATCACTTTGGAGTGACTCAAAAAGAATGATGTGCATGGAAGATGCAAGCAATTTTTTTGTCACTTGTTGAAAAGGAATGGTGCCAAGGACAAAAGTGATTTCCATGAAACACCAAGAAAGTATTGCGTGAAAAATGGGAACTTTTTAACCCAAAGAAGACATTTGAATTATGTGGTGTGTGTATGACATTTGAAGTGCTTCCCAATAAATTTCCAGAATTTACAGGAATGCAGGTAGAGCATCTGCCACCATGCGATCTCAAGAAAAAAAAATGTTACCTGCTTATACTTGCAGGCGCCATTTTTTCTTTTACAAAACTGAGAAGCAGTGCTCAGCCCAATGAGCCAGTACTATTGTAATTCCACATTAGACAGTGATGGTCTTTGCCGTGACTAAAAGGTGGTTAATTTTAAAAGCATTCTTAATCCTGGATCTGATCCAGTTCCTACTGAAACAGGAATTGCACTGAAGCCTTGCTCACTGGTAAATAAATCACTAACTGTGAAGATGAATACAAATGTGCACTGTAGACACCTTGTAGCCTCCTCAAGGATATTACATCTCTGTTCATGTTGCATGGAGAAAGTAGAAGATATTTTTGTAGCCCAGCTGAGCTATTAGTGTTTTCCAGTTGGAAGAGGCCATTTAAGATATTGGATCTAACCATCCAGCTTTTGGATTATAGGTCATGTTATCTCTGATCCTCCTTATGATTGCTGGAATCACATTCAGATTCACATTTTATGGATGATCAACTGAATGAGAGTTGAAATTCCTTTATAACCATGCTGAACAGCATTTTCCTTGCTATATTCAGGAAATGCTAGCAGACACAGCAGGTCAAATCACTAATTCGCAACCCAAGTTTTTTCAGGTAAGACAGTATTACTAGATCCATTCAGAATAATTGGGCAGCAAAGTGTCAGGAAGCATTCCTTTTATTTCATAGTTTCAACCAATTGTTTCAAGATTTCAATTCTTTTGTTTTTACTATTAAAACTGTATCATTTTTGTTACCCAGATCTCTTTTCTTCTTCTTAGCTGAAATGATAATAATAATCCGATTTATTGTCACAAGATAGAACTAGAATGCCAGTAAAGCTGCAATTTATTCATCTAGCTAAGGAAACTGCTCTTAAACAAAAAAAAACACCATTGGATTTATTTTATTCTTTGCAGCTGACTGGAAATGTGTATCCCTTGCTGCTTTGGGAAAGTAGTATATCTAAGGGCTTATCATTACAGACTGAAAGCCAAGCAGAAGGATCTTAGAGGATGGTAAATTCTCACCAGACTCCTGCAGAAAGAGATACCGCTGATGCTTCGTAAATAATAAACAAACATAATCTTTTTAAAGATAATAGTTAGGAAAAGCAAGAAAATAATATAAGGCAAAATAGTACAGATCCACTCTAATCCTTCTTTGAATAATAAAACCATAGAATTTTAAAGCTGGAAGGGGCCATTTAAATCCAATTCCCTGTTCAGTGGAAGGATTCAAATTACAGCATCCCAGCCAGATGGCTGTCTAGCCCCTGCCTCAACATAGCTCCTGAATGACAGCCACCACTTCTTGAAATGATTGTTTCCCCTGTAAAATAACACTTATTATTATGAAGCTGTCCTCCTACAATGTTCAACCGGAGCTTGCCTTTTTTGTATCTTAAAACCATTATTCCATAACCTGGACAAGTCTTGACTTTTTTGTTTCAGCTATTTAAAGGATGCTATCATGCGCTCCACTCTGTTTTTTCTCTCAAGTCTAAAGATATTCAGGTCCTTAAATGACTGTTTTGGAATCTTAATTTCTAATTCCCCAATCCTGTTTGTTACCCTTTTCTGAAACTGTACCAGGTTTTCCATATATTTCTTAAACTGTGATGCCCAGAACAGGACCTGGTACTAGAGATGGGGTATGACCATTGCAGAATAAAGTGGAATGCTTTCTTTTCATGTTTTGGAAATCAAAACTTAAAATTCTATTAATCTTTTTTGGGGAGCCCAATTTAAATAGTATCAAAAAGAAATTAGAAATAATAAAAGAAAAAGTGACTTGGTTAATTCTTTTATATTAAATTTTCAAAAGAGGCTTGTTAAAACGTGGATAATTTTTGTGAGAATGGGCAAAAAAGAAGTAAAAACAAATCAAGTTCTATGACATTACTTGAATGGACTAAAGATTTTGTTAAAAACAAAAGGAAGGAATATAAAGCTGGTTTATTTGATCAAGTTTAAAATAGATATGTTGTTATTTCTGGAAACAATTAATGGACTTTTGGTGATACCAAAATTGAAATAATGATGTTTGATAGATATGTTTATAGGCAAGAGACAGGACACGGAATGAAGAGAACATTGGTAAATTAAGGGAGGTGAACAATTATCAAAATTGTTTATACTCATTATGATGAAGGTTGAAAGTCACATCTTCATATATTTCTTTTCTTTTTCACTACTGGAGTTTTAGTTTTCTTTTTTCTTTTTCTATATTACCTGATCATTAGCACTCTAAAGGTTGGTTGTTAGCTCTCTGAGAGTCATTGAGGCCACTTGGGGGTTTATCTGTATCTTCAGGAACACCTAAATCAGAGTGAAAATGGGTGTGGGACCTTCTTGGGACTGCTGAGAGTCCCAAGGATGGGGGTAGGGGTAGGGGTAGGAGAGGGGAGAAGAGAAGAAGCAGTTAATGGAGAAAACCTAGGAGAAAAACAGATAGAGATAAACAGGCCAAGAATCTCTTGCTTGATGTCACTACTTTTGATGCCCTCAGTGACCAAAGGATAAAAGAAATGATGCTTCTGAAGCAATCAACAGCTTTCAGTATGACCTGTTCCATACAGGATACAAGTTGGCAGATTTGTATGTTACAAACCTGTGGCAACACATATTATCTTTAAGATAGTTTCAGCTGTATGAGCACATACTTACGAGCTGTCATGCTTAGCAGATATATCTTCCATGTCCAAGCTTTCCATATTACATATATGGAACCAAAGGGTTAGGGAAACCACTGCTGATCTCAGTTTCATGTCTTCCTTTTGTTCCAGATCTAGTCCTCACTGGGCTTGGATTTGGCAAGACAAAAGTTCAGGGTGTCCTATATTTCACAGAAAATGCTGCTCCAATATGGTGCAGTTAGACTCAGCTGAAAGCACTTGCATAGCAGGCAGGAGAAGCTATGAGGTCTTTGGTAAATTACATTTAGATTTTCCAAGTATCTTATGTAAACAACATTTGAGCAAAGAATGCAAGGCATGATCATTTTCCAGGATCCATCTGGATTGTGTTTGAAAGGCTTTGATGTTGCAGTGCAAAAGGAAAGCTGCTTTTAAAATGACAGCAAATCCAAATGACCTCCTGGAGAACCATACGGATATGCCTGGATTAAAAATGAAAAAGTTTTCCTGAACCTTTTTAAAGTTTCAATCATTCTGAGGACTAGAAGGCAAAAGCAAAATGTAAGGCATATTTTTTTGCTCTGCAGAATGTCTTTGCCTTAGGAATGCTTAGTACAATACAACTGGGGGACTAAGCATAAAAGGAGGTACCAGAGACACGCTTACAAGGATACTACATCACAAAGCTCTAGATTTGGATGACAAGTAATTTAAGGCAAGGGCACGGGATGATTTCCATTCTAATTAGTTTTTATATTCTAATGGTTTCTGGCTATCATTTGTACAAATGGTAGGGGAAAAAGTCCTGGAATATGACTCGAAGTAACATAGGCTGCCTTCACTTCACAGAATATTTTGGAATGATTGACAGGATTCCCTAAGGATAGCTCCTCAATTTAGCAGCAGCCAAGATATCAGCCATAGGGGTTATATTCTCATATTTAAACACCTTTGCATCTGTATTAAGAAGACTAGGCAATTCAGTGAGATTTCTCCATACATGTAAATGAGAATTTAAAGATGCATATACATTCTATATGGATATATTATTGATAAAGTCATATTTTTTTCTATAGGCAACGGGAGTTGTGGCTGTCACATAACATGTGGAGATAAAAACTTATAGTTGTGGAGTTAACTACTGTCCCTGACTACCACACAGTTTGGATTTGCATTGGTCATTGCAATTAGCTTTCCATCATTTAAAATTATATTCTATAATACTGGTTTATAGGGGAGTGACAAAGATACTCTCAGGAGGTGAAATGAAAATGTTTCCTTTTTCCTTCTGTTTCTCTCCAGTATTTGTTGAGAACTGTGTAGATTTTAATGATGGATGAAGCTTCACACTTCTAGACACTTCTACAGTTGGGCTGCCTTTGGCTTTTTTTTTTTTAAAGATTCACATGAGAATTTGATTCATTTTCAGGTATTTCTCATAACCATGGATGTCTGTAAGAGAGCAAGGGACAGCAAATTCTCATATTTAAATATCTTTATGATTAAAGGCCTGGCTTAAAGAATGATTAAAGGCCTGGAGACTAAAACATATGAAGAACAGTTGCAGGAACTGAGTATGGCTAGTCCAGAGAAAAGAAGGACTGGGGGTGACATGATAGCAGTCTTCCAGTATTTGAGGGGCTGCCACAAAGAGGAGGGGGTCAACTTATTTTACAAAGCACCAGAAGGCAAGACAAGAAACAATGGATGGAAACTAATCAAGGAGAGAAGCAACCTGTAATCAAGGAGAAACTTTTTAACAGTGAGGACAATTAACCAGTGGAACTGTTTGCTCCACCACTGGAGATTTTTAAGAAGAGACCAGACAGTCACTTGTCTGAAGTGGTATAGGGTCTCCTGCTTGAGCAGGGTGTTGGATTAGAAGACCTCCATGGTCCCTTCCAGCTCTATTCTGATTGAAATGCTAAAACGTATATCTCAACATCACAATGCAAACTCCACCCCTTTTTATCTGCATCTTGACATCCATGCTCATAATGCGTGTTTTGCCATTGTGATGAAACCTCTGGATTTAGCAGATGCCTCTGTTCTTTATAGAGAAATTTTATCCAATTTTGCCAATGAGATGCATTTTCCCAAACATTTAGCTTAGTATGAACAATGTCTGTATTCCTTCACTACCAGATGCAATTCTCTGTGCTCTTTCCCATTATCCCCAATCATGCACACATTTATTGCAAAATTTAGAAAAGTGCTAATTTTGAAAACTGCCTGAGTTTCAGTTTACATATTGATTTAATATACAAAGATAGATTCTGTCAACTTTTAATATAAAAAGAGTGGATTTCTGTCTCATTGGTATTATTTGCTGGGACAAAGTGATCACAATAACATCTACAATAAGTCAGAGTGGGAATGTTCTGCATCAAGTAAACTTTAAAGAAAGTTAAACAGTATGGGAGTGAAAATCCAGCACAGGGAAAAAAACATTCCCTTCGCTTTTTTGAGATGCCAGACCAGCCTCAATTCATGTGCCTCCAATCCCCTTGCTTGCTGCAAAGCCAGATTGGAATCCTTGGCTTGCTCCTTCCAGCCCATTTTGGAGCCAGTCCAAAAGCGAAGGGAATGATTCCCACCCCACCCGATCGCTGCGGGGCTTCATTTCCAAAGACTCTCTGCACAGGCTCTGTACAAACCGAGATCTGGGACTGAAAAAGCAGCAATGGGAGTGAAGGGCTGTTCAAAGGAGGAGGAGGAAGGAGAAAGGGGAGAAGTCACTACCGAACAGGCAAGATGTGATGGGTGTTGGGGCGTGGTAGGCCTGGCTTCAGTAAGCAGTTGCAGGGTGGATGGGACAGCTCCCCCTCCCCCACCTGCCTCGTGGCAGCTGGCCCCCGCCTCCCCCTCTGCCTCCCCCCTGCAGAGAATCGGTTGATAAATTATTTCAATCCCACCACTGACTATGCAAAGAGGGAAAAACTATTAAATGAAATACAAAATAGGTTGATACTGTTGAAGAAAAAGTCTTCATCATGGTCCAGTCCAAGCCGGGAATAAACAACATGGCAACTGCTTTAGAAAGAAGGTTGCAGTTTATTGAAGAGGAGAGCCAGACAGAAAGATGGCTCTGGAAGAAAAGAGAGAGAGAGAGAGCACATGTAGGGAGTGGGTTTTTATACCTTCTTGAGCCTTTTGTTTGGAGTTGTTCCTGTGGCATGAACTTTGACCTGAGTCTGAGTGTGCCCTTTGGCATCTGTGGGTTAATCCTATTATGTCCTGTCTTAGAGTTTGGGTGGGGTATGTAGATTTTAGGTGTCTTTGTCTTCCTAAGCTTCTAGCTGGGGGCCTCCAACCTTCCTGGATTATTTACATCTGCATTTCTACAGAGCTGGTTTCTGCTTGGGGGAAGGAGACTTGGGGCTATTAAGAAAAACTGGGCATGCTTTTCTGCCTCTTTAATATTTCCTTCTCTGGGGGGGGGGTGACTTCCCACAATACCAATGTCTTTATTGCTCACACTGGGGATATAGTGACAAATCTTTGCAAATTGATTAATCCAGATCTCCTAACAAAGGTACTGTAAGCATACCTGTTTCTGATTTTACCATTAAATATTTCTCATTCCAGAACTGTGGCTGAAAATATCATGCTAATAGATTTAGTCTAATATCCTCTAGATCTAGATCACACACGATCCTTTCTAAAGTTGAAATATAAAGTATGTTAATCACTACGACCTGAGCCAGATATCACTTGGGAGAATCATGGTTGTCATGGAGGACATGAACTCTCAGAACCTGCCTGCAAGACATATTGGTTAAAGGGTCCCAACACAAGAAATGTGGGGAAGGTCCAAGAGCTTGCAAAAAGATCCTCCATAGGCTGAATCCCTAAGTTGAACCTGTTGCTCAACTTAAGGTACAGGCATTCATATCCCATCACTCCTACACTAGAGACACAGATACAGACACAGTTTTCTCTTAAGACCATCACCAGCTCCTTACCAACCCTGAATTTGAGACAACTAAAGTCTTCAAGAATCTTCTCTTGCTCGAATCATCCACAGTGTATGAATGGGGGAAGTGAGTTATGTTTCTTTCTGTTTCCCCACAGACCTAGCTGGGTGAATATGATCTTATTAGGACTTTCCTATTGGTCTATGTTTTCAGTTCTGTCTGCAGGGAAAAAGAATAATTAAACTTCAGAGCTGTTAAATGGGTGAATTTCTTTTAGGGACATCATTATTTATTTTGAAAGCTACTGGTCACAGGTTATTTGCACTTGTTTCTAAATTTATTTCCTCTGTTGTTGTCACTAACAAAAATGCTAGATTTTAAAGAGGATGCAGTTCTTAATGACTGATGAAAGAAAGGGCATTTGTCCTTCTGCGTTAGAACGCAATAAGCAAATGGTGACTCCACCACTACTCATTTGCATTCAGAGTGGACCATTTCATTAAGAACTTCATTAAGATGGTAATGTTTAATGTTTCCTGGAAAAAATTAGTTTTGTATTGAGGGGGGGAAGGGAAGGGATGTTGTTCAATTATATAATTAAAGATGGGGAATTAAGGGAAGATTGCAAAGTGCTTGCCGAATGTTTAATGGTAAAACTTGTAAATAAGTTTAAAAGAAAATTGGGATTTAAAAGTTCTTTTATATTTGTGTACATATGAGGCTTGACTGGAATTCAGTTGCTATAAGCCAGAGAAATCTGGGGATATGGGGACAGAAGGCAAATTGATCATGTAGGGGAGTGAAAACCTTTTGCAAGCAGAATCTATTTACATCACAGTCTTGGCAGGGATAACTTTGAACTGTCAGTGAACCAGTGAACATGTTTGGAATGCTATTAAAATTTAGATGTTAGAAGTTGTATGCAGAACAAATCTGAGGTTCCAGCTTCATGTAAGTGCTCTATATTCACAAACAGCCCCAGTTGATAATAATCAAGCAGGGTTGTGTGGCTTGTTATGGACAGGAAACACTTAGATTACACTTATTTCCAACCCAACCACAGACCTCAATCACTCAGGTGGGGTGATGTATGACAAGACAAGAGATTTATTGCTCTTTCCCTCAATCTGCCATTCAGTTATTTTTCAGTAATTGCACAGCTCTTAACTAAAATAAAATAGTTCAGGCATGTAAATGTATGCATAATAAAACTGAGACAATAGCTTATGTAACCAAGTTATATATAGTTGAACTGCAGTGTAGGAAGCATAGCATTTTGTGAGAACTTCTCCACATGGAATGTTACTGAATGTTATCATATATTGGAAGGGGGAACCCATTTTTAGCTCTGATTATGTTTTTTGCTGTTCTTAAAACCCTCTCTATAATTCAGTATGGAGGGTCCCTGGAAGAAGGCAAAAAATCCATCTGCCCTATAATTTTTAAAAATGAGATTCTTTTCTTCCTACAAGTCTCTGCATCAGGAGGAGGTGCTGCTGCTGGTCTCTGGCTCTTTGTTTTGCAAATAGATCAAGTGATTGCAGGTGGATTTTCATCTGTAGCAGAGAAGCAAGGCAGAGGCTCACCAGAGTGGACTGATCTCTCTGTTGAGGATGATTTGAGCCCACAATGCTTTGTAGGGTGGCTGAGCTCATTGGTTTTCATCACACATAGAAAAATACCATCCGGGCTCCTGAAGGTGCTTCCCCAGTCTCACAGGGATGCTGGTAATCTGTTGGTGATTTCTACAAGCAGTTGAATACTCCAGCTGCTCTGCAACCCTAGGAAAGGGTTATCTAACAAAATTAAATTCAGTGGTGAAAAAAGTAAGGTTCCACATTTAGGCAAGAAAAACCAAATGCACAGGTATAGTATAGGTGGTACCTCGCTCAGCAGTAGCAACTGTGAGAGGGATCTTGGAGTCCTAGTGGACAATCACTTAAATATGAGCCAGCAGTGTGCTGCAGCTGCCAAAAAAGCCAACACAGTGCTAGGCTGCATTAACAGAGGGATAGAATCAAGATCACGTGAAGTATTAATACAATTTTACAATGCCTTGGTAAGGCCACACTTGGAATACTGCATCCAGTTTTGGTCACCATGATATAAAAAAGATTTTGAGACTCTAAAAAGAGTACAGAGAAGCGCAACAAAGATGATCAGGGGACTGGAGGCTAGAACATATAAGGAACGGTTGCTGGAATTGGGTATGTCTAGTTTAATGAAGAGAAGGACGAAGGGGGACATGATAGCAGTGTTCCAATATCTCAGGGGCTGCCACAAAGAAGAGGGAGTCAAGCTATTCTCGAAAGCACCTGAAGGCAGGACAAGAAGCAATGGATGGAAACTAACCAAAGAGAGAAGCAACCTAGAACTAAGGAGAAACTTCCTGACTGTTAGAACAATTAATCAGTGGAACAACCTGCCTCCGGAAGCTGTGAATGCTCCGACACTGGAAGTTTTAAGAAGAGACTGGACAGCCATTTGTCTGAAATACTATAGGATTTCCTGCCTGAGCAGGGGGTTGGACTAGATGACCTCCAAGTTCTCTTCCAATTTTATTATTATTATTATTATTATTATTATTATTATTATTATTATTATTATTATTATTATTATTATTATTATTATTATTATTATTATTATTATTATTATTATTATTATTATTATTATTATTATTATTATTATTATTATTATTATTAGCAGATAGCTTTGTCCTGCCTCATATGGAGAGCACGTTGGAGGATGTAAACCAAATGAATGGGAGGAGATTAGCCTCTGTTCTTAAAAAAAGCTCTCAGATTCCTTTTAATTACTTCCAAGAAAGGCTATCTGAAGCTGGGGTATCCAGGCAGAAAATGCATTCCAGTCAATTCTCACAAATGAGGTTTCTTTCAAAGGCATTTTCAGAGTCACCCCTTTCCACAAGTCCTTGCAAATATTCAGCCACGCCAGTAATCTCACAATTGTAGTTTACTGCTTTGACCAGGATAGTAGTGGAAGCCAAAGAGATACAGTAAATATTGCTGTTATGCCTAAGAGGGAGGCTCCAGCAGATAAAAGCCCCCTCTTTCTGGTTGTCTACATTCATGTCTTAAGGTGCTCACAACACAAAACAAAAGGAGCAGTTGTAGGTCTCCCATGCACTCTTGCTCAGCAAAATAAATAAAAATCCTTCTTTTCTTTTTAGACTTAAAACACCAAAAGGAGAAAGGAGCTCATTGCTGGCTGTGAAGCCAAACTAAAATGGAACCCACCGATAGGTAGCACTCGGCAGTGGAAATTATTCATTTTGTCTGCCATCTAAGCCACACTGAGCATCTCAGCAGGAAGCAACACCCACCTATGCCTGGCTTCTGAGAGGTGCTGTGGCCTACTTTGGTATAGCTTTCTTATCAATCCCCATCCATACACAGGGGGAAAAATATGCATACTGGACTTTGAATGGACCATAGATCCAAGGTTGTAGAGGGCATAGGAAATAGCCTTGAAGGATAGGAGGAAGAGGCGTTTCCAAGACAACCGTGGGCAAAAAAATAACTTGAGAAAAACATCTCAGACAAGCCCCTCCCTAGATCACACTTTAGATGTTATCAAAAAATACCATCCTGAACTATATGACATAGCATAGGTTGCTTGGACTGGTCCACCTTGTCGGTTGACAAAGGGATATATATATATTCCAAAAGTATATATTATCCTGCCCTTTGGAGATTTTCAAACTCAAGGCATTCCCATACAATCCTATTCTCAGCTGGGGACAAGGATCCAGGAAAGGACAGTTTTATTTTCTCTCTTCCCATAATTGATTAGTTACTTACTAATCAGGTACTTACCTATACTTGCCTTCTAGTTTCTGAGTGGCCTGAGTAGATGAAGAATCATCTTTCTTGTTTTTGCCTAATCCATCATGATGGCAGCTGGTAGCACCAGTTCTTCCCTAAAGTGTAGACCTTATTTTTAAAACCGAGCTTCCTTGCAGTAGTTATTGTCCCGCTCTTTGGCCAACATACTGACATCTGTTCTCCTCTTTGGCTGAACAGCCTTGACTGTGGCTTGTTTGAAGGCATTGATTGGGGAGGGGCAGAATAAATTGGATGCATCTAGCTGACCTTAGATGGGGGGAGGGGGGAGGAGAAGCAGCAACATCCATTTGGAGGAAAGGAGAAGACAAGAGGAAAATAAAGCCAAAGCAGTATCGCTGAAAATTCTGCCCCTTTTGTACATGCACCATGATGTCACACATATACAGTCTCTGGAAAAGCAGAGCTTGCAACATGATGGCACAATGCTGCTTTTGTCATTTCAAATAGCCAAAGGCATATTGAACAGAAATTACCTTAAAACAGCTCAGGACTCTGCCTGACCATCAGCAGTTAACTCTACAAAGCAGAACAGAATGTTACTAGAGAGAAAGATATAGAATTGTAATTTTTCTCTCTCTCTGTGTATGTGTGTGCTGTCTTTAGTGGGGTTAAAACATTCAAAATCAAGAAAACAACACAAAACCAAAAGGAACAAAGATGGCAGATGATAAATCCAGATGGAACAAAGAAAAGAAGAAGAAAAATATATATATATTTGTAAAAGGATTGGATAAAGAATCAAGTCCTTAGAGCCCTTCTAAATATAAGGAAGGTGAGTCCCATCTAAACTGCTACAGAGAAGGACACTTCCAGGGTCCTGATAGATGGCATCGCTGAATTGATAGGAACTGCCATACTGGATTGACTGGACAAATACTATAGGAGATAGCTAGTCCCTCAAGTAATCTGACTCTGATTACTTGTAGGTCTTTAGAGGTAGATGTCAACGGTGCTAACATCGGATGTTCTTGCTTTGACAACAGATGGAAATGCAGCCATTTTCTCTATTGCTTTTAGAATTAGTCGATGCTGGGAGGGGGAATAGGGATGAGAGTCCAGCTAGTCATAACAATAATAATTTAGCCATGGGAACCCAAGGACATTGGGCCCAGAGCTGATAGTGTTTTAGCGGGCTGGAGAGCTGGGGAGAAAGCCCGTGCTTCAAGCTAATTGGGGAATGTGATTTATGACTGTTTATTGGAGGGGGGAATTGTCCTTTGTTACTTTGTATCCAGGGGAGGGGAATTTAGTTTTTGGTTTCAACTATGTAGTGCCGATACTTTGTTTCTTGAATAAAAGATTCTTTAAGGTAAACAATGCCTCGAAGTTCTTTTGAAGAGTTTCGTCTGTCAGAACCATGACAGTAGTGACTAAAACCCTGAATCAAACCCAGAAGCAAACTGGCAACTGGTGCAGCTTGTGAAGCAGAGGTGGACATATTGAGGCATGCTTATCGTTGCACACAGCATTGCCTTATGGACCAGTTGAAGCTTCTGGATCGTCTTCAAGAGTAGCACCATGTAGAGTGCATTGAACAGCATATCCTGTGATGTAATCTTCAGCGGTTTCTTTTTTCTTTTTTATATGGAATTTTGTATGAAAAAGTCAAATAATTATGTGGTTATAATATCAATATCATAAATTCTAATTAACACTGATGGAACGTATCATTCTCTTTTCTTTATTTCATTTATTTATTATCACTTAAGTCATTTATGATCACAACCAAAGCTGTCTCAATACTAAATCCCAGCCTGAAACCTGACTGAATCAGGTTAAGATAATCAGTTTCCACCAGAGTCCTCTTCAGCTGCAAACCAATCACCTTCTTAACAACCTTTCCTCCCAAATCGTACAACTGTAAATGTTTACTTTTCTAGCTGTATTGCCCAATCTAATTTAGCCCTTATTATCATGGAAGATTTGAAAAGTGGTTCTTCCACTTTTCAATATAGATCTAATTTAAACATTCCTTGTGGAATGTAGCAAGTCAATACTTGGCTTGCATGCAAATTTAATTGTAGGTAAGCTAGGCCATTAAAAAAATAATAATTTAGAGGGTCTGCTGTAAAAAAAGGATCTAGCTTCTGTATTTAATTTCCTCTGGATTCTTTCACATTTTATTTATTTATTTCTTCACGTGTTTGCTTTTAATTCTCTTGTAATATTGTCACCTTTGTTAAATCTACAATTTTCTCTTGAATCAAATTTCCTCATATTAATCAATTATGTAAATCTGAAATATGGGTTTAGGACAATTAGACTCTGAGAGATGTGTAAGTATGATAGGCTAATGTTAAAATATTTTTGGCAATGAATTAATACTATTTGGTGTAAGCTGTAGATCAGGGCTCAGAAAACTATTTTCAACCATATTTAGACATAAGTTGAGGATTTTATTTGGAGTCTGTTTCTCATTCTGACAGCTTTCCTTATCAGATCCAGTTTGTAAATTGTGATGGGCTAATTTGACATTTTTGCTCCCAAAGATGTATTGGGATGAATTGCCCTTCAAAAATTGGAATGTCTTTCACGGCATTCTTCTCAAAGCTCAAATTATGCAATAATTATTCTTTTGAGTCTCCTTTCAAGCTGGTGGGAAAAGGGATGTCCTCAAGCTTTTTAACAAATGCAAGATTATTTTGCCATCACAGTTATAAGTTCTTCCAAAGTCATGAAGTAAAGTAAGAAACATTTCCCCACAGCTAGCTGTTATTTCAATGCAGGGAGAGGTACTTTTCTGACAGTATTTATGGAGAAGACCTACAGTCATTTTAATTATGCACAACATAGTGGTGCCTGCTTCGCTGATCATAATTGCACCTCTGATCTGTTTTATTTTGTGATTTAAGTATCCTTTAAAGCCTTGCTCTGGGGTATGATTTACAGCAGCAGCACATTGGTGATGAAGAGGCAGCCATTTACAATGGGGCCTCAACCATTGGAAGCAAAAAACATCATGCCTGGTGTTGTAAAATGTGTGTGTTGATAGGACTGAACATTCTGCTACTTTTTCCCAGAATAAATGGGGATGAAATAACAAAGCACAAAGAGAAACTCCAGTATGTCTTTGTTCCTATGAGAGAGTGTCTTGCTATTTTTGGGATAGACATTCAGATCCCCAGAAGCTGGCCCATCTTTCTTGGAGCACACTAGCTTCAGGAGCAAATGCTATCAACATTTCAGTTAAATTAAAGCTATCTTGGTCACCTAAATTCTTTTTTTTTTAAGTGAAACATGGCATTTACACTTAAAGTGACTGCTAGCATGATTTAATTCTCCATGTCGCCTGGTTGCTCTCATTTATTGGCAGAGATGTCAGCAGCACAAGTCTTGTTGGAGCTGTTAAGGCCACATTGGTGTCACCAGATGACATGACAATGGGTGATCAGGGAAGAAGATGAAGATGTGAGGAGACAAAAACTATGTTTGTTTAGCATGAAATTTCCTGTCCTAAGAGCAGCTTCACGGGTTGCATTTTTGATATGCCACTTCTTTCTTTCTTTCTTTCTTTCTTTCTTTCTTTCTTTCTTTCTTTCTTTCTTTCTTTCTTTCTTTCTTTCTTTCTTTCTTTCTTTCTTTCTTTCTTTCTTTCTTTCTTTCTCTCTCTCTCTCTCTCTCTCTCTCTCTCTCTCTCTCTCTCTCTCTCTCAATGAAACTAAGGGAAGATTAATATGTATTTGTATTTATAAAGAGGGTATGTTTCAGGATGAGGAAAATTCTTTGGTTCAACCTGGCATTACATTATCAAAGAGATAAAGCCCAGAAATGAAGCCCCACACATAGATTTTTATTATTGTCCTTGAATTAAATTATTTAAATTATTAAATTATTTAAATTAAATAATCATTTTCTGATTATTCCTCTGACATGCAATCATTTTCATCCTAACCCAATAAAGTGTTAGAAACAAATGATGTAACAGGGCTCAAAATTCTGCCTGCCTTCCTGCTTGTGGGACCATTTGAAAGATAACTTTCTAAAAAAGGAACAGAATGAGACCAAATTTCATTTGGTGGAGAAACAGACCTTCCTCCCAAAAACAGATTATGAAAATGGGATAGATCGGGTTGGGAATTGGGGAGAGAAAATTATAGGAAAAGAAAAAGAAAATCCAGTGGTGTCTCAGAATGCTGCCAACTCCTCTATTCTAATACCTTCTCCCATTTTGTGCTTCCTAGAGCACACCTGCACACATTCACAGATGCAAAAGGGGAATGCACAAGCATGCATGTATACAGAGATGAAACAGGTTACTTGATTATGTGGGGAAAAATACTGATGTCTCTTACGGCCATTGTTGGTAAAGGGTTGGAAAGAATTCAGAAAACCATGTTCTGCATGCTTTGCCTATCATTATATTCTTTTCAGTGTTAGAAATAATAGAAAGTTTCTATCTTCAATAGGATAATGCTCTAAAACCTGAATGGGATACAATCAAATTCTCTCTCTCTCTCTCTCTCTCTCTCTCTCTCTCTCTCTGAAACTAAGGGAAGATTAATATGTATTTGTATTTATAAAGAGGGTATGTTTCAGGATGAGGAAAATTCTTTGGTTCAACCTGGCATTACATTATCAAAGAGATAAAGCCCAGAAATGAAGCCCCACACATAGATTTTTATTATTGTCTTTGAATTAAATGCTCCATTTCCTTTCTCTATAACTAGACCAACAGATGGTAATTGATATATGAAATCTCAGAAATATTGACTCCAACAGATATCAAGCAATCAGGTAAAGAGCTGAAAGAGACAGGTACACAATATGCTACGTTGGCTAGTGTTCATTTTGGGTCTTATTCTTTCCAACCTGACAAAATGTTGGAAAGAAATAATCTAATGGGACATGGGACTGTGTCTGTCTCTCTGTAATCAGCATGATGACACACCAAAAATCCAGACAGAATGGAAACAAATTTGGAAGATGGTGGGGCAGAGAAGCTGGCAAAAAAAAAAAAACTTGCATTCCTATGTGAGAAACAGTTTGCAGGTGGCATAGAAAATTGTGCTAAGTTCTTCATTCTTAAGCTTGTTCCTTCCTGATCTTATGGCCCTATGCAATTTACACAATGCTTTCTATGTGCACATAAATCCCCAATATGAACATGGTGGATAGAGAATTTAGAAAGAGTTCTAGAAGCTATGTTTCTCCTTCTCCTTCTCCTTCTCCTTCTCCTTCTCCTTCTCCTTCTCCTCCTCCTCTCCTCCTCCTCTCCTCCCTCCTCCTCCTCCTCCTCCTCCTCCTCCTCCTCCTCCTCCTCCTCCTTCTTCTTCTTCTTCTCTTCTTCTTTTCTTCTTCTTCTTCTTCTTCTTCTTCTTCTTCTTCTTCTTCTTCTTCTTCTTCTTCTCTCCTCTTCCTCTTCCTCTTCCTCTTCCTCCCTCCTGCTGCTGCTGCTGCTGCTGCTGCTGCTGCCATTCACTAAGTTTTATTTTGGTTATATTATTCAGTGTAATATGACAACTCAGAAAGGGCATTATTTTAACTAACTTAAATGTGTTATATGAATGCAGACATTTTGCTAGTAATAGCGGTAAAACTGAAATTAACTCATCAGCTGCAATTTGAGTTTTGGGCAGGGCTCAGTTGAATGCATAGTGGAACAATAAGACCATGATAATTATTCCTAATCCACATTTGTATTTCCAGCATAATATCAGAATCAAAATTCTGCATATGTAAATTGAGAGTGTATTGCTTCTGTACCTCTAGAAAATTTTGTTGATTACATAGAAGTCACTTATTCACTTATTGTTACTTATTCAGTTTCTATCCAACCTTTCTATTATGCAGATCATTCAGGGGAGTCAGAATCAAACAAATGTAAAAACATTATAAAATCTATTAACAATTTAAAATTAGGAACAATTAAAACATTACTAATCATTTAAATGATTAGTAACAAAACATCTAACATTATTAACATTTTGAGGCCAGGCAATGCCATGATGTTCTTCCCTCTTTATAGATTCACTCAGTGAATTTCTTTACATACCATATTAAGCCATAAATGGATGGGTTCAATTACTGCTAAACTGTATATCATGGTTTGCAAATTACAAAGGATAGAGGTACCCAACATCCAAAGCCAGAACAAGATAAACCAGTATTTGTCTATAAACCTGACAGTGATGACATTAATTCCATATACTTTTGTCTCTTTTGTTGTCATTGTTTTTTTTTATAGGAATGAATATTTATTGTAGTGGCTTCTTGGAATAGCTATGCTTTTGATGTTTTTTTTAAAAAACCAGAATAGTGAGATATTGCTAGCAGTGTTATCAAATGAAAGCATTGCCAATCATGCTTCTGTGGAAACATTTTCCTACACTTTTCTCCTTCAATCACTGTTTCAGAGCAGTCTCTGCTATTTATTCCCACTTGATTGCAATAAGCCCAATGCATCTGTCATACTAAGCTGGAAGTGAAAACTTCAATCAGATCATCTAGAATCAAATGAACATAAAAATGGCAGGTTCCTAATGCAAATGTGACACTTACAAGAGGGGGCACATCAGCCAGAGAGTTCAACTAGAGAGAAACATAACACTTACAAGTCTTTCCCTCAAATATTAGAGCCTCCGAGAACACCTCAAATGTGAATCACTAATAAGAGCAAGTCTAGATTCCAAGTTAAGTTATTCTCTTCCTTATTTTGCATTATAGAGTATGTTCATAGCTTATAGTAAAATCATGCTCAGAGTCCCATTTCCTGGACACATGCAGGTATAACCCAAACTTGGCACAAAAAAATCCCAAATTGAGGGGCTGGGTCCTATGGCAAAAAGCTTACTCCGTATAGATTGGGGTGGGGTGTTTGCATTTCTTCTAGCCTGATTTCTTCCGTGCCTCAGCACTTACTGCCATTATAGGCAAAGTGAATACTGTGGCTTTATCAGTACTCTCTATTGGAAAACTAGAGAAGTATCTGAAGACCTGGCCCTGGTTCTATTTAGTTATTGCTGCATATGTGATTACTTAGCCTTCCCTAACCTGGTAACTTCAAGATGCATGGGCCACATCTCCCATCATGCTTAACCAACACACCAAAGAGCTAGAATGGATGGAAATTGTAGTCCAATGTATTTGAAGGGCACTTAGTAGGGTGAGGATATGCTAAATCAGGCATGTTTAACTGCCGGCCCGCGGGCCAAATGCGTCATGCCAAAACTGCGCCCACCCCATTGCTGGCAATGGGGAAAAGTCACGATGCATCGCGCGATGTCACGTGACGTCTCGAGTTTGACATGCCTGTGCTAAATGATTTTTTCATGCTTTATTTTTCAATGCCATATCTTGTGTTAGGCCCTCTATTCTGCTCTTTGGCCACTATTCCTGATGCTGCCAAGACATGATATTTATCCAGTCCAAAGTGTATTTGCACAGATTCTGTGCATGTATATCCTTTGTCTATCAATATGTATGTGAAATGAACCTAGTGGGCAAGAATAAGCGAGAAACTGTTTCAGTGCGTAGGCTGTCTTAAAGCTGTCAGAATGTATGTGCTAAGAGTTAACTTTAGTTTAATTTGATTAGACATTTTGATGGTAAATATGATGAAATTAGAGAGAAGGGAGAAATTGTATTCCAAACCCTGTATCTTTTCTGCCTTATGCCTATAACCTATGCCATGTAAGGTTATTTATAATGATAATAATATTGATATATATTATCAATATTTTTGATATATATCTATATATGTAAGTAATAGTATATATATATCTATATGTGTAAGTATTTTGCTGAATAGCCAGTATAAAAAATAGCAAAACAAAAACAGGAAAACAATGGGGCAAAGAACAAATAGAAAGCAAGAATGCCAAATCCATGTGAGCTGTTGAACATTTAAATATAACATAGAATATTGTATAATGAAGCAAACTATTCTTTAAGTTAAACTAACACAGAGCTAAAACTAATATTTTTGAGACTGTCAATGAAGAGGAGAAGAATTATTACTATGTTATTGGGCTAAGAAATTGATCAGAGCATTTTTAATTAGAGAAAGAGAGTTCAGGCTAACATTCAGTTGATGGCAGTTAATAGTAATAAAAAATGAAAAGAGAATTTTAAGTTTGTTTGTCTTCATCCCAATCCATTGACTCTCTCTGGGGAATTTTAGTTGCCACCACACAGAATTTAACTAAATTATATGTAGTAATCTATTTCCTATCAGACAAGAGAAAATTCACAAGCAGGCTTTCACTTTGACCTCTTTAGCACAGTCAAAAGGGGAAATGAGAGTGTAGTGTATGTTCTGATAATAGGGACAGTAGAGCAGCATATATGTGTAGTTTTAATGGCTCCTCTATGGCAGGGCCAAGTTTTTTTGACACATGGGAATTTTAGCAGCTCTTCCATTAAGCACAGAAGAAGGGAGCACATGAAACCTAGCTGTGAAAAAAAGCTCTTTGTTGGCAGAAAAAAATAGGGTCATTAGATATCTGCCAGTTACCATCTAAGATGTATTATGCGGTTTTTAATGTTAACTATGCAGCTGAAATCATTTTGATAGTGCACCAGTTCTTGAACATTTCTATCCATATAGAACTGTGAATTCATGTGATTGCTTTCTACCTACTATGTCAACAATGTTTACATCTTGTATAACCTATAACCAAATATAATTGTAGTCCTCTATATAATTAAAGAACAACAGGCTCTTGTTAATATACCTTTAAAATGCATGGCCTACACTGATGTCCTTGGAAATTGCTGAGGGCCTGGGAATGTGCCTTGTGGGCCTGTTATCTCTTTTCTTCTGCAATTGTGGCAAAGGAATTGTGGCTGCAAGCTTGCTAGAATAACAATAAGGCACTGACACTCTCTGTAAACAAGGATGCTATCTTTTCAAAGTATGCTTTTATTATCTCTTGCATTATGAGAATATATCTGGCTGTATTGCCCTTTCTTGTTAGTTGTATTTTCTCTGTTTTGTTATATTGTTTATGTGGGCTGTACTTTGATCAACTCCAGTGTACATTTTGATACTTGTTTTTGGCCTGTCCCTAGTACAAGAGACCAGTGATTTTTTAAAAAAAACCAGCTAGCTTTGCTAAATAAAATTATGGTTTAATTCCTATCCAGTTGTTTGGCATCCATGGACTCACAACATGGATTTCACAGTATCTGTGATGCAGAGTTAACACAGCAGGAACTGACATTGAAAAGAAAGGACAGTATCATATGTGATGTCTTCCAAATCTTAGAGGAATTTCTGTTCTGACTAATGTGTTGATAAATATCCTTTCTCTAATGCCTGAAGGTGGTTCACAGCTAGTTCCAGCTTGCATGCAATTTGACAGAGATGTAGATCATACTTTCAGTGCTGAAAATGGAACAGCATCATTTTTGGCCAGTACCAGCTGCCAGATAAAACAACTTGTAACTGTGCAGCTTTGCCCTGAATCTGGTTCCATGAGATACTGGACATTTCTTCTACGTTAAGTTGGGAGACTTGCTGCTCCTCTTTTAACAATATAGGTTTTGAACAATTTTAGTTGTTGAGAGCTTCTTGTGCCTAGAAGGTGGCACAACTGTTTCTTCCACTTTTTAAATATAACTTTATTTAAAAAATTATAAAAGAAGATAAAAACTAATATGAATTTATATAAAGGAAGGAAGAAAAAGAAACCAAAAAGAAAACTAGAAGGGTAATAAAGGAAAAAAGTAAAATAAAAATAGAAAAGAAAGAAAAAAGATACAAAGAAGTGTCTTCCGATCTGTAAAGCAGTACAATTATAAATTTACCTCTTTCTCTAAAGTTACATGTCTCTCTTCTTTCTATTATCTATCCTTTCTAATCATCAAAACTATAAATCATAAGTTCATTTATTTCAGTTTCATGTAAACAGTGCATATGGGATTTCTAGTCAGCAATAATTTACTAAACTAAAAGATGACTATCATCTTCTCTTTACTAAAAGGAATCAATTTGGCCATCTCAGAAAGTTCTATCATCTTCACCAACCATTCCTCCTCCTTCCTTCCTTCTAAGCATTGCTGAATCTTTCCATCTTTGTACATTCAATAGTCTTGCTTCAGTTGATGTGTACAAAAACAAAGTTTCACGTCTTTTTCCCAACTGTCCCAAAAGAAAGATTTCTGGTCTCAATTGTATATTAATCTTTACACTCTTCCAAATCAGTATATGTATTTGAATTCAAAATTTTCTAGCTTTTTATATATCCACCAAAGCATGATAAATTGTCCCTTCCTGTTCACGTTTCCAACATGTATTTGAAGTGCATTTTACATTCTAAACAATTTCTCTGGTGACATATAACCATTATCAAAATGTCTTTAAGACTTTAACATAGTATAAATTTCAGTCCTTTCAGCCACATATTGTCCCTGTTTCATACGTATTATTATAACCAAAATATTCAGCCCACTTTATCATACATTTTTTCACTTGTTCTTATTCTGTTTCAAATTTCAATAAAAGTTTATACATTTTAGCAGGTACATGTTCATCATCTGTACATAATTTTATTTCAAATTCAATCTTACTGTCTTACATTATATTTATTTATTTATGGCTATGCTTTCAATGTGGCCTGTTGGGTTTTGTTTTTCATTTTACTTTTTGATACATATTTTCCTTTTGTATTTCTTGTTTCTTCTCTGGTTTGTCTTCAGAACATGAAAATGTTTGCCATTCACTTTGTGTACCACTTAATATTTTCTGGGCAATTGTTAAATATATTCCTTAATGGCTTAGCTGCCTTTCAGCCTAACGGTAACCCGACTTTGCCTAAAGATTAATACAATTTAATTACATTCTCTGTTATGAGTAGCCAAATAACCAGAAAAAGGAAGCACAACTTGCTTAGGTTGATATCAGGTAGCTTTCCTTTATCTGATTGTAGCCAATGAGCATGAGTGTTTAGAGAGCCAATCAGGTGTCATCTTGTTTTGGCAATGAGCCAATCAGATCACAGTAGGATTCAGTTATTGATGTCATGTATTGAAGCTGAGAGGAGGACATTTGTCAGTGTGTTATGTGATTGCTATCAAGTTGGTTGGTTTTTTTTGTGTTTTTTCATTTAGACAGCTTGTAAAACGTAATGGTGCAAAGAGTTGACTGGTTGCCCAGAAAGCGATGTAAAATAGTATTATTAAGTGAACAAGGCTACAGTTATAAAGAAATTAGAAGAAAAATTGGTGGAAACTTAACCAAAGGTGGCATTTCTACTGTACACTTTTCCAAAAGATTTCCACAATTTTGGCCACTACTGTATATAAAGAAACCTGCTTGAGGTTTTGTGACAATTCATTGCTATGAGGGCCACCATTGAATTATTATGACAGGTTATGAGCTCTGTGGAACCCAGTCTTCATATAAGAATTGCAGAAATGAATATCATGCCATCATGAATGGATTTTATGTGAGAAAGAGCTTTAGAATGGAAATACAGTTCCTTCATGCTTGAACCATTTCTTTGTCTGGTTCAGGAATAATATATAAAGAACAATAGTTTAATGGATTAACTCTCCCCACTCAATCTCAAAGATCCACCAAACATTCTCCTCAACTTCAACCATCAGTAATTTCTGAAAAGAGGGAAGAGAAGATGTCCCAGTTACCCAAATTCTCTTTAGAAACTTGCTGGTGCCAATAATGTACCTGCTGGACAGATTCTCTATCAAAACTCAGCAGCCGTTGTAATTTTCCTACAGACCGTAGCTAAGAAATTCCATATAGACTAAAAGAATTGAAGACCTCCTAGTGGGAAGAAGGAGCAGGAACATTCCTTGGAATGCATCAACATTTGATTTTTGCTGGAGAAAGGAGTGGCTTGAGTTTACTCTACCATGCCTTGACAGTCTGCTGGCTGTGATGTGTCTCCTGAAATGCTCTTTTGATAATTCTGAGCAACACTTGAATTATAACAGCAGCATTTGTGGGGGAAGAAAGTGAGAGAGCATCTACAATGGCCACCTAGGGACAGGCTGAAATTGTCACTTCACTCCTTTTTTTTTAATATAACAAGTTTTATTGAATTTTTTAAATTTTACAGCCAAGTGCTTAGGACTCATCGTGGAGATAGGGCACTCCATAAAACAAAATAGAACATATAATCATACATAAACAATTTAGGTTACTTCTTTAAAATTTCCCTCTCTATTTTATCAATAAAAAAACAACAACAAAAACTATCAATAATATTTCCACCCATTTCGAGCTTAATTAACTATTAACATATTCCAATTGGCATTACATAGACATATAGTATACAATTCGGGTATCCATATAATACAGACCATATTACTCCAATTATTCACTTTATATTTCTCAATTAAATTCTATCTCTTATTCTATTCTATTTCACATACATATTTTATAGACAAATATAACTTTACGTTTTTAAACCATTTTACATTAGCTTAAGTTATTTCTAATTATTTCTAAGCTAAACATATTGCTATTATATATATGTATATTTTAAAATTTCTCCACTATATTCTATTTCCTATATTCTATCAAACATTTTTATAAGTCAATCAAATCTTCAATCATTGCAAGTAAAAATATCATTAATATTTCACCAATCTCAATACAACTCCTTTAGTTTTAACTTTTCCAGTTTTCCATAGTTGCCATTCCAAACCATAATCAAATCCATAATTCAGATCAATATTAATCAGACTAAAATCTTAAACCTTAAAAATCTCAAAAATATTAGCTCACTTGAAGTCTCTAAAAACCATTTTACCCGTCAAATAAAGTTTTAACACTCATTTTTAAACCTAATTCTAGCTTTCTTTTTATGCCAAGCAGGTTTCCACAGTAGGGCCTTTAGCTCCTCCCATCTTAATATTTGATTATATACATTTTCTCACAATTGCATCTGATCATAGTCTTCTTCTCTTTTCCCCAATATTGTTTGCACTATGTAATCAGTCTTAGTCAGTATGGTGATTATTCGTTGTTTGTATGTATTGTCAGCATTTTTAATGTCTCGTATTAGAGAGTCCATTTCTGTTGTTTTTAAATCTATAGATGTTTCAATTGAATTCTGCCTTTGGTCCTCAGAAATCTCCGTCCTTTGTATATAAGGTGTAACATCTTCCTCTTCAGTAGATTGTAGATATAAATCCTCCATCTCATTAAGTTGTAAATCCAATTGTGTATCATGATCAGTTGGAGTTTGAAATTCAGTTTTTAACTCTGAACCATCCTCATTCCTAAGTGTCCTGAAATGTTCTCTTAATTCTTCTCTCACTTCCAAGATTTTTGCTAGTATGAGTCCATAATTAAGCTGTGGATAGGCTTCCATTCTTCTTCTCTCTCTCTCTTTTTTTTTTTATAATAAAAGTACAGCAATGTCTGGGTGTAGCGCCAAGTTCAGCAGTTCAGCTACCATGGTTACAATGTTACGATAAGGCTTTCTGGGCTTCACGCCAATTTCCGGGATACATTGTAACCCTCCAATCCACATAACTCCACCCAGTAGCCAAGGTAGTTTTTTTTTTCCTTTTTAAAGTGGGTAAAAATGTTCAGAAGGGGGGGAGGAAAGAAAAACACTCCACCCCCCTCCCTAAAAATTTCCACTAAACTGAAAACAAGCAAACAGAGAGAAAGAGTCACAGTAAGGCTTTTTTCTTCTTTTTTTTTTTTTTTCAGGATCCCCCGAATTCCAGCAGTTCAAATACACAACAAAGATTAATTACTTTTTTCCCAAGTATTCAAACGCTGCTTTTTCAAGGGAGGGAATAGTTTCCAGAAGCTTTTCATAGGGAAGTAAAGAAAATAACAAGAGGGAACGAAAGTTCTCACCCGGATCTTCCACGGTGGTTCTTTATGCTTAGATGTTGCTGTGACGTTCGGCTGGAGCAGCTAAGTGATCGGCCATGTTACTGGCCGATCTTTTCCCCATCGGCCCAAAGGTGATTTCTTGGACCGCAGAGGGAGCTGCCACTCCCTCCACGATCGACGAGTGCTCTCCTCTACGGTGGTCGCCCCTCCAGGGCGACTTTCGACCCTGTCCATGGTCTACCGGCGGGGGGAAACCGGACAGCAAAGAGAACAAGTTCTTTGCACGTCCGCTGGCGCTGCAACCGGAACCGGAAGTCTTCACTTCACTCCTTAATGGAGTCAGGGAGTGTAATTAACCACCAGTGTTGTGTGCAAATTTGTATTTCATGGTAAAGATGACTCATTTTGGCTTCAAGCACACAAAAAAAGAAATTCAAAGAGTCTCCTTCATGCTAGGTAGGCTTGGTGCAATGTAAATGCATTTTGATACAGATATGAATAAATTTATGTAAAAAAATATTAACAAAAGTGATCTTCAGAAGGAATATTCCCTACCAGCTTTTATATCAATTAGATCTTTCATTAGCAAAAACACTTGACTTGACTAGATGTAATTTTTATCTGTCTTCATCTAGCCCATTGCTAATCCCAGGCACCTGTTTAAAGCATTGAACATCTAATTGAAAAGGACAGTTGGATTGTACCACTGATACTTCATGCAAAGCCTCTAGATAATTATTACAGAGAATGTAGGTAGAATGAATTAGTGCCCGTATGATTATTCTTCAAAGTTAACACCAGCCAGAGCATAGAAAATCTCAAAGAAGCAATGCAAGATCAGAAGATATGGAGAGTCCTGGCCCATAGAATCACCAAGAGTTGGACATTGTTAAAAATAAACATATAAAAATTTTAATTTCAGGGCACTTCTACGCTGCCTCTGTTTTTATTCCTCAAATCCAGAGAAGCTGTTTGAAGGTGATCTATAATTGTCTTCACTTCGGCTGATTCCAAATGCTGCATATGTGAGATTTAAAATTGCACAAGTTGATGCCATTCATGCAGCAACAATAATCCCCTCCAGTTATGACACTTTGTATAATATCGTACAGCAATAACTTTGTACAATATCGTATGTACAATAAAGTATGGCACTTTGCGCAATAACGTAGTCTGACACTTGCTTGTCCCAGATTGCAGAGAATGCGGAAATGAATATTTATCAATTTTATGCCTGTTTGTTTGGTTTGTACTCTTGAATGGGAAGAATTGCAGTTTCTTTTTGAGGACATGAATTCCAGGATCCAGGATATTTTTTAAAAAAAAAAAATCCTGAAAAAAATTCTTTAATTTGCTGCCCTTCCAGTGACGCTACAGCTGAGTTGGAAAACACATCAGTTCAGTTCTTAGCACTGTTGATTTTATGGAAACACAGAAGTCTAAAACTCTTTTCAGTTGAAGTAGAAGACCCCAGAAACTGATTTACAAAAGTGTGGCTCCCATATGTGTGCGAGTTAGTTCTCACACTGTCAGGAACAGCTAATCTGGGTTACTTTACAGTGGAGGCAGCTTGGTTTTCTTTTACTGCAGTGTCCAGAAAATAAGGAGGGATGATGAATTAGGCTTGTATTGCTTATTTACCAATATCTCTGTGTTTGTCAGTTTCAATTCTCTCACTCTACGGGATCCAGATAGTCGCCCAATGGTGCCAGCGTCTGCAGACTCCTCTCTGTTCCACTGTATTCCCATATGTTTCTTTATTTTACATTATTTCAACTTGGGAAATAAAAGATGATGGCAGATTTTGCACCAGCATTATTTTGTACTGACTCAAGGAGGAGTGGATTGCATTTTAAGTTAGAAGTGGGGAAAGGCCCTATAATTTCCTTGTAGATATAATAATAAATTATTCTGTATAAAAATAACATTTGCATGTAGAACCAAATGCATGGGGAGAGAGGGAGAGTTGAAGTTATGATCTTTAGCCTTGCTCTTCAGAGTTTTTGTCTATGCAAATATGTTCCTTTGACTCAGTGTTGATTCTGGACAAGTCCTGACAGTTTTGTGGCAAGATTTCAGAATTGATTTGCCACTGCCTTCTTCCTAGGACTGAGAGAAAGTGACTGGCCCAAAGTCACCCAGCTGGCTTTGTGCCTAAGATGGCACTGGTTTCTAGCCTAGTGCCATAATCATAATTGGCAATGTATTAGAATGTATGGACATATGCCAAATTAGAATACGTTCATTCTCTCTCTCTCTCTCTCTCTCTTCTCTCTCTCTCTCTCTCCCTCCCTCCCCCCCTCCCCCCTCTCCCAGTCCTGCACAGGGAACCTCTTTTTCCCTCTTTTTCCAGCCCCAGAATCACAGTCATACAGCTCTTGCCTGATAACTGGGATTCCAAACCTCCAAGATGAAAACAGTAGGGCATGTAGGAATGTTAGATCAAGATGCTACAAGAAGCAGACACTATAGCAAACAAAGCAAAATGATTTAGAGCCACAGATTCATCTTTCAGGGGCATAACTGTATGTCATTTATTATCCTTGATGAGAAACGACAGCTGAGAAAGTTCTTCCATTAGCGTGGCTCTATCTTAAGTCAGAGCTACTCAGAGCCTCATTTGAACTACTCAGAGCCTCATTCATTTGGCATTCTCTTGTCTATTTTTCTTAAGCATGATGCAGAATATCCGATGAGATTTTTTTCCCCTTGGGTTTATATCTGTCAACCGGTGCCGCAACTCTAAAGGATGGAAAACAGTTAGTAAAACATCTTGTCTGAGCTTCTTTCTGTTATAATGGTGATTATAAAATCTCATAAATGTGGCAAAAGTAAGACTTACTGCAATAGAAAATGCTCAGGAATATCATTAACTGATTGCCAGGAAAAAAAACAAAACATTATTAGCCTGTTCCATCAGGTCATGGAAGCTGAGAAGGTATAAGGTTGATCCTTCCTGCAGTGGGTTACTTTAACTGGTTTTTTAGCATTCCCTAGTATATGAAGAGGATGTTGTTATTAAAATAGTTTTTAGCATTTTTACTGGCTAAAAGCCCCCCCCCCTTTTTACAGATGATAGGTATGTAAATTACTCAGTGTTAGTAATGATTGGAGTAGCCTATAGATCTGATTAAATAAACCCTAAATAAAGTCTACTTTCTGCAGTGATCTGAAGCCATGCCTGATAATGACCTTTGCTTCTCCCCTATTGATGAATTTAATAAAAAAATTATACTATTTCATATAATCTCTGCAGTGTAACTAGGGTAAAAGAAGTTGCCTTACATAATTTGATCTTTACAACAGCACTTGAATTTTCTTTTATGGTTTGTGCTAATGAGGCACAGACAATAAAGTGCTTTGGATTGGACATGCTGCTTCTTAATTCAAACAGAAATATTCTAGGATTGCAAGGCTATTGTATAAGTCAAGGAAAAGGCTTTTTCAGCTTTTTTTAAAAGCGGTACTGGCAGCTGCACTGTACATATCCACAGGTGCTTTTTTTTTTACTTTAGATCACTTAGGTTCTCAGCTGATAAAAAAGCACCATCTGCATGCAAATCTCTCTCTCTCTCTCTCTCTCTCTCTCTCTCTCTCTCTCTCTCTCTCTCTCTCTCTCTCTCTCCCTCCCTCCCTCCCTCCCTCCCTCCCTCCCTCCCTCTCCTAGTCTTGTCCCTTCCTATCAACCCTAATTCTGTATCTTCACCCAATGTGCATGGAGATATTCATCCTAGCCTCCACAGGGTAAAGAAATTATTTCAACCCAAGAAGTGAATTGGGCAAGCATGTTATGAGGAGCTTTTGCTCAAAGTGATATGTGCTTCCTTGCCTGGTTACAAGCATGCATATACTAAGCCTGGGCAAAGCAATTGAGATTTGCTTCAACAAAGAGATTCAAGCTATGGAAGAAACATGACTCTTATTGGTGCAGCAGCCTCAAATCACTTGATGCTAGAAAAGGCTTTTCTCAGACTTTTCTCCCCCAGAATTTGGCTGAAATACTGCCAGGCTGGTCAACTTCAGTGTATGGAGTGGAGGTTCTCCAGAGTATGTTTTGAAGACAACCAATCTCTTCCATTTTGAAGCTTTTTACAATGCTAACATCAACCCCATTCACAAATACTCAATATAGGTATACATGTAATAGTATGTTTGTGTATGTATGTGCATGCACATATTTAGAGACAATTATTATTAATATTAAATTTATATGCCTCCTGACTCCCAGTGTCTCTGGACAATAGCCACACAGTCTGCTTTGTATCTTCCTCAAACTACAGGAATTCAAGCTAGAATTCCTATGGAGCTCTATGCATTTCCATGCGTATCTTTTTCTCAACTCAGGTGTTCAAAATGTTAGGAGTAGAACATTCCACCAAAATCTCAAAATGGTATCATTCAAAAGCTGATTTTGAATGGTTTTCAGAGGAGATGAATTCATTCAAGTTCCAGATATTCCAGGGTGTTTTAAAATGGGAAAAACATATTTAAATGGGATATGGGTATCCTTGTTCTTGAAATTATAAAGTACTCTGAACTAAAGGAAAGGTAATCCTGAAAAAAATAATAACACAGAGACTGCTCCAGGAATTAAAAAGTAGAGCTCAAAACATGAAGGGAAGAAGAGGTCAAACAGAGAAGGATGAAAATGGATTTCTAATTATACTGTCAGTTCGCTGTTGTCATGAATAGCTTAATAACCAAGTTGATAAAGACATTTATGAATAAAGCTTCCTTAAATAAATGAGTGAAAAGCCCTGTCAAGTTTATTGTAGTAAGAACAGAATTAGAATAAAAGTGCTTCAAGAGTAGAAGGAAAGTTTACCGAAAAATGGAACTAAACTAGAAAAGGAAGCATTAATGGGGGCCATAGACTAGAGCATGGGTCGGCCAGCCGAAACATCCAACGAGCCGCACGGACCCGTTTCCCTAAAAAAAAAAACCCCTGGGAGCCGCACCCGCCCACGCATGCGCGCCCGCCCGCGCCCGCGCATGCGCGCCCGCCCGCGCCCACGCATGCCGTTCGCGCACACGCGCCCGTTCGCGCACGCGCACCCGTCCGCGCATGCGCACCCTGTTCACGCATGCGCACCCACCCACCCACGCACGTGCGCATGCGCTCCGCAAAATGGCAGCGGAGGCTCCGGAGCCGCAGGTGATGCCTCAAAGAGCCGCATGCGGCTCCGGAGCCGCGGGTTGCCGACCCGTGGACTAGAGGATAAAAAGATGAGTGACATTATCCACACCCATGCACAAACACAAATGGGAAAAATGTTGGGAATATTATAAACTTTATAAAGAACTATTTTAAAAAGCTGTTGTTCCTAAGAAACTGCAACTGCAAATTACAGTGCTTTTAAAGCTTCTATTTCTCATTTTAACAAACTGGATGGTTGTTAAGGGATTTGACCTCTCTTCTCCCAACAATATAAAACTATTTAAAATCTTTTTTATTTATTTATAAAGTTTTATTGAATGTACAGTTAAAAACAAAAACAAAAACACAGTGGACATAATACAACTTCCCTGAAAAATTTCTTTACATTGTAACAAATTATATATATGTAATCTATAAACTTTCTAGTAAGCATTCTTTCAGTCATATAAATTATGAATAAATTACTTTCAATTCTATCCTAGAAAAAATACTAGTATCAAAATTTCTAAGCTATCAACTTATCAATCAACATTTGTCCCAGCATTCCTCTTTGACTCTAACCATTTATACACTCTGTTCCAAATTTCAAAATAGTCTGTTTCGGTTTTATTTTTAAGCTCTAATGATAACCTATCCATTTCCTGCGCAGGATAGGATTTTGTTTATTACTTTTTCTTCAGTAGGGGTTTCTTTCCTCTTCCATTTCTGAGCATATGCTAGTCTAGCTGCAGTTAGAATGTGTAGTAGTAAGTATATAGAACCTTTGCTGAATTTCTCCTTGGTAATCCCTAATAAAAAAGTTTCTGAATTTAATTTGATTTTTTGTGATAATATCTCTTCTAGCCAATTTTTTATCAGATGCCAAAATTGTTGAGCTTTTGGGCATTCCCACCACATGTGATAGTAGGTCCCTGGTAATTCCCTACATTTCCAACATATCAATGAAGTTTTTTTATCCATTTTTGCTAGTCTTGTGGGGGGGAAGATGCCACCTGTAAAACATCTTATATAAATTTTCTTTATAGGTGGTAGCTAGCGTTAGCCTCCTATTCCTATCCCATAATGATTGCCAATTATCTAAATCGATGCTGTAGCCAAAGTTTTTGCTCCAAGTTAGCATTGTATCTTTTACTTGTTCTTCTAGCGTTTCTTGTTCTAATAAATATTGGTATGTCTTTTTTATCGTTTTCTCTTCTGTTCCTAGTAAAATTTTATCTAATTCTGTGTATTCTAATTTTATCCTGGGTTCTTTTTTATCTTTTCTATATCGTGATTGTATTTGCAGATATGCCCCACCATTCCAGCTCTATGCCTTCTTCTAGTAATTTTTCCCTTGTTTTCAACTCTCCATTCTTATCTAAAATGTCTTTATATGTAATTGTCTTTCCTAAATTCATAAATTTTGGGTGCATAAATATCTCCAGTGTCGATATCCAATTGGGAATTTTCATGTAATTAAATTTTTTAATTTTAGTCCATACCTCTAATAGTGCCCGTCTAATATAGTGTTTTTGGAAATACTGGTGTGTCTTGTGTTTGCTGTCCCATAGAATCGCATGCCACCCTATTTGCATGTCGTGGCCTTCTAATGCTAACAATCTCCTATTCTGTAAGTGTATCCATTCCTTTATCCAAGCAGATGTTGCTGCCTGGTAATATATTTCCCAATTTGGGAGGCCAAATCCTCCTCTTTCCTTTGCGTCTTATAATAATTTGAATCTAATTCTCGGTTTGCTTCCTTGCCAAATAAATTTGGATATGATTTTGTTTAAATTTTCAAAGAAGTCTTTGCCTAATTTAATCGGTATGCATTGGAATAGAAAAAGTAGTTTGGGGAGTATATTCATCTTAATTGTCGCAATTCTCCCCATAAAGGAGAGCTGTAGGTTTTTCCATCTATCTAAATCCACTATAATTTGATCTATTAGTTTATCGTAGTTTTCTCTTTTAAGTGTGATACATCTTGCCGTAAGTTGAATCCCCAGGTACCTTACTCTTTTAGTTGTTTAAATGTTGATTTTTTCTACTAGTTCGTTTTCTTGTGATTTAGTCATATTTTTAACTAACATTTTGGTTTTTTCTTTGTTAATCTTCAGCCCCGCTACCTCTCCATAGTTTTCTAAAACTTGTAATAATGTTGTGCCAGACTCTAGGGGTTCTTCCAAAATGAAGACTAAGTCATCTGCGTAGGCCTGTAATTTAAATATCTCTTTCTTAGTTTCTAAACCTTTAATCAAATTATCTTCTCGAATTATTCTTGTTAAAACTTCTAAAGAGAGTATAAATAGTAATGCTGATAGTGGACAACCTTGTCTCGTACCTTTTTGTATTTGAAAACTTTTTGTTAATTCTCCATTTATAATTACTTTTGCTTCTTGTTTAGAGTAGATTGCTTTGAACATGTTTATGAATCTTTCCCCAAATTCCATGTGTTTAAGTTGGGTCAACATAAAATCCCATTTGACATTATCAAATGCTTTCTGCGCATCCACAAAAATCAATGCCATTTGTTTTTCATTATGCGATTCGTAATATTCTAGTGTATCTAATATAATCCTGACATTGTATTTTATTTGCCTTTTGGGCAGGAAACCGTTTTGATCGGTATGAATAAATTCAACTAAATATCTTTTTAACCTTTCTGCCATTATTGTCATAAAGATCTTGTAGTCCGTATTTAATAAGGAAATAGGCCTATAGTTTTTGATGAGAGTTAAATCCGAATTTTCCTTAGGAATTAACGTAATGGTGGCTTCTTTCCATGAATTTGGGATTTTTGCTGCTTTTAATACTTCATTAAATGTATCCAATAAAATTGGGCCCACCAGTTCTTGAAGGTTTTTGTATATTTCAGACGGCAATCCATCAGGGCTGGGTGTTTTATTACTTTTTTATTTTTTAATTGCTTCTATGATTTCCTGGGATGTTATATCCTTATTTAATATATTTTGGAACTCTTCCAGGACCTTCAGCAGTTCAGCATTCATGAGGTATTGTAGTATCCTTCCCTCACTAATCTTTTCCTTGTCTTTGTAGAGGTTCTTATAAATTTCATACGTCACATGTTTTTTTTCTTCAGTCTGGTGTACCATCTCCCCCTCTTCGTTGCATAGTTTACTGATCCATCTTTTATCTTTTTGTTTTTTTAGTCTGTAGGCTAACCATCTCCCAGGTTTATTTGCATGTTCAAAAATTTTGTCTGATACTTTTTATTTTTTGTGCCAATTCTTCTTTTTCTATAATGTTCAATTTGTGTTTATTTAGATCAAGTTGCCGTTTTAAGTCCCTGCATTGTGGATTTTTTTGTAGTTCTATTTCCAGTTTTTTGTGTTCTTCCTCTAGATTTTTTTGGTACTGCTTTTTCTTTTTCTTTTCGTTGGCCATGTATGCAATTGCAGTTCCTCTCATGACTGCCTTAGCTGTATCCCATAGATTTTGGGTATTAGTTTCCTCTTTCTTATTTGTCTGGAAGAATATCCGCATTTGTTCTTCCATCTTATATTTAAATTCTTTTTGGTTTAAGATTGCTTTTTTCAAGGTCCACCTCCTTGTTGTCTTTTGTCCTTTCAATTTGATTATAATAGGGTTGTGGTCTGCCCATGTATTGATATCTATTGTTACATCATCTACATCTGAATTTAGTTATTTCGTAGTCCAGACCATATCAATTCTAGACCACGAAAGGTGACGCCCTGAATAGTATGTAAATTGTTTTACATTCACGTTTCTCTCTCTCCAACTATCTTGGATATTAAATTCCTCTGCCATTTTAAAGAAAGTACCAGGCAGTATTCTTCTAATTCCTTTCTTTGCATTCTCACTTTTATAGTCTAATTCTCTATCTACAATTGCATTAAAATTGCCAATTAAACAAATATTCTCATTTTCGATATCACCAATAATCTTATGTAATTTCTTATAAAATTGTCTTTGTCTCTCATTGGGGGCATAGATTCCTACCAGGGCGACTTTTTTTTTATTCAAGGAAATTTCAATTATCAATATTCTACCTTCTTCATCCTGGTAAATTTGTTTCGCTGAGATTCTTTCCTTGACATATATCACTATTCCACCTTTTTTCTGATGCGAAAGTGATACATACTTAGTTCCTAACTTGGGGAAGTTTAGTAGATCTTGGTGCTGATTCTTTATATGTGTTTCTTGTAAAATTATTATATCTAAATTTTTCTTACTGAGCTTGTTTACTATTTTGTTTCTCTTAGCTGGGGAGTTTAAACCATTTCCATTTAATGATAGTACTGTTAGTTCTTCTGAATTACTGCTTATATTTTGATCTTGTCGTTCTTGTCGATCTGTCTTCTTTAGATTCCTTTTGTCTACTTTCATCATCATTACCAGCGTTAATTTTTCCCTTCTCTCAGTTTCCTGTTCTTTGCTTTGTGCCTTTCTATTGTGTCTCTCTGTAATGTCTTCTTCTCTTAGTTCTCTTTCTTCTGATTCATCTTCACTACCTAGATATTGCTGAAAAAACTCTTCTGCTTTGTTTATCGTGTCCAGCCTGTATCTTTTATCTTGCCATGTCACCAGGATCCCTTCCGGCATCAGCCACCTAAAGTTGATGTTTTGTCTTATTAGTTTCAATGTGATATGTTGCTATGGCCTTCTTAGGTCTCTTACCCTCCTGGGGACTTGTTTAAGGACTGTTAGTTGTTTTCCTCTATAAACTATCGGGTCATCTCTGGTTCTATGTAAGATCTCGTCCCTGATTGACTTCTTGACGAATCTAATATGCACTTCTTTAGGTAAGTTGTTTCTTCTTGCATAGTTTGTGTGTATTCTATATATTTCATCCATCTCATTTGCCAACTCTTCTTTCTCGCTTCCTAGGGCTTTTGCTAACATGTCCGCCATCAATTCTGGGAGGTCTTCCCCCTTCTCTTCTTTCACGTTCTGGAAACGTAAATAATGATCTGCTTTCTCTGTCTCTAGTAAAATAATAGTTTTTTCTAGTTCTTTGTTTGCTTGTGAGAGTTTTTCATTCATTTCCTCTACTCTTCTTTCTTCCTTATTCATTCTATCTTCCATTTCTAATAGTTTCTGTTCATTTTTCACTATTTGTTGTTGGAAGCATTCGAATTTCCCATCGATTGCTCTCATCTTCTCTTTGAGTTCTCCGGTATCATTCCTTATTTCACCGATTTCTTTTTTCAAATCTTCATGGTTTCTCAACATAACCTCTTGCATGGATTGTAACATCAATTGTAGGTCTTTGAGTGAGCCTGCTCTTTCTCGTGGCATCATTTCTTCTATCGATTTTTGCCCTACTGGGCTTAGTTCGGCCGATGATGCTTGAGTTATGTGCTTTCTTCCAGTCCCAACTCTTGTTAGGTTGGGAATGCTTGTCATCTTTCGGAGTGACGTCAACCAGCCCTCCCACTTATGTACAGTCTTTATCTTTTCCTCCACCACACCTGAAAGATTTATTATTCTTCTAATATAATCATTGATACCTTATATCTTAACAATATTATGTTCTATTACTAACACAATATAAGGTCTCTAACACTGGCATTTCTAATATACAACAATTAATCGTCTGATATATTTATCAGTTTCAAATGTTCATATACCACTGTAGTTCTAAATTGTCTAAATGATAGTATATAATAATAATATAACAATTGATTCACCTACGTATTATAACAAATGATCAATTCATTGACAATACAATTAGTGTCTTATCAATTATAGGTATTGAAGTGTTCAGCAGGGTAGACAAGTAGATGATTTTTCTCACCTTCTTTAAGTTTTCAACCTTTTGTTCCTGGTTAGTCTCTTCCAGTTCAATCATGTAATAGGTTATATTCAATTAGTTCTTATTTGCCTGAACTCTCAGTTCGGCTAATGCTTGTCCTTTTTATTTTTTAAAATGACACTTGTAGGTGTCTCTCTTCTCTCATTTAATACTAATCAGTCCTCAGTTCTCATTCAAGATGTCTGCTTTCTCTGCTCAGTCAGCACTTTCGCTTTTCAAGTTTTTAACTTTCCTCTTAGCTTTCTTGAATGGGCCAAAAAGAGAAACCACCCTTATTCGTTAGTCCTTTACAGCTCATAGATCTATTGCTTTAAGGTAAAACCTTTTTTCCCCCAGGTTCCTTATCGGCGCTATTTCACAGGGGAGGTGGTTTTTTCCCCTTTCGCCCTGGGGCTTCCCTTCTTTTCTTTTCTTCTTTGAAATTCTCCGGAGAGGTTTTAGACTCCGGATCACTTGCAAAAGGCTCACTGGGTACTCACATCGTCAGGTTTGTTATATTGCTGTCCCGCTAATTCGCTGCTATTTGGTCCAGCTGACAGCTGTCATTTCTTCGCGGCCGCCATTCTGGGCCGTCTCCTTCTCCCGCTCAGCTTCTCCGAGGATTTCCTGCTTCTTACAGTTTGGACCGCCGTCTAGAAGCGTTCTGCTTGGCACCTCTTTCTCCAATCTCCCTCCGAGAGATTTAGGGCTTTAGAAAAACCACCGAGCATGGGGAAGCGGCTGTGGGATCGGCACATTTAATCGGAGTGCCGTCTCAACACAGCCATTCCCTTTGGCAGCTGGCTCCGCCCAAACTATTTAAAATCTTAATGTCATACTTTTATCTTAATTCCCCATTGTGACCTAATTCCCATGTAAGGATTTCTCTGGAGTATGCCATCTTTGAGTATCAAATATCTCCCCCCCCCTGATTTTGAGATAAGCTTGATGTTTTTCCTCCTATACTTTTTCTTTCTAAAAACTTGCTACTTTTGACCCTAAGATGCTTTTTCATGCTTCGTGAAAAAGCATCTTTGGGATAACTATGACCTGGATGACTGAGAATCTCCATAGACATTTTGCTACTCTTGAGATAATAACCAAGTGTGTGCTGCTAATATAAAAACATGAACATGAAAACACAGCTAGACACATGGCCTTTTCTTGTTGCTTCTATTCAGCAGAAGTTAGCCTCTCATTTAGGGAATTGGCTTAGTTAAATCTGCACCAATGAGCCATGGTGGTGCAGTAGTTCGAATGCAGTATTGCAGGCTAATTCTGCTGACTGCCTGCAGTTCAATCCTGACTGGCTCAAATTTGACTCAATCTTCCATCCTTCTGAGGTTGATAAAATGAGGAGCCAGATTGATGGGGGCAATGTGCTGACTATGTAAACCACTTAGAGAGGGCTATAAAGCACTGTGAAGCGGTATATAAATCTATAAACTTAGACTTAGCACTTAGACTTAAGTGCTATTGCTATTGCTTTCTAAGGCAATATTGTACTGTGTTAAACTGTGTTCTCCACAAACTTCCATTGATTAAGTAGTGATCAAACAGCCATCCTGACCTTTGGAACCTGACATTTTAAACCATATTTGTTTATTTGCAAGATGTCTATGTTGCCTTTCTTCTAAGAGGGCACATATAACAGCAATCCTGTGAGTAATGTTAGGCTGGGTGTGATTCCCCAGTTCTATCCCAATGCCTTATCCACTACATTATTAGCTGCTGTTGGTTACCTGATAGTATGGTGAGATTAATAGTGACTTTAAATTACTTATCTTTAAGGTGCAAAGACAAGATTATGAGAATCCATGATTGTATCTCTCATGGTTTTAAAGTAGCTAAGTTAAGTCTCTACTGAGATTCAAAAAAGTGTACCTTTGCTGGTTCAATTTTGTCTGTGTAGCTATTGTTTATCCCAAGGGGACAAGCTACAGTTTATTATACAGGTATCCTACGGATATCAACACTTCATCTCAGGTTATTCTATAAAACTTCCTCCACTGTTAGACTATAATATTACAGTTCTTGAGCCAGGGGAAACTAATCTGGTAGGAAATCCTGCTTCTATTGCCTCTACTCCTATTCATTTGTCAATCATCTATTTTCCCCCAAGTTAATAGGTAAAAAAGCCTAACAGATTTTATACACCTTAGATTAGAAGCTGCTTTGAACATTCTCTAGCTAAGGATGATTTAAATCTGTTTCACTCATGTGCTGGGGATTGGATGAAGATCAAGTCAAGGGGACATGACATAAAATAGATGTTAATAGGGCAGGTTTGTGCCATGGCTGAAGGGAAATGGGGAGATGGATTCCTTATGGTCAATAATTCAGGACAATTATCATGTTGATTATCTATCACAATTCCCACTATCTTAGGGAGGGGATGACTGAAGAGTATTCTGAGTAGACTTTTTTTTAGTGGCTAAGGTAGAGCTTGAATTTGTGGTCTCCTGTTTTCTAGCCTGGGTGGCTTAAGTGCTAGACCAAACTAGCTCCTTTTCTGTGATTAATATTTCTGTCTTATTTATTTTCTGTCTTAACATTTTATTACTAGGTTCACAGTACCTCGAAGTGAGACTGACAGATACAGAACCTCAACAGACTCATTCTAGGTAACTCAACATTGCCCAGAGTTCCTTTTTAGTAGCTAGGCAATCATATAAGTTTGTTAAATAAATATATAACCTCCCTGCCTTTAAAAAGCAAAATAACTTGTGTCCTGAATGATTAAAAGATCACACTTGTGTATGAACTTGGTTGAAAGTTGGTTTAACTGTATAAGGCTTTATTACATGTTTCTGCACAGCATTAACTCTAACTGTGGACTCTTACTCTGAGGGTTAGAGTAGTTTTCCTTTAATTTGATGTTATATAGGAATCATTTGTAAGACTAATATCTGTCCAGTTCTTTATTAAGGCAAAATGCTACTTTTCCAGTTGTCTTTCCGTTATTTTTCATTGAAATAAATATAACAATTTCAAATGAAACTATTGTGCATATACCCATAGTTAGCTTCCTTCTTCCTCTTCCTCATTCAGGAACATCACAAGCTTGTCATCTCAGACTAGATGCTACAACATTTGGGTCATCCAACTGATGGAAATACATTCATTATGGATTTCTCCATTCTAAAGAATGCCATTTCTCTGAAACAGTTTTCTTTTAAATTCTGGCTATTCACTTTGATGACATTTATTTGGTTTTGATGCTAACTAATTAGTTCTATTCAGATATCTTTTTCTTTTTCTAAAAAATAACTTGAATCTGAAATGGTACCTATCACTATTTCTCCATAGCCATGATTAACTGAGCTTTAAGTGAAACTTGCTCAGTTTTTGAGATGTATCTCAGCAGATGGTGTCGGGTCCATTGCTTATTGCTTTACAATACATAGGAATGCATATCTACCTATACATATATACATATATATATATAATAGATCTCTCTCTCTGTCTCTCTCTCTCTCCAGACCCCTTTGCTTATGTACTCTATGGGTTTGTTGTATGAGTTTCCCAGTCAATAATCAGTCAAACTGAGATCAACTACATCTGGAATACTATTATTTTCTTTTTTTCTTTTCATATTGACATCCCCAACTATTTACACCCATTTTGCTAAGCTAGTAAATGTTCCTAGTTCTATAACTTCACTCTTTCAAGATCAGCAATTTGAGATTTGATCCCTTTGGCAATCCCACCTTCCTAGTCAAGTAGTTGTAAATGCCCCATTTCCTAAAGCTCTGTCCTCCTTTTCTTCAACATTTCCAGATAAAGCCAGTGAAAAGACACAAACTGCTGTTTTCATGGAAACCCTGGCAGCAAAAATTACCGCAGATTATAGGAGAAAAAAAATTCCTGTTTTTCCTGAGGTGTAGCTATACCTGTGTTGTATATCAAAAAGCTAAGCCTGTGGGCTGCTTGCCTGGAGGAATTAACAGGGCTAGATAAGATTGGGAAGTCTCTTAAAGTATAAAGGCTGTGAAAGTCCAAAAAAGAACAGGAAAAATGATGGGTCATTCCATTTTCAGTTCTTAGCAAAGATCCAAGCATCGACACACTCAGTTATTCTCTAGATTGGTACAAAAATATACCAGAAAAAAAAATCAGGCACTTTTCCCCCTTCTATTTCATTCCAGCAGGATAGCTCCATCCTACTGAAAGTGTGATGGTAAAACAGTAATGAGGACAGATTTGATATCAACTCATTAGTCGGACTCAGAAAACATTTCTCAGTGACGGTAGGAATTTACCGTGGTGTATGTATTAATAGATTGCTAGAAGAATAAAAGGTGACCTTAAGAAAGAAGAAGAGACCGTGAGAAAGATAATAGAGTTTGAAATGCAGATACAAAATCAAGATAATTTATTGGGACACATTTATAAATTGTTATGGAAATAGAACATGGAGATGGAACAAATTAAAAATTGCATGATGAAGTGGGTGCACAATTTCAAAGAAGTACTTACAGTAGAATAAAGGAAAGAGCCATGGAAAAAAGTCAATAACATTTACTTTAAGCTATAATTCAGGGAAAATTGGTAATAAATTGTTTTATAGTTGGTCTATATAAAGTCACTAACACCATTCAAACAGTTATTCAAACTATACAAGTTTCAAGACTATAATATTTTCTTTTCTATATATATTTCGTGCTGGTAATAATGTTGTGCTTTAGTTTAATGTGATTTTGATTATATGTTTTGAATTGGATTATTAATCTTTCTCCACTATAGCCTGTTATACTTTTGTCATATTTGCTACTCTCTAAAGCAATTGTTGGAAGTAACACTCCAGTGATGCTGACTCCTGAGCAGCTCACTGACTACAGGGAGTAGTAGTGCATAAATACAAGTAGTGCATAAATACAAGTAGTGCATAAATACAGTTGTCGAGAGGGGCGGGAGGTGCTGCAAAGATTTTTGGTTTCTGCCATCTAATTTAGATAAAACCCTCTCCTGCAGCAACACCAGCATTATTCTCACTTTAGTATGCATTGTTGTTAGGCGCAGAAATTCCAGCATGTGTGTGCATTGGCTATAAAATGATTTTTTGACTGCATTGCTGATAAAATGATTTTTTTGACTACTGTCTATTAATATTTATTACTGCCATATTTGCAACTGGTTGCTGTCTGAGTGGGTTGCTAAATGAGGAGTGGGTATAAAAAGTTAAGGATTTGCTTTGGGATCTGCTATTTGTTACTCTCAGTTCTTTGTCTATGAGATTGCTACTTGTAGGTCGGTTTCTTCTGCCTTTGTTCCTACCGGTATGTGTGCTGTGCATATAGAATTCTTGCTATCTTGACTCTTCCCCTCTTCCCCCCCATAAGATGTAGCTAGCTAGATACTAGGCTAGGCTTTGCCTACCCCCAACATATATCTTCTTGAATAACTTTCATTCTGGTATAATTAAAAATCTGTACACTAAACCTGTACATTAGTTTTTGATCAGGTTAGATTCCTGCTTTCAAGTACTCATAAACAAGCAAAAAAACTTCTCCTACAGAAATTGCTTGAATATTTTGATTTGATGTGTATTATGTATGTGTGCATGTATCACATTACAGTTTTGACCATTGTTTAAAGATCTTGTAGTGGACATGTATAAAGAGGTAATCTCCAGTTTGAGCCATCCTTGTGAGAATACCAGGTGGCAACCGGGAGAACAAGACTCAGAATGGATAAAAGCACAATAACCTCAAACAGGGAGCAACAGTAAATATGAAGCATGGTGATGAAGCATGCATTTCCGAAGCAGAGTACACACACAGTATGTGAAGGCAGAATTCAAAGGGTTGAAATTTTAGAGGTCAGGGAGTTTTGTCTTGGCACAGTAAAATATCTGAGAAGATGTTGGTTGTGTTTAGAAGCTTTTTAAAAAATGTACTATTTCATTTTTAAAAAATATAGATTTTCTCATAGCAATAAATTAATTCAATGAATTCTTTGAAATGAGGTGGCATCAGTTACACAGACAAAAATGCTATTGCTATCATCTCTGTATAACTATGTTTACACGATCTTTCCAAATAATGTTTAACCTAATTGGAATTCTGAGTTTCTATTCCAAGAATAATTCTAAGGCTGCACATGCTGAAATCCATTTTTTACTTTTGGAAAAACAATAGAATTTCAAGCCAAGTTTATTTCAAATTATTTGGGGGTCAATGTATTTATTCAAGAAATTTTCTCTTTTTCTTACATGTGTACTGTGTCAACTTCTGTTCAAGTATCACCTCTTTGATATTGTTTAAAATAATAAAATAAGGTTGGAAAGCTGCAATTTGGGAATGAAGTACACATCTTCTTCTCCTAAACAACTGCTTCCATTTCCTGCAATGATAGCTGTTTAAAAGAACAGCAGATGTTGCTTGTCTTTATTCCAAGTCATTCAGTACATTTGGAGGCAAAGCTTTCACCAGGGAGAGGAATGTGTAAACCAAATGTAGCATCTCTGCTATGTGAAACTGTGGAGGAAGAAAGGGAAGTTGTTGCAATAGGTTGCATTCTGTGGTAATCCGTTTGTCACCACATGGGCAGGTGTGCTGGGTTAGTGGGTTTTGGGGTATCTGTTTTGAGGCAATACAGATAATAACATGTCTAGCTTTGAAGATATTCTATAAACATTGTGTTTCTGGGTTCTATAATATCTCAAGGTTTAAAATGGACACCTAACATCAAAAATGTAATCAAAAAAGCACAACAAAGAATGTTCCTCCTGCGCCAAACCAGAAAGCTTAGACTGCCCAAGGAGCTGCTGATACAGTTCTACAAAGGAATTATTGAGTCTGTCATTTGCACCTCTATAACTTTCTGGTTTAGAACTGCAACCAAACAAGACAGACACAGACTTCAACGAATAGTTAGAATTGCAGAAAAAACAATTGCTACCAACCTTCCTTCCATTGAGGACCTGTATACTGCACGAGCAAGAAAGAGGGCTGTGAAAATATCTACAGACCCCTCACATCCTGGACACAAACTATTTCAACTTCTTCCCTCAAGACAATGCTACAGGGCATTGCACACCAGAATGACTAGACATAAGGACAGTTTTTCCCCCCATGCCGTCACTCTGCTTAACAACTAATTCCTACAATACTGTCAAAAAACTAGCAAAGCTGTATTGCTATGATACTCCTCATCTTTCCTATTACCTATCTTTATCTTCTTATGACTATAACTTGCTGCTTGTATCTTACAATTTATATTGTGGTTTTTTTGTATCCTAGTATGATTTATGTTGTTTGCTTAGCTCAGGGGTCGGCAACCTTAAACACTCAAAGAGCCATTTGGACCCCTTTCCCACAGAAAAGAGAACACCGGGAGCCACAAAACCCTGCTGCTTCCCCCCCCCAGCACTCCACTGCTGCTGCTACTTACCTCCCCCTCCCGCATGGAGCGCCCTGTCACTGCTACTTTCTTCCTCTACCCCCCCGCGCAGAGCGCGCCCTGCTGCCGCTTTTCCCTCCTACCTCCCCCGCACGGAGTGCCCTGCTGCCGCCATTTTTCTCTCCTACCTCCACCACGCGGAGCACCCTGCCACCGCCGCTTTTCCTTACCTCCCCCGCACGGAGCGCGCCCTGCCACCGTTTTTCCCTCCTACCTCCCCTGTGCGGAGTGCCCTGTTGCCGCCGCTTTTCTCTCCTACCTCCCCCTCACAGAGTGTATCCTGCTGCCGCTTTTCCCTACCTCCCCCGCGTGGAGCGCCCTGCTGCTTTTTTCTCTTATTTCCCCCACGCGGAACGCGCTCTGCCACCGCTTTTTCCTCCTACCTCACCCATGCAGAGCACCCTGCTGCTGCGGCTTTCCCCAGCAGCAAAGGTGGAGTTTGGGAGGCAGCGGCAGGGCATAGCCCAGGCATGGCCCAGCAGCAAAGCTTGTCCTTCCCACTCAAGAAGCTCTCAGTGGCTCCTCGGCTCCATCCAAGTTGAAGAAAGCGGAGGCGCAACAGCGGGATTGCCAACCCCAAACAGCACATTTTGTTTTTATGTTCTGTCCATTTCAAATTGAAATTGTTCATAAAACCCATCAACCACCTCTTCTACATCAGTTGTATGAGCATAAGCTTGGATAATCATCATTCCAAAGGGCTGTCCATGATGTCTAATTGATATTATTTGGTCATGGATGGCATTATATCCTTGTACTGTCTTTTCTATATGCTTCCTGCCTATGAAAACATTGTTCCCGCTTTACTTTTCATGTCTTGAAATTTGACTGCTACCCAGTTTGAGGGGCCCATGATTTGGCACTATGTTATCATTCACTTTATACTCCCTATTCATGTGGTTTTCTTGATAAAATACAGGAATATTTTACCACTGTCTTCTCTTGTGCCATTGTCAATAAAGTAGATATCTACCTCCAGAGTCTTCCTATATCAAAGAGCCATGGTGGCGCAGTGGTTAGAATGCAGTATTGCAGGCTGACTCTGTCGACTGCCAGGAGTTCGGTTCTGACCGGCTCAAGGTTGACTCAGCCTTCCATCTTCCCAAGGTTGGTAAAATGAGAACCCAAATTGTTGGGGACAATATGCTGACTCTGTAAACTGCTTAGAGAGGGTTTTAAAGCACTGTGAAGTGGTATATAAGTTTAAGTGCTATTGCTGTTGCTAATATTGTTGCCTGATATAGATGCCTGCTTGTTTCAATTGGGCAACTGAGATGATCTTCATGCTTTGGATGATCTTCCTGGGAGTATTTTGTATACTCTTTTACATACAATCCCAGTGTTCCTTGCTTATCCTTCCCAGGAACATTTTCCTGCCTTGAAGGGGCAGCACAACAGGATTAACCATAGCACATCAAAGATCCCTACTTAGGATCTTTGAACAATGCTTGTGTTCAGGCCATGGCTGACTATAGCAGAAACAGCCAAATGCAATATTGTTGGCAGACAGGTTAAAAGCCTGCATAGGACTAAAAGAAATAAAACATGCATGGGACTAATCTTTGATGTCAATGAAACAAATGCAAAATAAATAATGCTGGCTTATTTCTTTTTTAAAATAAATAATTCTTCCCTTATACAGATAGTCCTCAACTTTCAACAGTTCATTTAGTGACTGTTCAAAGTTACAATGGCACTGAAAAAAGTGACTTATGACCATTTGTCACACTTATGACTATTGCAGCATCCTCATGGTCACATGATCAAAATTCAGATGCTTGGCAACTGACTCATATTTATGAGAGTTGCAGTGTCCCAGGGTCATGTGATCACCTTTTGCAACCTTCTGACAAGCAAAGTCAATTGGGAAGCCAGATTCACTTAACAACCATGTTATTAACAACTGCATTGATTCACTTAACAGCTATGGCAAGAAAGGTCATAAAATGGGGCAAAATTCACTTAACAACTGTCTCACTTAGCAACAGAAATTTTGGGCTCAATTATGGTCATAAGTTGAGGACTATCTGTATTGAACCACTAGGATATTGAAATAATACTGGATTCCCATTTATAAGACGTACAAATTTTCTTCTTAGTGCAGGGGTGTCAAACTGCCAGCCCGTGGGCCAGATGCGTCATGCCGAAACCGCACCCACCCCATTGCCGGCAATGGGAAAAAAGTCGTGATATGTCGCGACATGTCACATGATATTGCGACTTTGACACCCCTGTCTTCATGTAACCACTCCGTTAAAGCAGATGCTGTCCCTAGGCTGAGAAACTGGTCTCCTCTTTGCATTCCTATGTGCGGTCTCTCCACTTTCCTTGCAATTTATTTTGTATAAAGCCTGATATTGTATCTACTACCAGTGAGGGGCATTAATGAGTCATTTTCCCTCTCTGCTTCTCAGACATCTAAAAACAACAACAACATTAACCTCTTAGTTGTGAAGAATGTGTAATAGTTTTACCACCTTCAATAATAAAACACCCTATATAGATATAGAAAGCTAAATAGTATCATACCAGTATAAATAGACCTTCATACAACAGTGCTATTGAACTTAATAGGATGGTCCCCTTTTGTCCTGTAGAGAGGGCTTGCAGTCTCTTACTCACACATAGCAGGTTGAGCAGTCCTCAAGGCACAGTATATTTTGAAAAGCACAGCATTTAATCAACCAACCAAATTTTCCCCCTCTCTTTGCAGATTGTCCTCAAAGCAACAGCAGGATCTGTATCCATTCTACTTTGATTCTTTCCTCTTAGCTTGAATGATCCTTCTGGATTGGACCTCCTCCATCTGGCCCTTCTTATCCACTTCACTTCTCCTCTTGACAAAAGGGGAAAGAAAAATATTCTAAACCTTATTGTAAACATTTCATTACCTGGATTGCTGAAAGCAAGGTTTAATCACACTAATCATATCCAGAATGGATTGTATTTAGATCCAACTCATTTCTGGTTTAGAGGCAAGCTTTTTCCAGCAGAAGAACATTCCAAATTTAATTTTTCTCCCTTGATTGGAAAATATATGTTACAATACTCAACTGTTGCCAGCAGTCAAATAAGGGTGGGAACAAGGGATTTTTGCAGATCCTGTTGTTGCTTTGAAGGCAATCTGCAAAGGGAGGGAAAAAGTTTGGTTGGTTTATTAAGTGCTATGCTTTTCAAATATATTGTGCCTTGAGTACTGCTCAGTCTACTATGTGTGAGTAAGAGACTGAGAATGAATTGCTAGCTCTGTCTCCATCAGGGGTTTTATTCAACCTGTGATCCTTCCAACTTCTCTCCAATTGTCTCATCATTACAAATTAAACTCTTCTCCACAGTCCATCACAACCCATCTCCCTTTTGCTGTGAGTATCTTTATGGATAGAAAGTTGCAAAGGAAAAGTCATATTTTCTCCCTTTCCATTTCTCTTACTCACAATCCAGCATTTCCCCCCCTCTTCTGTTTCAGAGAGAGAATTTCTTTTTCCAGTTTGGCTCCTAATCTCTTTAAGTTGCCTGTGTCTGATACTTTCCTCATTTTTCTTACTCAATATTCCTACCTTCTACTTCTCTCCCCTCCCTGCATCTCTCCTTTTTATATTTCCCAATTCTTCTGAATATCCCAGGCAAGATACCTAATGTGGAATCACAATCCAAATCCTTCTGTACAAAGGAGTGGGTTTGAATACCAGGAGACATTTTCTATTTTGCCTTTTTTGACCCCTCCCATGGGCACCACTGACATAAGCCTACAATTGTCTTGCAAGGTTATGTGCAAACTATGCCCAGATGGTGCAAGGTCAGTACTAATAAGAGGGTGAATCCCAGAATATAACCTCTGGAATCAAGAAAAAAGACATTGTTCCTATGTCAGAAATACTGGAAAATGTCTTGAAGAAAAATAACAGGATTCTTGGCAACAGCTGAATATCTACAATATATTTTCTATTCAAGGGAGAAAAATTAAATTTGGAATGTTCTTCTCCTACTGGGAAAAGCTTGCCTCTAAACCAGAAATGAGTTGGATCTAAATACAATTCACTCTGGACATGATTAACCTAATCAAACTATGCTTCCAGCAATCCAGGAAATGAAATGTTTACAACATGGCTTCCCAAATAACTTCAGTTTAGAGGATTTTTCTTACCCCTTTTGCCAACTGTTAGAGGATATAATGGATTCTTCCTTTTCCTATGGGGTCCTATAAACTATCTGGTAATTTAACTCCAGACAGACAAATTGCATAGATGGGATTCATTTTCTGATTATTCCTCTGACATACAATCATTTTCATCCTAACCCAATAAAGTGTTAGAAACAAATGATGTAACAGGGCTCAAAATTCTGCCTGCCTTCCTGCTTGTGGGACCATTTGAAAGATAACTTTCTAAAAAAGGAACCGAATGAGACCAAATTTCATTTGGTGGAGAAACAGACCTTCCTCCCAAAAACAGATTATGAAAATGGGATAGATCGGGTTGGGAATTGGGGAGAGAAAATTATAGGAAAAGAAAAAGAAAAAAGAAAATCCAGTGGTGTCTCAGAATGCTGCCAACTCCTCTATTCTAATACCTTCTCCCATTTTGTGCTTCCTAGAGCACACCTGCACACATTCACAGATGCAAAAGGGGAATGCAGAAGCATGCATATATACAGAGATGAAACAGGTTACTTGATTATGTGGGGAAAAATACTGATGTCTCTTACGGCCATTGTTGGTAAAGGGTTGGAAAGAATTCAGAAAACCATGTTCTGCATGCTTTGCCTTTCATTATATTCTTTTCAGTGTTAGAAATAATAGAAAGTTTCTATCTTCAATAGGATAATGCTCTAAAACCTGAATGGGATACAATCAAAGTCTCTCTCTCTCTCTCTCTCTCTCTCTCTCTCTCTCTCTCTCTCTCTCTCTCTCTCTCTCTCTCTCTCTCCAATTGCAATCTTATGGTAGAGGCAGATGGCCAATGGTTCATAATCGCAACTCCTTAATTCTAAGTCCTCCCCTAGTCATATGGACCAGAGCAGAGCTATTGTGGTATTAAGGGATGGGAAAATATTCCAGAAATTGGGCTCTGCATGCTTTCTCTACCTTGTTCTTAAATATAATAATTGATGAAAATAGGGTTTTTAATCATTCAACCATAAGAAGATGGGTTCAGCCAACAATTAATTTTCTGTTTTTCTGTTCAAGATATGGAGTCTTTTGTCTGAGAGGCTGAAGCAATGGTGTGTTCTCCAAAGAGGCTGGCTCTTACCTTACATATTTTATATAACTGTAAGTAGTGCTGAAAAAAGGAGAGAATATGATCTTTTGCCAGCCATCTTTTTTGCGGTGAACTGTGAACATGTTTTGCAAGCCTAAGATCTAAGATATTCTGCATTTGTGGGTGGGTGGGGACTTTGGGTACCTTACAGGATTAAAAATACAAACCTCCCCAACATAATCTCCAGTAGCCAAGGATAAACAATGGTCTCCCTCACAAAACAGCTGATTTACGCAACTGATTAAAACCTAAACGGCTAGCAAGATTGGTCCCATCCAAAATCAATCTTTTGATTTTATTGAAATTGGAATTAGAGAGAGATCAAGAGAGAGAGAAACTGTTGCATTCCCAGATTTTCCTGTTTTCACCCTTTCCTCAGTAAACATCTAGACATTAATGGGTAGAGATTTGTCTTCAATGATTCAAAAGATACATTTATAATTAAAACTTTCTCATGCAAAACTGCACAGTTACATAGCTGGCCCTTGGGGATTCAAGACGTTTACAAGAATTAGTTAAGATCTTATTTTCTCTAGAACATGAACTGAGCTGAACGGAAGGGACAAGTCCTTAACAGAAGGACCAAGAACTATCCAGATGGAGAGATTAGGGTGTCTGTGGAGGTTTAGCCTGACTGGTGAGAAACTGTTATAATTATCTGGTTTTGGAGAGTCCTGAGAAGAATGATTCTGCCAGTGAGTTTAAATGACTATGTCTCCCAGTTCGTAACACCTGCACAGCCATCTACTTAATCCTGCAAGACCATCTGTCAGCTGAAATGCTTAGTGGAATCACTCATAGTGTGTCTTAGTAAGTGATCTTTGTCAAGAAAGAAACAAATAAAAGTTGTCTAATTAGTAATATATATGCGTTTGGTACTTTTCCAACAAAGGGAAACCTCCCCCCCCCAACATTTAAGTTCCCAAAAAATCAATCCTGAAGCCAAACATATAGATATGCACTATGCCTGAGTTTGAGACCCAAGCACTGCATGATTGAGTGAGCTCCTGTGACTTGCCCTAGCTTCCAGTTCGATAACATGCAAACGCGAGTAGATAAATAAGTACCACTTCAGTGGGAAGGTGTTAGCATTCTATGCACCTCGGCATATAGTCATGCTGACCATGGAACTGTCTTCGGAAAACACTGGCTCCCTCATCTAAGAAACGGAGATGAGCACTGTCCCCTAGATTAGACACAACTGGAAAGGGGGAAACTTTATCTTTAATTTATATAGGTTTGATTGGTATCAATATATCTCTACCTACATCATTTACATATACAGTATATTTGTTCATATACCTCTAAAGCTATTTTCTGTTTCTTTTGGCCATGAATTCAAATCTTAAACGAACTACCAAGATTTTCAAATTGCTTGCTATCAACTACACTTGTAGAAAGCATATCTGACAGGTTAAGCTTCAAATCTGATTCCTGTTTTGCATAGCTGAACACATTCTTTTTATTAAAGCAATATTTGAATTTTAAATCTTTTGCTTAATATTTCAAGCTTAATATTGACGACATAATGGTCTACAAGACTAAATAACCTTTATTAGGGACAATTCCATACAACTCTATCCATTCAATGCTTTGTCTGAATTAACAGTGACTGTTCAGTAGTGTAGAAAACATATACATAAGAATTAGTAATTTTAATCCAGAGAGGTTTCAGATTTTTCAAATCTGAAATATATTCTTAGATAAAAGTTCCACATACTGTATATAAATGGCTAATGACATTCTTTAGATCTACCATAAAGCATAACAGATGGCATTGTCTGGGACAGATAGCCATAAAGTTTTAATGAAACTTAGGGAAAATAAAACTGACCATATGATGTGTTAATGTTCTTTAATTTAGCCATGAATATTTTAATTCTATTTTTAAAAAATGTTGTTATAGCTTAGCCAGAAATGGCCAATATTATTGTTAGTTTGGGCACAAATATTGCTTCAGGGCTGATGCTTCCTATCTGTTTGACATGCTTGTCTTGTCTAGTATCTGCTAGGGTTTACCTGAACAGTCATTTCATTTCCAGACTTACCAAAGAAAATCAAGAAATTCCTTCAAAAATACAGAATTGATCTGTATGCTTCCTCAGCATCTGCACAGTACAAATCCTTAACTCGAAAATGCTCCTTTAAGTTTTATGTTTCGATCACTTCTATTCCTGTTAAATCATTGCAGAAGAGAGACTAAATTATTGCAGAAGAGATTAAAATGTGCTGTTTACTGTGTTAAATTGTTTACATCCCTTGATTGAAATGAAATATACATGAATTATAAGCCTGCACTGATAACCAAGCTGCCGTTAAGAAATAAAGGTAGTATTGAGACAATCAGACATCCATATTTTTATTTGAAAAGGCCTTGTCCCTATGGAAAATGTTTATTCTTCTGATCACCTCTAAGACTGATGAACTAAAAGAAACAGAAAAGAACAGAAACCGCAGGACAAAGTTTAAAAACAGGGAGTTTCTTCTACTTTGAAAATAAAAAAGATTAAAGATGAAGTAAAGATAAGGCAAGACATGATGTTTGATTGTTCTGAAACTCTGGCATATATATATATATATATAAATGATATATCTGTAAGTGTGAAAAACACCTGCACCAATGCCTCAGTTATTCAGGAATTTGAAATATGGAAGGGAGGAGATGCAAAATACCATGAGAATAAAGTGTTGTGAAATATCGACACCAAGCTGGCAGGAATAGCCAACACTCCAGAAGATAGGCTTAAGATACAGGAGGATCTGGACACACTGGAACACTGGGTGCTATCTAACAAAATGAAATTCAATGGTGAAAAAAGTAAAGTTCTACATTTAGGCAAGAAAAACCAAATGCACAGGTACAGTATAGGTGGTACCTTGCTCAATAGTAGCAACTGTGAGAGGGATCTCGGAGTCCTAGTGGACAATCACTTAGATATGAGCCAGCAGTGTGCTGCAGCTGCCAAAAAAGCCAACACAGTGTTAGGCTGCATTAACAAAGGGATAGAATCAAGATCACGTGAAGTGTTAACACCACTTTACAATGCTTTGGTAAGGCCACACTTGGAATACTGCATCCAGTTTTGGTCACCACGATGTAAAAAAGATGTTGAGACTCTAGAAAGAGTACAGAGAAGAGCAACAAAGATGATTAGGGGACTGGAGGCTAAAACATATAAGGAACAGCTGCTGGAATTGGGTATGTCTAGTTTAATGAAGAGAAGGACGAGGGGGGACATGATAGCAGTGTTCCAATATCTCAGGAGCTGCCACAAAGAAGAGGGAGTCAAGCTATTCTCCAAAGTGCCTGAAGGCAGGACAAGAAGCAATGGATGGAAACTAATTAAGGAGAGAAGCAACCTAGAACTAAGGAGAAACTTCCTGACAGTTAGAAAAATTAACCAGTGGCACAACCTGCCTCCAGAAGCGGTGAATGCTCTGACACTGGAAGTTTTAAGAAGAGACTGGACAGCCATTTGTCTGAAATGGTATAGGGTTTCCCGCCTGAGCAGGGGGTTAGACTAGATGACCTCCAAGGTCCCTTCCAACTTTATTATTATTATTATTATTAGTATTATTATTATTATTATTATTATTATTATTATTATTATTATTATTATTATTATTATTATTATTATTATTATTATTATTATTATTATTATTATTATTATTATTACCTCCAAATATTTGTGCTTCTGTTTTGGGTCCTTAATATGGATTGCCCATATTAAGAGAGAAAACTGGAGAAGGGAAGAATGAAATGTGTACTGTGGAATAAAAAATGACACCGTCTTCTGAATACTCTGTGAAACTGGCATAATCTATATTAAAAAATTCAACAGAAGAACATCCATGGACCTAAGTCTGTTAGGATGCTTTATCTGTCTATTGAAGACTATTTATGTTGAAAGGTTAATTGTCTGCAAGGGACTCATAGCAATATCATTTATGACCTGTATTCAACTCTGTTGGTGACAAATTATCCCCTCCATTCCTAAATTCAGCCACACTTTATCAGTTCATCCATTTACCAAGTCATATTATGTATGATTGACAAGTTATTACTTAGAAATTGACATATTAAGTTGTACACAGATTTGGTCCTAGCTAAAATGGTGGATTATGTGCCATTAAGTCAATTTCACATAGCAAACACATAGCAACCATATAGATAGATCTTCTCCAGGATGTTCTGTCCCCCCCTGGTCTTTGAGATCCCTTAATAATGCACCCTGTGCTACTATAATCCATTCACCTTATGGCTAGTCATCCTCTGCTTCTCTTTCCTTCCACCTTTCCCAGCATTATGTAGTTCTCAAGGGAATTCAATCTTCACATAATGTGTCTGAAATATGATAATTTGAGCCTGATGATTTGTGCCTCAAGTCAGAATTCTAGATTGATTTACATTCCATTTATTTGGCTTTGTTTGGATATCCATTGTATTCTATATAGAAATTTTTATTACAGATTTTAATTACAGTATTCAAATGTAATACAAGCTAAAAGAAAAAGAGAAAGAAGGAAGGAAGGAAGGAAGGAAGACAAATGAAAGAAAGGTAACAATATAGTGTGTGAGAGAAAAACATAGAAGGAAGTGACTTCCAACCTTCTACTCAACAAGTATAAACATTTTTTGTAATTCTTAGTTTAAAGTCAACGACTCTCCATCCAATTTCTCATATCTATAAACAAATCCACAAAACTATTGATTGCTGTATTTCTAACAGTTTCAATCTTTTAGTTCATTCAAATAATATCATAGAATTTGATTTCTTTTCATTTCTTTTTTCTTCTTTCTCAGAGGATTCTTCAAAGCTTTAAAAGCCTCTTTTCAAAATCCAATATAAAAGAATTATCCCAGTCACTTTCTTGGTTTATTATTTGCATTTTTCTTATGATTTTAAAACATCAATCAGTTTCTTTTGTATGTCAAGGGAGACATCCTTTTCCATATCATTTGCATAACCTGTCATTTGTAGATCCATTGTTTTATCCCATCTCTGCCTTGTCAAATAAAACTTGTTCCTCATCTCCCATTATTTCCATGACATTGTTTGGACACAGCCTGTCCATAGAAGCAAACATTGCTATTAACATTGTTGATACTAACTTGTGATTCCATTTTTCAGAATTTTCAATGTTAAAATGTTTTGCACCATTTTATATGTTCCAGTTATTTAACTGTAATCAGGCTTGTGTATTTTTTCCTCTAACTAAAATCTTTAGTTTCCTCTAGTGTCCAGTTTTTTAAATGGCTTATCTTTATTTTGTCTTGCTAAAAGTCCAAACAAATCTATTTCCCACAAGAACTCTTTACAATTAACCACAAAATCTGTGAACAACATAAAGGAACATTTTATTATATTTGGGGGACATGTACAGTATGTATCAATCTCAAAGTCCACACAGTCTGATAATTTGAAGTTTGAAAGCACCTTTATCAGGAGAGAGGCAAGAGTCGTGCACACATAGCACCATCCCAAAGCAGATCTATACTATAATACTTACATATTGTCAAGTATTTAAAAAAATATATCAACAATTGGTATTAATTTTTGCACTTGGGAAACTTTGGAATATACATATATAGCATCTTTGGTTGGATAGACCGTATTAGACTCTAAATATATTAAAACTCTAGTATCTCTGGAAACAGTTATGTTATTATCTAGCTCATATTGTATATAGGTGTTGTAATATTTTATCTTTTTAATATTGTAAGCCACCCAGCGTTACCTTGTGGTAAGATGAGCAGTCAATAAATTTAATAAGTAAATATTTAGAGAGTTATGGAATGTAATGTCTAATAAAAAAAAAGATTTAGTCCTTTTCCTATGCCAAATTGACTTCATGGAGAAACCCAACTTTATAAATTGGAAAAAAAGATGATGATATGGAAAAATTGGATGAAAGTGGGGATATTGACTTGAATCAACTGATAAATGATGAAGATAATTTTTTAATATATGCTTTGTTTACAGCCACAATATTTGTTAATAACATTGTTTAGACCAGCAGCATTTTCAGGCTTCTGAAACATTTGAGGTACCAGAATAACTTGTTAAATTCTTTAAAATTAGAAAAAACTGCTATTAATTTTTATAAATATTTGTTATCAATAAATCAGTTTGATCTGCAGATGCTAGGAAATGAGTGGAATAAAGAATTAGAGGTTCCTATATTGTCTAAACAATGGGAGACTATTTTAATATTTATGGCAAGAGGGTCAATGGACCTTAAACTATGACTTACAAAACAAAAAAAAATAATATTTAGAATTTATTGGACTCCACTATGTTTGCATAGAAAAGGGCTGTTAAAAAATCATATTGTTGGAGATGTAATAAGGATAATGCTTCTTTAAACGCATGTTTTTACAATGTCCTATACTTAGAGAAATAAGTAAATCATATAAATATGATTACAATCAGAGGACAATATTTTCTTGAACTACATGCCTGATATCTGACAACTGCACAATATAAATGGATTCTCCATGCCTTCACTATGGCCAAAAGACTGATACTGCTGCATTGGAAAGATAAATCCATTTACTCAATGGATTAAAGACCTGATTGTACTTGCCATCCATGAGTGGCTTGCCTAAAGACATAGACTTTGTATGGACAAGTATAATGAAATATGGGACTCGTTTATACCAAATAAAGTAGGTTAAAAATATGGTAGTTATATAATTGCATTAGAAACATATAGTGCTTGAATAATATTTGCATTAAATAAGTATATAGAGAGTTATAACTGTTTACTGTTAAAATTATTTATCATACTATGTGTTTTTTTCTTTGTCACATTTCTTTCACTTTTTTGTCAAGAGACTTTTTGTTACTGATTAAAACAATTAAAAATAAATAATTAAAAAAAAGTTTGGTGGACAAGTAAAAAAAGCCAATTAATTTTGGATACAAATACATACATTAAGACAGAACATTTTAAAGATTAAAATACAACTGAAACCAGACTTTTATTTTGGAACTAATGGATAGACAACTAGCAAAATATCATAGAAGTCTGTTTTTAAATGACAATTGCAGCAAGACTATTTCATTATACGTTCAACAATAGCACAATGGAGAAATGGCTAGTGAAGATGATGGAACTGGCAGAAATGGCTAAATTAATTTCTTTGATCAGAGAAAAGACAATATCTATATTTATGGTTAACTGGAAACCCTTATAGCAGGGGTCTTCACCTCAAAAATAAAATAGAAAACAAAAATCCATTTCCTTTCCCCCTGTACCTGCAATTGAATTGCACTACTTACATTAAAATACTTTTTCTTGTGCCTCACCTACTGCTTTGTTTTTATTCCTTACCCTCACTTCCCAAACTAAATGAATATTATGATTCCAATCACTCCTCCCCCCAAAAACCTAATTAAATAAAATAAGCACCACATTAGAATGCTTTCTCTTCTGTCTTCCTACTTCTCTCTCTCTCTTTCATCCTCCCCCTCCCCCCCCAAACATCAAGAGATAAAAGGCCATGCTGATTATAGTTACTACTTCTGGAAGTAAAGTTCGAGTGGTAATAAAAGTTTACAACAAAACTTTGAAAAATGCTACTCCTAATGTGAATTCAGATCCCCAAAAAGAATTAACACATCTGGAAACCAGAGAGGGACAGGATTGGAATGCCTTCTCTGTAGCAGCCCTAGTCCTTTGGAACTGCCTCCCACCTGAGATCTGGAGAACCTGCAGCCTTTTACCCAGTGGTGGGATTCAAATATGTGAACAACTGGTTCTCTGTGTGGATGCCACTTCTGGTAGTCCATTCTGGGCCTGGGCAACAAAAAATTAGCTACTGGTTCTGCCGAAGTGGTGCGAACTGGCTGAATCCACCACTGTTTTTACCTTTCCAAAAGGCTATGAAGATCTGGCTCTTTCCCCAAGCATTGGGCTAAGATGGGGATGATCCAGCATAAGTAGATGATGGATGTCATGGCCCCATGATAGGAAGGGTGATGCTCCTTTGAATGGGCAATATGCTTATTTTATTGCTGTCTTACTGATTTTGTTGAACCGCCTAGGATTGCGGCAAATAAAATGGGCGGCTATATGCTAAATAAAAAAATCTGTAATCAGCAGCTGCTAATTACATACATACATACATTGCCATCCAACTTTCCTAGCTGCAGGCTGAGGACATCTGGCATTGGCAGAGATATTGCTTATGCAATGCCTGACTAGAGCTTTTTAAAACATGTGTCCGATCTTACACTGGCTTCATATATACTTAAGTATATGGGTTTAGCACATTTTTCAAGGCACGCTAGACCTGTTTCTATGCTGCCCATAAGGTCAATTTAAAAGAGGAAAGAAAAGTGGCTTCTGCCAGCAGCAGGTTGCAGATGATTGCATTATAGGCTTTTCTCTGCCAATAAAGGTTTTTACCTATTTTTATTACTTCAGACTGGTTTTGTTACTTCAGGATGGGAGGTTGCTCTATTAGAAAACATCACCACTTTCTTGTAGTGCTAGTTGAGGAAAGAGCTTAGCAAGTATCATTTGCTGCCTCTTATTATACTCCACATTCCTTCTTCACATCTGTTAGTCTGAGTGCCATGTTACAAGAGTGGAAGGGCTGTGAGGGATGTAGATGGATTACCCTCAATGTTTCCCATAGCATCTTTTCTATACTTGCAATGCTGCAACTTGACAAGTGGCTAAATCTGCCATTCAAAGCACTCACCTCCATTCATCCAAGCATGCCCCACCACAGGTTAATAGTAATAGCATTTAGACTTATATACCACTTCATAGCGCTTTACAGCCCTCTCTCCAAGCAGTTTACAGAGTCAGCATATTGCCCCCAACAATCTGGGTCCTCATTTTACTGACCTCGGAAGGATGAAAGGCTGAGTCAACCTTGAGCCGGTGAGGATCGAACTGCTGGCAGTTGGCAGGATTAGTCTGCAATGCTGCATTCTAACCATTGCGCCACCATGGCTCATGTTAAGGATACTGATTGCTGGTTGTTTTTCCTGCCTGCTTATGATACTGGGAAAATGCAAAAAGGGGAATCTACCCACTCCTTTTTCAATGTATCCTGCATTAAAACTGTCAAGGCAGTACCACTCATTATCTCATTAGTGATGCATTATAAGGCTTAGTCTTTGAAGCAATTTATGCCAGTATAATTTTTCTGCTGGCATCAGGCCTGGCAGATTATACTTAAATGCAGTTGTCTGGCTGCAAGAGATGTGCAAATGGAAAGTTATGTGCAGACTGACCAAAAGACTTGGCACGTATGCACTGTGTAGCCAAAACAATGTTTTTCAGCCAGGAAGCATCTCAGAGTAATTTTCAGACAAAGCACAAAATGCTTACGTTAAATAATATGCAATACTTCTTCTTAAGGGCAATGGTTAGCCTTAAACAGTAAGGAAGGTTTGTCTGCAAGCTTTTATAAAAAATGCTATCTGCCACTTAAATGTTAGTGCTCAGAATCACAGTGGGCAGTATCAGATGATGAGATGATGATGATGATGATGAAAAACAAGCTTCCTTGGGAAACAGCTTTGATTTAGAAAGAAACATTGATGATTACTCCAATTTCATCTAAGCAATGTTTCACACATGTAGTTCCAAAGAGAACTCGCATTTTATTGCGGACGAGCACATCCGACGGGTTGTTTGATTTGATTTGATCTCTTTTACATTGCTCTAGGGAAAGAAGGAACAAGAACAATCTATCCAAGGAAATAAATCCCATGAATTCAATTTAAATGGAGTGTAATTACATGGAGGCCTTAAATTTGGAGTGAATGTTTATTTTAGCTAGCCTTGGAGAAGAACCCGGCTTTCTTAAGAGACTCCGGTTGATGAGACGATCAATTTAAAAGCATGTTTTCTTTCTTACCCTTTTTCAATGCATTATGAATTCTTGTGGGCTTCCCTTAGATAGTGCTGCGGGCAAGAGGCCTTCCTGAGGTGAGGAATTAAACAACAGTAGGGCAAAGATGGCTTGATACAGTCAGTTAAGCTTTGATTCAAAACAATAGGTTGTGCCCGTTCTGGTTTGGTTTATCAGAAAAGTTCTGAAGAAGTCAAGAGGTGCAGCCAGCAGATGAACAAGGTGGAAGATATCGACAGCAGTTTTCTCAAAAGTCTAAAGCAGTAAAATCAAACAAAAGAGAGACAGAGAGAAAAAAATACCATTCTAAAGTCTTAATGTCATATTTCACAAATTATGTATTACTAACATTCACAGACTCACTGGCAAATGCTATCAGATCCTTACACATAGTATATTGACTATTTCTTTCACAATTCATCAAAGCCACAGGGAATACATGTTGATGATCTTTGTGACTTGAGTCAGGTTATGATGATTCATTATTTATATTTCACCAGCGATTTTACTTTGTGTTTTATGGACTAACAGAAGCAAAGAAAGTGAAGCCTTCTACTTTGTGGAATTGAATGCTGATCATGGGACTGCCAAGAAAAGAAGGCTCATACAGGAAAAAGCAAGAACAAGAAACGGCAGGAAGGGAAAGAGGAAAGCAAATTTAAACAAACAAAAACGGAAAGAGATTTGGTTAAAAGAGGACTACCAAAGACGAGCAAGTAAGTGAATGAAGGGGTAAACAAGTACTGAATGTTAGGAATTTATTAAGGATAGAGGATGGAGAACTGAGAAAGTTGAAAAGAGATGTAGAGAAATTTACAGAGAATCAAGAATTCCTATCTATAGTGGCTGTATCAAACGCACAGGATCTCTGTATCCAAGTTGCTTGGAGGCTAAAACATATAAGGAACGGTTGCTGGAATTGGGTATGTCTAGTTTAATGAAGAGAAGGACGAGGGGGGACATGATAGCAGTGTTCCAATATCTCAGGGGCTGCCACAAAGAAGAGGGAGTCAAGCTATTTTTCAGAGCGCCTGAAGGCAGGACAAGAAGCAACGGATGGAAACTAATCAAGGAGAGAAGCAACCTAGAACTAAGGAGAAACTTCCTGACAGTTAGAACAATTAACCAGTGGAACAACCTGCCTCCAGAAGAGGTGAATGCTCCAACACTGGAAGTTTTTAAGGAGAGACTGGACAACCATTTGTCCAAAATGGTATAGGGTTTCCTGCCTGAGCAGGGGGTTGGACTAGATGACCTCCAAGGTCCCTTCCAACTTTTATTATTATTATTATTATTATTATTATTATTATTATTATTATTATTATTATTATTATTATTATTATTATTATTATTATTATTATTATTATTATTATTATTATTATTATTATTATTATTATTGTCTTGCTTATATGTTTTTTTACAGATACCTGCTTGGACACTGAATGCTGGTCTTTGCATTCTTAAAAAGCTATATGTTAATAGGTTGCACACGTTACTATGACTGTGCCTTCAGTTTTCTAAGCCAGCCACATTAAGTGGAAAGGATTTAGAACAGATTTTATATGCAATCTGTTCTGAATCCATTTTTCACTTAATGGGTGGTGGCTTAGAAAACTGAAGGTATTGACTTAGAAAAAGTTTGCTACTTACTTCGCTTATTGTCTTATCTGATGGTCACCAACTTTAACATATAAAAAATATTTTCTTATTTATTTAACAATATTTAGTAACCTTACAAAAAGTAGGATTTAAGAAATTCTTAGAGAATAAAACTGTCAATGATAATTAGTCAAAGGTATATTTCTTTTTATATTACATAATAAGAAATATGAATTCTACTTGTGGATATCCCATATATTCTACAAGTACCTGTGGGGTTCCCATGTTTGTGTTTCTTGCAGAAACACACTGCTAGAATTGGAATACTAAGTTTTAAAAGAAAATGTACACAGAGTAACATAATGGGAATATGGCTCAATGGAGACAAATATTGGCATATGTCTACCCTTACAGTATATTTAACATTTATACCTTTTAGAATTAGAATAGAAAAGAACTGGAAGGGACCTTTGAGGTCTTCTAATCCAGCCCCCTGCTCAAGCAGGAGAACCTATACTGTCTTAAAAATACTTCTTAAAAATCTCCAGTGATGGAGCGCCCACGATTTCTGAAGGAAAGCTGTTCCACTGGTTAATTGTCCTCACTGTTAGGAAGTTTCTCCTTAATTCCAGGTTGCTTCTCTCTTTGGTCAGTTTTCAACCATTTTTCTTGTCTTGCCCTCTGGTGCTTTGGAGAATAGTTTGATGCCCTCTTCTTTGTGGCAGCTCCTCAAATACTGGAATACAGCTATCATGTTGTCCCTCTTTCTTCTTTTCTTTGTAGACTAGCCAAATCGAAGTCCTGCAGCTGTTCTTCATATGTTTTAGTCTCCAGGCCTTTGATCATTTTAGTTGCTCTTCTTTGAACTTTTTCCAAGGTCTCAACATCTTTTTTGTAGTATGGTGACCAAAATTGGTTGCAGTATTCCAGTGGTCTTACTAGAGTATTATAAAGCGGTACTAATACTTTGCGTGATCTTGATTCTATGCCTCTGTTTATACAACCCAGGATTGTATTAGCTTTTTTGGCTGCTACTGCACACTGCTGGCTCATAGTCAAATGATCGTCCATTAGGACATCAAGGTCCCTCTCACAGTTGCTGTTTTTGAGCCAGGTCTAGCCTAATCTGTACTTAAACCTTTGATTTTTCTTGCCTAAATGTAAAACTTTGCTTTTCTCCACATTAAAGTTCATTTTGCTGGATAGGGCCCATTGTTCAAGTTTGTCAAGATCTTTTTGGATCCTGAGCTTGTCTTCTGGGGTGTTGGCTATTCCTGCCAGTTTAGTGTCATCTGCAAATTTGATGAGTTCCCCTTCTATTCCCTCATCTAAGTCATTAATGAAGATATTGAAGAGTACTGGGCCTAAGACGGAACCTTGTGGTACCCCACTGCTTACTTCTCTCCATGTGGATGTAGTGCCATTGAGGACTACTTGCTGAGTATGGTTTGTCAGCCAGCTACAAATCCATCTGATGGTATTGTTGTCTATCCCACCTTTTTCTAGCTTACTAAGCAGCAGGTTGTGGTCTTTATATGTAAAAGCCTCCACACCATGAAGCGACTTTGTTCTCGAGAACCAGCTTGGTATAGGGAATCGAACTAGAAACTGGGAGACTGTGAGTTCTAGCCCTGCTGTGGGCACGAAGAGTGATCTTGAACCAGTCCCTCTCTCTCAGCCCGAGGAAGCAGGTAAGGGCAAAATCTTGCCCAGGAAACTGCAGGGACTTGTCGCGGCAGGAGTCGAGATTGATTTGAAGGTTCATGTGCAGCCTGTGCATGCCCATGCATGAACAGACACACTTTGCAAAGCCATAAGAACAACCTTATGCATAGACCTGTGAAAAATAAGAAATTCTTCCAAAGAAGAATATATTGTAATAATTGAAATATACTGAATGATTCTGTTGGTTCATAGAAACTGAACACGTATTTTCAAGTCATGATGAGATGATAATGTTTTGATGATGAAATGACAAGCTTTAGAACAGCCTGTTATGGAAGCTGCCACTGAGGAAATGTTGTATTCAGACTTAATTTGAAGTAATGCCAGCAACTGGTATGAGATGTATTATTTAAGCAATGGGGAAAAAATAGCTCAGCAAAAGCACAAGGAATTATGCTGCCTGGGATAAGACAGCAAACAGTATCCCTACCAAGCAAAGTATATCCAGAACAAAACTGTTTATGCAGGAAAAATTTACAAATGCTACATTTATCTGCCATTGGGATTTACAAGTGCACTAAGAAAGCGTTCATCATCTAATAATTTGTATCCTCAAATCAGTTGCCCATGGCAGCCTAATTATTCTATCTAATGGCAAAACAATGCTGTCTTCACTACAGACAAATTCTTGGAAGGAAAGTGGGAAGCTGCAAGCTTGATAAATGAAAACCCAATGACCCTTCTGTCAGCTTGCAGATGCATTAAATGAAAAATGAACACAAACTTGACATATAAACATGCCCTGTGTGTCAGGCAAGTAAGTTCAAGGGATAGACCTAGTGGAGGCATTTATTGTGTTCATCACCCATGTTTTTTCCCAGTCAATCTTTCTCATTATTGATGTAGTTCTTCTCAGTCTTTCCCTTACTGCTGCCCTTCATCTTCCTTCTCTTCCTCTTCCTCCTTCTTCACCATCACCACCATTCAAAGACATTGTGATTACAGTGAATGGGGAAAAGTCATGCTGAAGTAATGCAAAACATAATCCAGAAGACACTATGGGGAAAGAGGAATCTCTGCAGATAGTTTGCAAGCAGAATCTCTGGGCCTCAAATTTCAAGATTGTCTGCAATGAGAATAAAGAGTCACCACGCAGCTGTCATATCATAGTTTTGATGCCCTGAGGGTCCTTGAGAAAATATCCTCATACCATACCCTCCATCTGAGGCCAGTCTTCCATTGAGGAAAGTTGAAGATGAATCAAAAAAATCTCTTAGGAAGTCAGTGTTTTCCACTAGAAAATACTGTACTACAAACACTACTCTACACAAGGATGAGCATCCTGAAGAACATTTGGCCAACTTTAGGACTCCAACTGGCTCGCTGCAAGATCACTCTTCCCATATGTCTGTGCTTCTGTGCTTCTGTGGCTACTTCTCCTTTCCTTTTGGCTCCACTGGAAGGTATTCTGCGACTCTCCACCATCGCAGAGTCCACGCCTTTACTTCTACACTTGCTGGAAAATACCACTGCTATTTATAACCATCATGTGTTTGGCAGCATTGATCTCCTGACAGCCCAGAGGTTAGAGCAGGGATTTCTGTGGTGGCAAGGGTCCCTCCTCCTGCTCCGCTGTCCTTGCTATCTGGACAACAAAAAACAGAGCAGCAGTTCTTCTACTTCTCTCCTTCCCATTTTTCTCATTCTCCTCTCATATGGGGACAGAAACTTTGCTGGTTTCATTGTCAAGTTGTGGCATGGGCATCACTGGGGTATTGGATTTCCCACTTTCTTTCTGTTTTGAAGTGACAATAAAAGCCCATCACTAGTGCTGTGGGGAAAAATGTATTGAAAAACTCAGGAAAGGGCATGTAATTTTTTTTTTTGACGTTTGTGAAAAGAAACTGCTGGTAGCATGGAAGCATCAAGATTTATACCAACAGGAATCTACTGGCCTATATTGTTAAATAGTCATGTGTTCCAGTGCTTCTTTTTGATAGGAAGACAAGTGGTTTACAATGATGTGCAAGTGCACATCTATATACAGAACAAACACCTCACCTTGTAAATTACTGGATAAACTAAGCTTTTGAGTTATTTTTTCTGTTTTCACCATCTCATATGTACAAAAAAAAAACCTACTTCAGAAAGAACTCTACTGTATGGTGAACCCTAAATATGTTTATTTAGGAATGCCAAACACCATGTATGTCAACGCTGCTAACATCGGATGTTCTTGCTTGACAATATATGAAGATGCAGACATTTTCTATTTAACCTGTGTATTACTTTTAGAGTTAGAATTAGATGGTGCTGGAGGGGAGGGGGAAGAATGTGCATGGGGACTAGTTAGCCATAACAATATCTCAGTAGAGTATTATTCAAGGTTGGTTGTAATAAGAGGAGATAAGAAATGGCGGGTTATGGAACGGGAGGGAAAGTTCGCACTTCAAACTAATTGGAGAATGTGATTAATGACTGTTAAATGGAGGAGTGAATTATGCTTAGATACTGTGTGTTTGGGGGAGGAGAATTCAGATTTTGGCTTCTCCTATGTATGTGCCGAAGCTATGTTGCAATTAAAGATTCTTTAAGGTAAACAATGCCTCAAAGTTCTTTGAAGAGCTTCTTCTTTCGGAACCATGACAATGTACATATATCCACAATATACTGAGAATACCTAAGATTCAGGGGCCTTCTTTCTCCAGTCAGCTGTGATAACAATCTCTGGAGAAACAAACTGGCCATGTTGACAGTGCCTGCTACTGCAACCACTTTCCTGCTCTTTCTCCATCTTCTGTTTTAGTCTGCCAAGGTCAGAAGATCTGACAAAGCCTCTGCCAAGGACATTTGGACATTTGGCATGGAAGTAACTTTTGTCTAGGGAACTGAAACAGCTCCCATGGGCAGGAGAATAAACAGATGGGCAGGCAGATGACAATGGTTGCTGAACCAATGGTGGGCCTTCATTCTTCCTTTCTCCTCCCCACCAGAGCTTTTATTCTGTAGAAATAAGGGCTTATTATTCCCCCCAGATGCTGTATGTTGCTTTGGAAGAAAGTACTCTTCTAAAGAAATGGAGAAAGCTTCTCATAGGACATCTATTGAACTGAACTATTTTATCAAAAAGAAAAAAAAATTGCACAGTACTATAGATGCTTTATTTGCCTTTTAGAATAGGCACCAGGTCTTCAAAAGCATATTTTCCAGCAAATAAAATAATTTTCTTCATTCTCAAAATACTTGGCATTCTCTGCAATTATTCGAGGCTGCAAGTTTTCACTGATGTTTCCTCAGCCCATTTCCTCTCCAACCATCTACAGGATCAAGAATTTCTCATATAGCATATTTCAGCTCCCTGTCCTTAATTCCCACCCACCCAAAAAGACAAAGTTTGACATTTTCAAGGCAAACTTTGTCTTTTTTGGTGCATGGGAATTAAGGACAGGGAGCTGAAATATGCTATATGAGAAATCCTTGATCCTGTAGATGGTTGGAGAGGAAATGGGCTGAGGAAATTCTGACGTCTGAAAAAGAAATTATCTCCATTACTGTGATTCCCCAGTTAAGGATGTCTTTCCAGTTACCGATGTAGGTCACAAGAGGCCAAACAAAAGACCATCTATCTAAATCTCTTTGAAATGAAAGACTGTCTCTACAAGAAAAGCAAGAAAATGTAGACTGAACTCTATGATGCATTGAGTACATAATTGTATTTGTCCCATGACATGGTGTGAAAAATGTAAATGTCTTTTTACCTGATCTTTCACTCCTGGTCCAATTTTTTTGGTTGGCATTTACAGTTCAGCTTGAATCAAATCACAAGCTTGAGAAGAATGTGCATTTGCTTGCTTCTTCTAGACAGAAATTATTCTTTCCTGAAAGCACAGCAATGGTGCAGGAACTGGCAATTTCAAATACGTTTTGTAAGGTCAAGCTGACCAACCACAGGGAATATCAGGCAGCAGATTTTGGAGCACCAGAAAGAGGCCACTTACTTGGTTTGTGCTCTGAGTAGGACTGCTCTGCTGCTAGGTGGCATCAAGCGTTCTGCCATGCCACAAACTGTCCTGCTTGAAAAACACCGCAATCCCTTGCTGACAGAGAGGAGACTTCCTCTGAATTAGTCTAACTTGGTGTGGAGCCTTTGAGAGCTTGCTGGGAAGTACAGGGCATGGCAGGAATGTATTCCGCTGACCAGGAAAAAAATAAAATAAAGGACAGCAGACCTGCATACACAAACACTTCCTTTCCTGTGCAGAAGTGTGTGTATGTGTGTGCTATCAAGTCAGTGTCAACTTCTGGTGACTGCCTGGACTAGTCCTTGCAATTTCTTGGCAAGATTTCAGAAGTAGTTTGCTCTTGCCTGCTTCCTGGTACTGAGAGGGTAATTGGCCCAAGGTCACCCAGCTGGCTTCATGCCTAAGGCAGGATTAGAACTCACAGTCTCTAGGTTTCCAGCCTGGTGCCTTCACTCCTACACCAAACTGGCTCTCAATGCAAAAATACACTGCAGGAAAGAAAAATACACTGTAGAGATTTCTGCTAAATGTCTGCAGGCTTGCAAGGGTCAGTGTAAGTAATAGTTCTATTGCAGGAAAGAGTCCACCCTCCCCACCCCCAACATGATAGTTTTAATGGTAAACCAATTGCACTATCCACTTTGTTCCTAACTCACAAGCTCTTTGGTTATCCTGGTCAGCTATCCTTCTGTGGTTCTGAGGTTGCATATCAGGGGATGGGAGGAGTAGTGTTGAAAAATGCCTATGCAGGTCAGTAGTAGCAGAGCTACCACCACAAGGCAACGTGCGGTTGTAGGAAGAACAGACAAATCTTTCTGTATATTGACCCTTAAACTACAACATTCAGAGGAGTGCTTTTTTCCTTCATGTAATAATCAGGGAAGTTCAAATGAGGAAAGGACCCATTGATTAGTGAAGTATATGAGACTTCCATTGAGAGGGTGATGCAGGAAGCTGCAAATAGAATAGAATAGAATAGAATAGAATAGAATAGAATAGAATAGAATAGAATAGAATAGAATAGAATAGAGCTGGAAGGGACCATGGAGGTCTTCTAGTCCAGCCCCCTGCTCAAGCAGGAGAACCTATACCATTTCAGACAAGTGATTGTCTAGTCTCTTCTTAAAAACCTCCAGTGATGCAGTGCCCTTGATTTCTGAAGGAAAGCTGTTCCACTGGTTAATTGTCCTCACTGTTAGGAAGTTCCTCCTTAATTCCAGGTTGCTTCTCTCTTTGGTCAGTTTCCAACCATTGTTTCTTGTCCTGCCCTCTGGTGCTTTGGAGAATAGTTTGATGGCCTCTTCTTTGTGTCAGCCCCTCAAATACTGGAACACTGCTATCATGTCACCCCTATTTCTTCTTTTCTTTAGACTAGCCAAATCCAATTCTTGCAGCCGTTCTTCATATGTTTTAGTCTCCAGGCCTTTGATCATCTTAGTTGCTCTTCTCTGAATTTTTTCAAAAGTCTCAACCTCTTTTTTGTGGTATGATGACCAAAATTGGTTGCAGTATTCCAGGTGTGGTCTTACTAGGGCACATGAGCTCCATCTGATAATTTTAAAATTTATTCCATAAATATTGGGTAGAAATTCTTTAATTGAAGCAAGCAGCATCAGCATCAGCTGTGGTATGACTTCAACAAGCTAATTTTACTGCAGAAGCTCAATGTGTGGATAACAAAGAATGTAAAAACCAGGGCCTTGGTTTTTCAACATCTACCTCCCCTTCCCCATAATAGACGTTGTATTGGGGAAGGAGCAAGAAATCCATAATCTAAAACTATAAATCTGAAAACAGATAAATGTGAAATAATGCGGAACCCTCTAGTATAATTCCCAGGAAAACTAAATCTGATTAATTCTGCAACCCTAGTTTTTTTTTTTGTCTCCACTAAAGCATCTTGAAATTCCCTCCTTGGCTTTTGTTCTTCTGTCTTCCACTTAAATAAATGGGAGTTAAAAGTGCTTGACTTTGGCGAGAATGAGATCATATGATTACACTGATGAAAGTGATTACCATGTTTATCACAAACATCTCTTGTGGCATAATTAGCATTTGCTTCAACGAAGCAAGTTTTTTCCCTGAGTCTTTTTAAAAGCTTTTTTTTATAGTCCTTGATTATTGTTATCTCATTCTAAAGCAGTTGTCTAAAGCCGAGAGAGGATCAGGATAATATTGAATGGTTCCTTTCTCAAACTTAAGAGAACATTTTGGGAACTTCTGGGGAATTGGTTGACTGATAATCAATTGACCAGCAAAATGGCATCTGTGATGGACTGAAGAATCAGCAACTAGACTGCCTCTCCGATAATTCCTCTCTGGATAAGGAGAGGGCTTGAGATTGCTCACAAGTGTTCCAGGCAGCTGCTTCTCATGAGAAGACCACAAGGCAATGGTCTCTTATGGGTTTAGAGGTCTGGGGGATAAGGAACTAGCCATCTTGCTTGAAGACCACCTCTTACCTTTTGCATATTTCCAGAGTGGAAATCCTGCCCATTTCTGGCAATCTTGGAATGTCTATCAAAATTATTTTACTGGCGTTGCTAAAACTATGAAGGATGACCCAAGTGGTAGTCATTCTAGAAATGATTTCCTTGCTTTGGGCTGCAACAAAGGAAAAGATGGTCTCCTCATGAGGAGCAGCTGCCTGGAACACTTCTGAGCAATCTCAAGCCCTCTCTTTATCTGGAGAGGAATTATCGAAGAGGCAATCTACTAGCTGATTCTTCACTCTGTCACAGTTACTAAATTCTGGTGGGATGTTATACCTTTTACAAAAGCTTTAGCTCATGACACAGGTGAGTTAAAATGCATACTGATCTGATAGCAGCTTTTAATTAGCAAGATTTGTTATTATTTTAATTGAAAGGATGTTGTACATCCCAGTCTATAACTGAGAACTGAAGAAAGCAGTTCATACATGTTTTTACATGTGTAAATGTTTACACGTGTAAGTGTAATTCATGTGAGGTTTAGTTTATTAAGAAATGCTGTGAAGTACTAATTATAGTCCATTCAGCTCTTTTATTTCTTATTGTTGCAGAAGTTAGCTAGGATTAAGCTACAAGAAGGCTTATTTTTAAGCAGACATGCATAGGATTAACATAGTTCCATTTAATCTTTCCTTCATTTCTGTGAGAGAGAAGTTCCCTGAGGATGGGCTCCTACATGAGTTCAAAAGCTTGGAAAACTAAAGCGCTGGTCCCGGTGACCAATCCAAATTGGATCCTTCATTTCTGTTGATCAAATGAACTTTGCTTGGTACTTTTATATGAGGGAAAGCAACTGACTGGCATTCATAGGCCACTCGGCCCATTGCAATCAAGAGCCAGCAGCTACACATGATCTGTGCACAAATTCAGACCTACCATGCAGACTTCCCCCTTCCACGAAAATTGGTCCCTCCCCCAATTTCATTCCACATCCTCAAATCTCTTCTTCCTACTGATGTGCAGCAGATTCACTGAGATAAGAGAAACTACTAAAGTTTCCATTCCTCCTAGTAATCTTGCCCATAGTGGTTTGGGGAGGAGATTTTTTTATTTTCTTTCTTTCTTTCTTTCTTTCTTTCTTTCTTTCTTTCTTTCTTTCTTTCTTTCTTTCTTTCTTTCTTTCTTTCTTTCTTTCTTTCTTTCTTTCTTTCTTTCTTTCTCTCTCTCTCTCTCTCTCTCTCTCTCTCTCTCTCTCTCTCTCTCTCTCTCTCTCCCTCCCTCCCTCCCTCCCTCCCTCCCTCCCTTCCTTCCTTCCTTCCTTCCTTCCTTCCTTCCTTCCTTCCTTCCTTTTGGTCTCTCTGTCAGTTGTTTAGTTCAGGAATCATTGGCTTTTAGCTGCCATTAGCAGGAGGAAAAGAGAGACTTGTTCCCCACTAATGGGCTGATGAGCAAATCAGTCTTACAGGTTTATAGGAGATAGTGTTTGATTTGCATGCCTACATTCTTGCTGCTATTCAGTTAGTTTGTGAACACATCATTCACAAAGTAGACAGTGAGAACCTGGAAGTAAGTAACAATAAGTGTTACTGAATGTGTATAGTCTCTCCTGCTCATATAAATGCTATGCTATATTATGATGTTTAAGTAGGGGCTTTGGAAGTTGTCTCTCTAGAGACCCAAGGAGGAAGCAAATTCTTTTGGGGCAGTAATATTATAGTTCAACCTATGTATGTGTGTAAAAATACACAAAGCTGTTTGGAGTGGACCGGCTTGGAAATGTCAGGAGTAAATAACACTAAAATGAATAAACCGGATATAAAATTGCCATAAGCCTTCAGTGACCTATTCCCTATGAAATAGAAGCTTGAATAATGTCTGAATCCATAATTTGTTTCAAGAACTGGGGCTCGGAATCATAATTATATCTATCCAAATATGTGCTCTACTCAGCTAAAGAGACAAAGAGGAGAAACAGGCTCCCTGTTAGCTATTAAAGTGCTTGAGGGCAAGCATCTCCTCACAGTTGAGAAGAATAATAAGGATCTCACTGCCTCTGTGACTTGTGCTGGAAAAAAAAAACTCTTCATCATTTTTAGAGCCCATTTGGCCTCCACCCTCCCTTACCCCACCACAAATGCTATTTCAGCACTCCTATTTAATTATTACAGTAGGTTGTCACTGAGAGAAATTTGGTGATGGAACTTCCAGAAGGTTCAACATGCACCCGCTGCCTGTGTGGCACTTGGCAATAAAAATCTCTCCAAGTTCATTTAGAGTTCAGAGTCTGCTGTGAGAATGAGAACCTTCATTACAGTCAGCTTGTGGATAATGAGAGACATGTCAGGAGATGAGGGGTGGTGGGTTGGCTGTCAGTTTCTGGACTCAGCGATTAATGTGTGAGCTAGATTTCTTAACATTGCTGATTACTTCACTTGCATCCACAATAGAAAGGTTACTGGATGCCCCCCAAGGGAAACCGTTCTAAATACAAGTATTTACACAAGGTTAAACCGTACAGCTTACTGACCTTCATGCATTTAGAAGAATTTAAAGACATGTTATACTGTTAGCTCATAAGCCAAGCTTGGATGAAATAACAATAATCTCAAATCATGTACTTATGTTTATATCTTTCAGTGGATAAAGCTGGGCGGTCTTTTTTTAGTATGTATCTGCTGAATTCATTGGGAAAAGTCCTTTCCTGAAAATTAGTGTATATCGTAATGCATATACAGTAGGAAAAAAAACGGCACTATTGCAACCCATGTGTTTCTTTTATTTGTTAACATTTGCAGTATTTAGAACTGCAGAATGGCTGTTTTCTTCTAATTTGAGAGCCACATCTTGCTTTGAGTCCCAGAGACTACAAAACATTTTATAAAATCCAAAAATATCTCATTTTTCTCAATTCTCAGGTTTAGGATAATTAACTTTATTAAAGCCTTATGCCATACATTTTAAAAAGTATTACATAAATAATTGTGAAGCCTTTTTTGTTCCTTGAAGCAAGATGAGATATGAATTTAATACTACAAATAAAGTGCATTGCGATCATAAGTATTTAAAAATTGAGTGCATTCTGTTGCCAAAAATAGCATATATTTAAAGAAGGTGCACATGGTTCAGACTCTGTTCTTGCTGGACTTACTTTAAGCCAGGTGTGAGTAACTATGGCAGCTTTACAACCTGTGGACTTCAATGCTGACAGGAATTTTGGGAGTTGAAGTCCACAGGTCATAAAGTTGTCATAGTCGCCTACTCCTGCTTTAAGTATTGGTTTGGGCTATTGGATTTTGGAAGGGTAAAATTGCAAAAGATTTTGAATTCTTAATACAAACCTCCTTTACATCACATAGAAGACATGGCAACTGACCTCTAAGGAGCACAAAAATCTCAAAAATCTCAATAGCTTTTCATTCAAATAATAAAAAAATATATGAATTAGCCCAAATTATTAGACTCTAGACACCATTTTCTGGATGTTTGGAGGGATGTCACTGAAGATCTTATTTACATAGTAGTTTAGATGTTTTGGGGAGACCTTATTTCCCCAATACTTTTGTGGACTCCCAAAGATGTTTAGGTATAAATACACAGGTACAAATTCATGTACATTATCCACAGTAATACACACAATAACCTTTTAAAAGGTTATTTTAAAATAAGGTTATTTTCAAATAAGTGGATTTAAATTATGTGAAGCAAAATCTTTCATAAGTAAACAAAAACATTTTCTTTTTCTAACAAGGCCAAGGCACCTATTTGACAAAAAATGTACTCCAGGTCCCATTTACATGGCAATTTAGTTGACTAAAGATGACAGAACAGCATATGCTTTGAAGTTTGTTCCTAAGCGTTTCATGAAGTTGGAGCATGCCATGAATACTAAAGACTTGTTTCTGTCATTTTGAAAAAAAGAAAAAGCATCTGTTGCAAAACTGCTAATTAAAAATATAATGGAGGTAGGTAGGCCCTCCTCCCATTAATCATTTTTGGCTACAATATAATTCTTTAAATGAAATACATATCCAAAAATCTCATACAGATATTGAGGGAGGAAAAAAACCCTAGTAGTTTTCAATCCTAGATCTCCCAAGAATAATAATTCTCTCTCTCTCTCTCTCTCTCTCTCTCTCTCTCTCTCTCTCTCTCTCTCTCTCTCTCTCTCTCTCTCTCTCTCTCTCCTCAGTGTGTGTGTGCATGCTGGTTACTTTGAGGAAAGATGTGTTTTGGAAGAAACAGAAAAGTTTGTTTCTAAGACAATCACTATGAGGAAAAGTATTCTTAAAATGTAGTAACACTTCTGAAAAATTGAGCACCTCTTAAAAGAAGTATTTTTCTAATAGTGGGATAATAAAAAGGATAATTTAAAAAATGGGACTGGAGATACCATTACCCTGTTTTAGGTATATATAGTAGAAGAAAATATTTTATGCCTACAGAGCTACATATACACATACTGAAGCCTAAATCTTATGCTTAGATATTGGCAGAGAAGGCACAAGGGAGAACAAGTGATGATACATGAATCATGAAATAACGGTGCAACTGAAGCAAATTAAAGGAGTTGATTATGACTTGCAAAGAATGTCTTGTGCATGGGCTATCAATAAAAGGAACATCTCGGATGACGTGCTTGTGCTTTGATTACTAACTTTATAACTTTCCAATGTGGCAGCTTTTCCGTACTCCGGCTAGAACTTCCTCAGTACAGCTACCTGTTGAATGGCATGAAGGATCTTTGGCTCTGTGAAATTATCTGTCTTGGTCTGGTAGATTTCCATTTGCTTATTTTCAGTCATCATAGCTACAATTTAAATGCAATTAGCTTTCCAGTAGAGATGGATGGGGCAAATTTGTGCATTCATGGAGAAATGTAAGATACAGTCCATTTGGAGTGGCATTTTCAAGTATTTTTCAGCTAAAGAGTCTGAATTTCAGAGTTTTTCATTGTGAGTATAACATTGTCATAATGCCCAGTCATCTACCAAACACATTTGCTAATCACTGCCCTGTTTTAATGACCAATGCTATATACATTTTAAATTTTGAAAACTGCTTTAATGGCTAGCAGCTTTGCACAGAGCTGCTGCTGACCAGCTTTGATCATATATATTTATGCCCTGCTTCTTAATAGCTTACTTTCAGTGGGGAATTCATCCACTGGAATTAAACTTTTGCAAACTGCCACTGAGCAATCTAGGAGTAGTAGCCTGAGATAGCCATCTGCTAATATTTGCTGCAGCAATTAACTGCAAGCATGGCACTAAAAGCATACATCTGCAGAATAACCCTCAATCCTATATTTAGTTGGTAGCTTTCCAATTTAATGGGGAAAAACATCTTCCCATGAAATAATATTATTTTAAAATATTTTATTAATCCGTTGGAATGGAACTTCATGTAGGTATTTTTTTTTGGCATAACTACAGGATGGCAGAAACATTTTATTGGATAACCTGTTGCACTGCAGATGTATTGATATACATTTAAAATTATCTTTCATCAATGGCCATGTTGGCCACAGATTATGGAAGCTGAAGTCCAATATATCAGAGAATGTTTATCCATGTTTTGGAAGTCTAAAGATCTCTTCAAGATCTACTTATTTCTGGAGGTAATGGAGACTTTGCTTCCTTTCTTAAGCATAAGGCTGGGATAAATAAGTAGGCAATCAGCTCATTCTACTAGGCAATTAGAAGGAATATAAGAACTTAGCAGTTTGGCTTTACCCAACCATGTCTTTAGCCAACAAAATAATTGGAGGAAGTGTACCATATGGTAAACAATAAGGCACTCCAGTGAAGAAGTAGCAGATACTTGATATTGTCTTTGCCTTCTTCTTTCTACTGGGCATTAGAAAGTAGATGGTCCTCTGATGGGGAAGAGGCAAGCCTCTTCGAGAGTCCTTTATCTGCTTTAGTATATTTTGCTGTGACGGAATGGTGAATAGAGAGAATAATATAACAAGGATAATTTGCTGCTTTTATTATCTACTTCTCTCTCCCCCCCATCCTTCCTCTGCCCCAGTCTCTCTCTCCCTTCTAACTTAATACTTACTTACTTACTTACTTCTTACTTAATTAATATGACATTCTGTCTCCTTTGTCTTCCAGCAGCTGATAGGGAGAAATTTTACCATAGCTACCAACACTATAAAAACTTGCATTCATAGCAATAGCATTTACACTTATATATCACTCCATAGTGCTTTAGAGCACTCTCTGAATGATTTACATATTTCCCCCAACAATCTGGGTCCTCATTTCACTGACCTCGGAAGGATGGAAGGCTGAGTCAACCTTGAGCCGGTCAGGATCGAACTCCTGGCAGTGGGCAGAGTCAGCCTGCGATACTGCATTTAAACAACTGTGTCATCAGGACTCCATAACAGGTAGTACTTATTTCTGAGAAGAAGACAACTGCTCCTCTGGTTTGATGGCTGAGCCTTTGGATTTTTATAAAATACATTTTTAAAAAAATGACTCAGCCTGAAACCACATTAATTCATGTTATGGTTAAGCCCACTGAAGTCTTACTGAGCTTCTGTTAAAATCAGAACATATTTTTGTTGTTTCTGCTTCACTTTCTTCCCTGTCCAGATTCTATACATTATTTTTACCTCTTTAGCTATACTTTTTGAACACTTTTCTAAGTTACTGATTAGGAATCCTGGGACATCAAAACTCTGAATTGCCTCCCCCCAAATAATAATTGCAATTGCAGAAGTACCTAAAGTGTAGGAGCGTGCTGAAATTGTAATTTATAATAGGGCAACCTTTCCCAATCTGGATGACTTCCAGATGTGTTAATTTCAAATTCCCTGAATTTTTAGTAATAGCCATGCGAGCAGAGAGGTTGAATGTCACCATCTGGGAAGCATCCAGGTTGTGAAAGGCTGTAATATGTAGCAGGGCTGATAGTTTGACCCACATTTACCCAATGATAGAGGCCTAACTGTGGCTTTATCATGCTCTTTCCACATTTCTGTTTTGTATTCTGGTATAATTTACCATGGAAATTATTAATTAAACTCTGTATTGCTGTGCTTTTTTGGTAACTTACCCATTAAGATATGTACCATATATCTCAGCTTCAGAATCTGAAAAAAAAATTAAAAACCTCACATCCTTGCTGTTTGGGAGCCTTGGGAATACAATTTAATTTTGATTTTAATTTAACTTTAATTTTTAATTTAAAGTCTTTAACTTTCTCACACTCATTTATAGTGTAGCATAAATAACTGTCACAGTTTGGGGTCATGAAATGCATTTTCATCATTTCTTTACAATAAGAATCCAATATTAAAGGGAAGAAGCGGTTGCTCCCCAGTGATTTTTAAATACAATGCTACAGTATATGTTGTGACTTCTGAATATTCTTGTCTTCTAGCCAGTTGTAGCAATTTGTACCCCAACAGTCCTACAAAATATGTCTACCTGAAACTTGGTTCCATCAAATTCAATGGGATTTGCAGCATTTAAATTTGTATAATTCCATAATTTGCAAAGACTCCTTAACAAAATATCAGTCACAATAGTAATTGAAATATCCAAAGTATGCAAAAAAATAAATAAAATAGAATTAGGAACAAAGCAACACAAAGCAATGAACTTAAAGTAGTAGTATCCTATTCTCTAAATCAGGGGTCTTCAAACTTGGCCCTTTTATGACTTGTGAACTTTAACTCCCAGAATTCCTCAGCCAGCATGCCTGGCTGAGGAATTCTGGGAGTTGAAGTCCACAAGTCATAAAAGGGCCAAGTTTGAAGACCCGTGCTCTAAATGCTCTCCTTAGAAGATCTGATTTCACCAACTTCTGAGCTGGTTAAAGAGGCAACTACCATCTAACTTCTAGAAGAAGCTGTCTCACAGGACAATTATCAATCCTAAAAAGAAGTGCCTTTGGGTTTCAGCGTTCCGCATCTCACAAAAGTGGGGAACACCCACCCAGTTTTTCCCAGAAGAACAAACCAGATAAGTTGATTTCAGTTAGAGAAAGTGGTCCTGCAAGTATTTAGGCAACTATGTAGGTTTTTTAGGTTGCTATGTAGTGAAGATCAGAAGGAGTTAACCAGCTACATTTGCCCAATTCTTCCTGAAGATGCTAGAAAAGAAATAGGTATTGATGATATACTCTGGAATACAGAATAATTTCAGAGATTGCAAACTGTAGCCAGAAGACATTTTAAGGCCATGGACCATTTTCTTGTATGTCTTTATGCATCCTTCAGCGCCTGATAGGATAAGAGTTTTTTCCCCCTCCATGTTCTTCCTCTTTCTTTTTAGCAATGAAAATGGGGACCTAATTTCCAAAGATAGTTTTAACTGATCTAGAAATACTAAAAAAAACAAACACACACAATTTTTTTTAAAAAGTTAACCCATAGCAGCAAGGATATTTTCATCAAAGTAAGAGATATGGAATCATTTAAAGACAGGTATAGATCTCCTTCTACCTAAAAATGTAGCATTTGCTTTCCTGTACTAATTATGTATCCTTCCTTGATGTAGTTATAAAGGTAGTTCTCATTATCCACAGTTCCCTTGCTCTTCAATAATTGGCTGTTGGCTAGCTACCATGCAGATTCTGCTCAATATTATTTCACTTTTACTCCTATGCACATGGAGAGAAAGCAAGAGAGTCCCTTTCAGTTAGTGACTTTAAATAGCAAGGACTTCTCTCCATCAGCAGACCATGCCAGAAGTCAAGCTGTAGAACTTGAATAGAGAGAGAGGATGCATAAATTACAGGGGCAAAGGCAAGGCTAAGAAATAGAATGGGGAACATTAATTATCTACTAATATAATAATTTGGTTCTTCTTTGGAGTGTAGCACCGCAAATAAATTAACTAAGGCAAATCACATGATACATCGTTGTGTTATTTTGCTGGTTCTTATATGAACGTACTTTCATGGATTATTATAAAAATATGATAGAGAGTAAAGGGAAGAGAAAATAAAATATTTTAGCATATTAAAAGAATACAGAGTACTTAAGATAAGGGTCTTATTTTGGCTGAATATTTTCCTTTAAAACCAGGTATTAAATTATTTTCAGTTTTCTTTGGTGCTGAATTTGAATAAATAATGTATGCAGACATGTAAAAAAAATCAGCTTGATTTGACAGATTTAATAGAAAGCAACTGTCTAGAAGCAAAAGTTGAAAGAAAGCTGGTTGCCCAGGGAGACTCTCTCTCTTTATTCTGCTGGAGTTTCTATTGATTTGTTTATGAAATAAGGTTGCCCATTGAGCCTTTTATCTTCAATATAGCTTTTCTATACATTATTAAGAAGACCTGGTAGATCAAACCCAAAGTACCATATATCTTTCAATCTATGACCAGATTTCACCCTTGCAGGTAGGCTCCTAGTATCCAAATGACATTTCCCTAAAAATAAACAATTATACAACTAGAGTAGAGCTCAATACAGTAATTTCCATGCAAGAAGCAGTTCCTGGTTATTCCAAACCTTCTTCATTTCTTGTGTGACTATATGGATATTTATCCGTGTGGATTTTGTTGCTGCTGCCAGTGATCTCCCTTCCACCTGGTCCTTCATTCTCTTTCGAGGGTCATCAGCCAGAAAGTTATGGAAGTTCATGAACAAAAGTTTTCAGAAGAAAAGCTATGCTGGTGAGGAAAGCTGAGCAAAAGTTCAGGAAATGTTGTAGCTAATGAATTGGAGAGAAAGTGGTCATCTGAAATGGAAAGTCCTCTATAATAGACTGACAAGAGTTTTGAAGAAGGTAGGAGTTTAATTCTTTGTTTTGGAACAAGAGGGTCTAAAATGTATCTCAATCCCTTTTAATATCTGGGAATAAAAATAACCATTGATTCCACAAGTTAGTATGCCTCCAAAATATGCAAATCCATTTATTTATTTGTTTAATCTATATTCTGACCCTTCCCAGAGATTCATAAAACTGATTGTAATAATAGTTTTGAATCATAATAAGAATCAAAACTCAAAAATAATATTCAGAAAAATCTATACATTATAATTAATCTCCAAGCTTTTCTTAAAGTGCCAAATCTTAGTTGTTCTCCAAAATGAGGAGAGAATTGGGGCTATACAGATTTTCAATGTTGTGGCTGAAACAAATTGAGAATTTATTTCGAGGACATTTTCCTCTGCCCCTGCAAATGTGAAAAGGACCAGATCCAGTTCCCTATTTACATAATCCTGTTATACCAAAAGCAACTATTCCTTTTCCTTAAACAAAGCCCCTTAATCCTTTCTTTACTGAAAAGAAAGGAATATTCTGTATTTTAGCAAAGGCAAAATGGAACTGACTAAAGGCAGTAAAATCCAGCCCTCTGCAATTGTCTCAGATAGACCTAATAAGGTGAAAGGTTGACTTGGTAACTCATCAAAACTGCAGGTATTCCATGCCAATTGGAAATGCATCCCTAATCCAATCAACATTCCATTGTTCATTAGCAGGAATACCATAGCTATGCCCAGTGCTGCTGCCATCTCTAAAAATATTTTCATAATACTTCAGTTTTTCTTCGATGGTCTTAAAATCCTGACAGCAAATCAGAACCCTAGAAATTCTTAATGTCAGGCACAAATAACCAGAAACATTTGTTGAGTTCCAAGCACAGAAGAGTTTATTATTGTTACCCATACACAAGAATCTAGTCAACTAACAGTCAAAGCTAAATTGGCACTACTTACGGGTCAATGGAATTCACGGGAGGTTAGATTTTGGTCTCTAGTGGCAATGCAATGACTCCAAACTGTTGACACATTTAACTCTGCCATCCAGCTCAGCCTGCTCTTCTCCTACACCAACCCCACAATTCAAAATCCTTATACAGGATTTTACCATTCGGTTGTTCTATGTTCTTCTTCTGTAAATTGGAACCTAATGATTCTTCTTTTAATAAAATGTGTGATCCACTTTTCTCAGATCTGCATTTCATTTTTCACCTTCTGTCACAGGACACCAGTAGAAAAAGTTCACATCTGGGCTCATCCTTTAATAACCTGTCAAGAGGGGGAAACCTCATCAACTGAGTAGATGCAACGAAGTTCACTTGGCGATAGAGAAATGTCACTTGGACCTAACTCATGTGTGGCACTATATGTTGTATTAATGATTAGCATCTTGAATTGTACTCAAAACCAACCAATAGGCAATAGATGACCCACAGAATCATTGTCATTGCATGGGAATAGAAATAGTCATTTGCAAAATACTGCCAGAACAAACACACCTTCCTTCCATATTTAGCAACAGAGAGCAAATCTCCCCTGCCTGAAGAGGTAGTTAGAGGATTAAAAGAATCTACCCTTTTTTCCTTGACTGATGAGACTCAACTTTCTTGGTTAGATTAACATTACTTAACATTACAATAAAGCAGCTCTTGTCTGTCAGTTTATGGGCTTCTGTATTTTGCACAATTGAAATTTCAGAGTAATCTTAAAAGGCAGCGTCATGTAGGTTCAGGGGCATGGATAATGGTTTCTATGGCCTCCCATTGCAGAAATGTCTGCAGCTGGAACCAAGGTCCTCCTGGCCACAGATCCCATCTGCTGTTCTAATAGTCCCATGAGACCTGTTGCTTCTGGGTGAGTGCTATTCTGGCCAAAGCTGGAGTAAAGGTCATGAGAGAGCTCATAGGCTTCTGGACAAATAGTATTCAGATTTATTCAGATTCAGTTTCAGCCTCTTTCTTCCCATTTATGATGCTCCTTAGAATTCCCCCCCCCCAACTTCCTTTAATAGCAGTTGCAGTTGATTTTGAAGGACTGCATTTAGATACCACAACTTAAGCAAGGGATTAAAGGCTTAATACAGGTGTAGGTGTGCCTGACTTCTGCAGTACATGCATTGTGTTGTGTCTTTGAGATCAGCTGGCCTAAGAAGAACTTGACCCTGGGAGTTACAAATGCTTACTTTTAACATTAGAACTCAGAAATTGCAAGTATATATAAGTATATATATGTAGGTCCCTACATACAAACACCCGTGAAAACCTCAGAAAGTTTAGATAAAAGTTTTACTGTATTGTATTGGGATATTTCTATTTAGAAATATATTTTAAATTCAGACAGCAAGTGTTTCAGTTGTTGTTATAACATCATATCTCAAAGAGGATTAAAAAAAACATTTCTCAGAGAAATGTTGCAGTTAAAAGCTAATACAAGCAGAGAATATTTCCCAACATGGCTTTTATTGTGCAGTTATTTTGCCTTAGTCATAAAATTTTATACAAGAAGATCATCCACCTCAGTGTGTAGATTGCCCATGGTTTTTGCCATTTTTATTCTTAGCAGACAAAATCTAGAGCAAAAAATAGAGACATTGTATAGGCAATTTTGATTGGCAGCAGAAAGTCAAGATGTTCTGAATTGTGCTTTAAAATACAGGACAGGGGACATAAGTCCTGAAGTCCATCATCACTTCTCATAATATGCTGATGCTCTGCCCCAGAAGATTCCCTGTCCTTGGATTCTACATAATTTATCCCTGTGGTGCAGAGAACTTTAGAAAATGTGAAGCTCACTGGGAAAAAGCAAAGTTCTGCTTGTATCATATTTATTTAATTATGAATCATCTGGTCTCATGGCTGAATAGAACTGGAGATATAAACATATTGTTATAATGGGTGACATGATAAGTTCCATGTCTTAAATATATGTCACCCATAGAACTCAAAGGTGAAGAACTGCATGATAGCTGGCTTGATATTTCTCAGACAGTGAGCACTAAGGTGCTGTCTGTATGGGACACACTGTAGGTTTAACTAAACGAGGCAATTAAAAGGCAGCCCTTTTGCAAAACTGGTAGTAAGTGAGTTCTAGTACATTAAATTTAACGTTGTACTATCAGTACATATACAGAGAATATTATATGTTCCATTAGCCTTGCCCATAAAGTCTTTTATAAACTCAAAGTAGATATAATTGAATAAAAGATAATTCACTAGAGAATTTTTCATTTTTAAAATGTTGTATTCATCATACATCAGAACACATTTTTTTTCAACCAGAACATACATGGTTTTCTTATGTTCCTGATCTGGTCAGCATGTTAGCTTATACATCATATTATACCACTTTTTTTCAGAAAAAAAAATTGAATTCCTGTGATTATGCATCTGGATGATGATTGTTGCCTGCAAGTTATTTCAAGATCCTAGGCCAAATTCTTTGATTTATACAGGCGCAATCGTTGTTGAGGCCATATGATCTTGCATTATTTAAAGAAGAGAACAAGTCTAATCCAAGATACACTTAACTTTACACCCCAGAAATAAAATGACATGCTGATCTTGCTTAGTATAATAGCATAATAATAAAAGATTGTTTTATATATATTAAAGTAATGATATTTTAAAAATTTGTTGGCTGTGTAATATTGAGACTGAGCATATTAGAGTAGAAGGGAAACTGCTATAATAAAATTGTCCAAACTGGCTGCAGATTTCATGGTTGCTGCCAATTTTTAAAGGGACACATATTTCACACAAGGATCACTCTAAGTCATAGATACTTCTCATGGTCATTTTCCTCCATAAACTATAACTTTGAGTATTTCCTTGCCTGCAATCAAGGCTGCAGACTAGCCTAGATTCCAGTTTCAGAAAAGCAATGGGAAGAAATACAATAGGCAGTTTGAAACTAATGTGGGAGTAGTATATTTCATTTTGTAGTGAAAAGCCATTTTGTTCCAACATGGATGCTGAATGGAATGCACCAAGTAACCTAATATTGCTTATACAGTAATGGTTATGTATTGTATAACTATGTGCGTTTAGGGACCACGATGGTTAAAGATGTTGAGCTTGTCAGCTGGAAAGCTGGCAGCCCGGGTTCAAGACTTGAGCACCACATGATGGGATGAGTTCCTGTTACATCCTCCAGCTCCTGCCAACCTAGTAGTTTGAAAGCATGCAAATGCAAATAGATAAATATGTACCAATTTGACAGGAAGGTAACAGCATTCTGTGAACTTTGGCATATAGTCATGCCAATCACATGACCATGGAAGTGTCTTCCGACAATGCTGGCTCCCTCGGCAAAGATACACAGATGAGCATCACCTCCTAGAGGCGGACATGATTGGACAGGGGAAACCTTTACCTTTATGTGCATTTATGTGTAACTATGGTCTAGTTTGCAACTCTTTGTATAAATTTTTTAAAGCTCCAAGCATACAGATTAAAGATTGCCAAAACTATCTTATCGTAGTAGAAGCTGAGAAGAACAAAGTTCACTATAGTTTTGCGTCATTGCTTAAGAATAAAAAAGAATCTTGTTTTTACACTTTCACAGATCAAAGCATAGTTTGAGGGAATATAGATTTTTAAGGATCACAAGTTTTAGAACAAGAATAGATGTTTACTACATAGTATAAATATGAGCTGAACACACTCTTTAGGGGTGCACAGCCCATTTTGTTGCACATCCATCTTCTTAAGCAGAATGCTTTGATGCATGTCAATAAAATACAGCAAGTCTCATTCACCTGTGGTCCTTTACTTTTCTTTAAACTTCCACACAAAGTAAATACCTTGAAGTAAAACTGGTGGCAGGTACAGATAGATTAGGGCAGGCAGCAGAAAAAAAACCTTGCATCCTTCCTGAAATGGTCCTGCATGTTCTTGCTTTATCACGTTTCTGGGTGATGTCACAATAATACTGCCTGATTTATATCAGAGTGAAGGTATTGAATCTTAAGGAGAACAAGTATGTTCCTTGAATGTTTATCTCAATTACAGAATTAGCTAAAACAACAGTTGGATCTGCTATAAGCCTAACAATGCAGTTAGCAGAAAAGCAATTGTTAAAATGGTGTACTGCTTGAGTAGTCAACTTACTTTGCAAGAGAAAGGGTGCATATAAAGTAATGCTCTGTAGAGGTGCAAATGATAATATTTGCAAGAAATACCATTTGCCTGCAAGCAAGAACTGGTGGACCACAAAATGGACAAAGAAAACGAAGAAACTAAAGTGCTCTGGGATTATAGAATTCAAACAGACAAGCAACTACCACCCAACCTCCCTTTGTGAGGTACAGTATATCGATGGTTCTTAAATAAAAATATTTTATTTTCAGGTCTTTGTATTTTGAGATTTTCTCCAGGTCGTCTTTTAGTTTGCTGTCTCCAAATACAGCCACTATCCAGACTTTTTGTCTTTCTTATAGACAATTGTTAAGTCTGGAGTGTTTATTTATTTAAACACCCCAGACTTAACAATTGTCTATAAGAAAGACAAAAAGTCTGGATAGTGGCTGTATTTGGAGACAGCAAACTAAAAGACGACCTGGAGAAAATCTCAAAATACAAAGACCTGAAAATAAAATTGGAATGACTGTGGCAAAAGAAAGTAAAGATTGTACGAGTGCCTTGGGTGGAATCCCAAAACATCTGGAGCACCATCGGCTTTGACAAAATCATAATCACTCAAGCATTTACTTGGAACAGCTTACATCCTGTGATGATACCTTTAACACCATCAAACAACATCTGCCTATCCCAGATCCTTAGGTGGATAAAATCAATATCCCAGATCAATAGATGGATAAAATGCCAAATCCACCTTGAATATTTGGCTTACTGTGCAACCAACCATAATAACATTAGAGCAGTAGTAACTGATGTTGTGTAAAAATCTATTAGAAAAAAGCTTTAGAGGCTTTCTCATATCGGTTTCTTGGTTTGATTGTGGTGGCAACGGTTCTGCTTTTCTGGAAGATGGTTTGATTTATTTGCCATACTCAACTTCTATTGGGCTGAATAAAAAAAAAACCAGGTACTGTACAACCTAATTCCGAAGTCAGCTGTTATATGCTATAAGAAAGATGACAGTGGTTGATGAAGGCATGTAACAAATATTTGTTGCAGTGCAGAAATGGCACGCTTGTTATTATGTATGTCCTTGTGATAGAACGCACTCCGGATTCCCAGGAGGGAGGAACTGCTTTCCACCACAATGCACTTTCCCCCCGCTTATAATGTATAGATTCTAAATAAACCATAAATATATTTGATCAAACTCAAACTCATCTACCAAGAAGATGAAGAATCTAGTTTGTAATTCCTTCTTAGGGACATGTACAGGTAAACAAGCTGCTGCTTTGGAAACCCTTTCTTGATTTTATTTCCCCTGGAAAACTCAGAAAACAAGAACCACTTTCATTTCTGAAATAATCTTTATTTCTGATACAGTAAAATAAATGAATCTTGAAAGCCTGTCAGAGTATTCTCCAGTCCAATTTATACCTAGCATAGTTAAGGTGGAGTTATGAGTCTTTCTCATCTCACTTAACCTCTTGGATTAAGGAATCTTTTGGTCCTCTTTTTCATCTAATTGTTCTCCCTGTAGTGATGATCCTATTTCTATTTCTTTTTTCTCTCGGCTTGTTAGACATTTCATTATAGAGGGCCATTTGTTATCTAGCACACTTTGTAATATTATAGGCATCAGAAAGGGTGTGGATGTGTACACAAACAGAAATGTCCTCCCTCTCCTCTTCCTATTAGTCACCACTGCCACCTGAAATAATCAAATGAAAGGGCCAAAGTTGTTTGGGGGAGAGATTGGTGAAGATGGTTATGATGATGGCTTCTTGGGTTCTTAGCCTTGGAAGCTGAGCAAGGCCAGGCATGATTAGTACATGGATAGGAGAGCTATATTGAGAGTCAAAACATATCTCAGAAGAAAGCTACAAATTATTTCTGTACTCTCCAATAAGAGTCTATCTATTCCATTGAGACATCATCCGTCCCAAGAGGCTTTGATGTGAGTTGACAGGATGGCAGGACTTATAGTGCTAACACTACGGAACATGTTGGCCCTGGATATAGCTTTGGCCCCTTATTTCTGACCTTTAAGATACTTTTGAAAACCTTTCCTTTAGAGTAGGATTTTGATGATTTTGAGACTTTATGGAGAAGGAGGACCATCTTTTATTAGGGAGTTGATTGTTTCATTTGTTATTGTTGCATTATAAGAGTGCTGTTTGAGGTTCTTGTACACAGTCTAAAGGTTTTATTAGAGTTTGATTACCAAACATATAATTTCTGCCAGGAAAATCACATGGACATATCTACAAAGTCACCAGAAGTCAAGCTTGACTCAAAGAAGAATGTACAAAATGCAGTTATTAATACAGTTATTACTATAGTTATTACTATATTACTATAGTTATTACTATAAATACAGTTATTAATAAACATGAAGTAATTAAAACAAACATCTCAAACTTATAGAAGAAAATAAGGACGGTCTTTTCAGATAAAAACCTAGAAAACAAATATGCTTATAAACAACAGATGGAACCAACTACAAATCTTTTGGGAGTGAAATCCACTGATTCTCATTTGATGAGGCAAGTGTTATGAGTTCTTGCAATTGGTGTGTTTGATTGTATGCCTTGGCAACATTTCTAACTCAGCAGGTTCATATGGGGCAGCTTTATGGGGTGCAAACTCCTTCCTCACAACCCTGACTAGCAAACTGTGTAGCCTGTTGGAACCCCAGCTAGAGGATCAGAATGGAGTTCCCCACTCACCACAATGTTGTTACTTGTTTTAATGTCTGAAATATTAGACTTTCCAACCCTAGACAAAAGTTTCCCAGGCCTTTTAACCTTATTTAGTCTTAAATATATAAGACTAAACATCTCTCAGAGCTGGAAATTGATGTTTGTGATGATGATACTTCATTCTGTTTGTTCTATCATCTGCTGCTGATGTTATGCTTTCAGTCTAATATGCTTTTTTTTTTAACCTAAGCATCCCTGAGAACTTTTGTTCACAGATAGCCATAAATGCTGCAATGAAGAATAAAAAAATGGCAGCAATGTTACCATGACAAATCTTTATAAGCTGAAACATAACTCAGAAAAGGTTTATGGGCAGGGGATGTTATCATTTGATCTTAGGGTTGATACTTTTCTAGTAGGCAAAACCTGTCTAGCTCTATTCATGAGAGGCATGAATTAAGAATGGGAGCTAAGTCCATCATGGATATGTAGAAGCAAGTAACCATCTTGATTCCTTGGCTATGAGAGTGAAGTGGGTAGGTGAGCATGCATGGGTGTATCTGTCTTTGTAAATGTCTGGTTTTCAACCTCCAGCTATTGCCTTGCATAGATCCTTTTTGTTGCATTCCTCATTCCCAAAATGACCTTTCTAAAAATTGGCTGCTAACCAGGCAGATTGGTTTCCATTTAATGAATTTTAAAAATTTGCCTTTAAGAGAGGAGGGGGAAAATCCCAGAAAAAAACAACTAATCAAAGTGCATCACAGGGCAAAGAAACTCTTCCTGGTCTTCTTTCTGTGACACACTTCCTAGTCTCCTTCAGCTATCATTATGTCGATACTCCATGTAAGCACATTCTTTTTCCCATTCCGCAGCTCTTCTATATTTACTCTGCCATAATTCAGAGTATTATCTTCCTATTCAGACCAATTTGCATCAGAGCTATCTTTTTTTTTTCTTGCTATCTGCTTGAGGCTATGTTCACTCATTGGTTTAGACTGCACATAAATGTTCAAAGCTGCAACTGGAGTTTTATAAAGATTGACTTTGGAGTGGGATGGGGAAATTTTAACTGGAAATGAAATCTTACCAGTCAAATGTATTTTGTCTTTTCACTAAAGTCCAGGACAGATTCTGCCATGCATACTCATGCTGAGGATAGAAAGGAATATACTATGAATAATAGTTTTGCTGATCAGATTAAAGGAGATTGGTTTTTTTCAATTTAGAGGTCATATGAAGTAGGAAAGAAATTGTTTTTCCACAACCTTTTCCCCTAAAAAGCTGTTGAGATTCTATTTAAGAAAAATAGAATACAGCCATCCACAATAATAAAATGCATTATAACTCTCACTTTTAAGTGGAAAGTTTATAAACTACAATATATAAAAGAAACAGTGATAGTGTTGGGAAAAAGAGAAAGAGAGAAGGAAAAAAGGTTAGAGGAGGCAATATAGTCTGAAGAAAATATCCCAGATAAACCTCCCCAGAACAATTTGTATCTACAGTACTAGGGATAGACAATCCTGTCAATTCTATTTCCACTCATTCTCTCTGTTTTTCCAATTTGCTACCTTTCTCTATCAATCAGCTTTTTAACAATATGAACATTCACATTTTTCCTCAGTGTATACAGCTTGGACTAAGTTCCTTTCTCTCAGCCTCTCTCCCTCAGAGAGTTGAGGTTTAGGTTTGAGTTATATAATACTTCTGACTGGAGTATTTGCACTTTTCAGAAAGTTTCTGAAAAGTGGAAATATCAAAATTTCAGCATAAGAATACCAATTTAGCTGAATTCACTTTACAAAGTCAACTGAATTATGTGGAGTCCTTGGTGCTCTCTGAGCCTAGTTGTTTGTCTGCAGATGTTTCATCACCCAATTAGGTAACATCATCAGTGTGACTGGGTGGAGGGTTTGGTCCCTGTTTATATACAGTAATTTGCTCTCCCAGTTTTGGTTTGGGTGTGCTTTTCTTCTTGGTAGTGTTTTGATAATAATATTGTTTTCTGCTTGATTATTTGCCTACATTAATCCGTGCTTATCTGGGTGTTGGCTGCTGAAGAGGATGTGTTCTAGTCTTTTTGTTTCCGTCTTAGCTATTTCACTATTTCTTTGGAATGGTTATAAATAGATTTATTTCTATGTGCCTGTTGGTTGCTAATTTGTCTGAAGGCCAAGCTTACATAAATTTCCTAATGTTTTTGGATTAGCTTAGTCTAGGATGCTCACAGTTTTCCTGAGCTACATATATATTCTCTTCTATCCAACTGAATTAATTTCTTCCCCAGACCTATTGTAGTTTAGACTTGAATTTAAATTAATACAAATTCTGATTTTATAAGCCTGTTAAATATAATTATTTGTAGTTATTTTACAGTTTTGTAATTATGTGATAAGCAGTATCTTCTGCTAAACCTCAGACCAAGATTTCATAGAGGAGATAAACTGAGCAAATTATCTCAGTAAATTTAAAATGTGAACTTGAAAAAGAAAATATATTATTATAAGAACAAGCAGCTTGATATGTGAAGGAGAATAAAGATATTTATCTTATAAGGCTCTGTTGGTATACTTGGAGTGGAAAGTATGAGGACCAAAGATATGCCTGTCAGCTACATCTCAGATCATCCCACAACACTGTATTTTTACAAACCAGCATTAAAGATTATTCCCAAGGGATTGAAGGGATGTTTGGCTGGACCTGTTTATAATCCCCTTCCAGAACTTAGTATTCATACCTGAACAGAGACTCTAGGAAATATGATTGTTGGACTTGTTCTCATTCTTTTTTCTCGTAGCCCTTCTGAATACAGGTAACTGATATATTAGGACAGAGGCATCTGCTGGAAGGTGGGCAAGTAAAAAAATCAAGATGGCCACACAAAGCTGCCATCTTGTCTTTGTTGATACCTGCCCACCGATAAAAGCTCCTGTCTTAGGTGATCAAGTGGGAAGTCCAGAGCAAGCATGTTATTAGAAAAAATATGTATAGAAACAGAAGACTGCAAACACTGCCTTAGTCATAAAAATTAAACCATTCAATAGTAGTACACTGTAATTGCTTTAGAGCAGGGTTTCTAAAAATGTGGTCTTAGGGTCCCTTGGGATCCCCCATGATCCCAAGGGACAGGATTTCACAGGAGGCCTGTGAAATCAAAATCACCAGCTTTGTTGAAAAATAATGCAGAATGTTGTAAAGCCACACAAAGTTGCCATGTTGCCAGATGGGTGGGAAACAAATGTAAAAATAAATAAAATTAAAAGTTAATGTGTCAATTTCAACTTTTAAAGCAGTAAATATTGGTAAATATAGCTCATATAAACACAAGCTCTTTTGGGTCTCCCATAATTTTTAATAGTGGGAAGGGATCCCTAGAGGAAAAAAAGTTTAAGAAACACTGATTTAGAGTGATTGGAGCATTTTTCAAGACTAGTCATTTATGCTGACAATGAGTAATTATTCCTTTAAGGTTTTTAGTAATACTAGTTATATTACCATTACTGCACACTGGAATCCACTTGAAAAATAACATTAACACTATAGTACAATGTTGTTAATGGAAAAATTTCATGGCATGGCAGAGAGAGAATAAATGGCATTTCTCTGAGCAGCGTGTTCTGTTGAATTTGCACCAAGTATAAGCATATGTAGTGCAACTGAATCAGATTTTTTTTTTAAGTCACCTATTATTTCCATCCTTAAGTGGTAAACAAGACAATTCCATTCATAGGCGATATGAACTATTACTGAAATGCAAACATGGAAACATTGCTTGTTTTGAGCATTGTTAGAGCAATATTTATCTACAACAGGAACTGGTATGTCCTTTATTTGAGTTAAATGCCCATTTGAATCACCCATAGGTATGTTGACTGAAGAGCTTTCAAAGAAACCCCGGCACTGTGGCTTTTTCTTTGTCACTAGCTCAGCCTCTTACAGTTAATTTCTGATTTTGCTATTATTTCCAGGAATTGTTCTACAGTGCCTCAGGACTGCCTTATATAAAACAGATTATACCTTTGAACAGGAAACATTTTAATATGCTGGAGGACATTTTTTATTGTTCCTTTAGGATTTCCATTTAGTGTTTCTCTCATAACTATAGCTTAGAAATATTCATGCACAGAGCACCACTTGTAAACAGCAGGAAGTGGAAAGTGCTTATGTACCATCTGCTTATTCCTAGTATAGTCCTTTTCACACTTTTTCTGAAGCTGTTAAATTTCAAGATGGAAGTAGGGCAGCTCATGATGGCTCTAACTCGTATATCCATCAATACACAAGCCTCTTATTTTCAGTTCCCAACTTTGCCTTGAATGATAAGGGTTGAATGAGTACTCTACACTTGTTCATTTGAAGTTAATGCATATTCCTTTACCTCTTTTTACAATCACAGATTCTCTAGTTATCCTTACTAGTGATGTGTAGTGACTTCTAGAACTATACAACCATCATTGTGCCCATAATAGTAATGGGAACAGGCTTTCTACTGTCTCAATTGTGGTTGTGGGAAGATGTTATAAGTGACTACTGGGAAATTGATCTCAGAAAAGATAGACTTCATTACTGTAAGGAGAATAGAATAGAATAGAATAGAATAGAATAGAATAGAATAGAATAGAATAGAATAGAATAGAATAGAATAGAATAGAATCTGGAAGGGACCTTGGAGGTGTTCTAGTCCAACCCCCTGCTCAAGCAGGAGAACCTATACCATTTCAGACAAGTGACAGTCTAGTCTCTTCTTAAAAACCTCCAGTGATGAAGCGCCCACGATTTCTGAGGGCAAGCTGTTCCACTGGTTAAATGTCCACAAAATACTTTTTCAGGTTTTGTCATTCAGAATCGTGAGATCATGGAACAAATCAGTAGAACTGGTAGGACAAAATGTCTGACTTTGTCTCTATGTTGATTTCTCACACACTCAGAAGATCACATGAATAATGTCCACAGAACAATCCTAGGTGGAATTGTAGAAGATAGTGTTGAATGCTATGAAAGGTTTTGCTGGACTTTTCAGTATAATGGATTTTATTCTGAGAATTCCCCTTCTTGTTGGGAAACAAGTGCCAGAAACTCTAATCTCAGGAATTAGTGGGAGTTTGGATTGCTCTGGTATTTCTTTTTTTAAAAATATATTTTCCTGAATATAGGATTTTTGTAGACTGATATAAATTGAGTACTTGCAAAAGCATTGGATAAATGGGAAAAAAATTCATCAAAAATTGTAATAAGCTTTTCAATTGCTTGGCGTGATTCCAAAATTATAATTTTATATTAGTCTGATTTGGAAAAAATGTCTCTGTCTCTGTCTCTGTCTCTGTCTCTGTCTCTGTCTCTGTCTCTCTCTCTCTCTCTCTCTCTCTGTCTGTCTCTCTCTCTCTGTGTGTCTCAACCCCACCCACTCCAACCCACCCCTCAATATATCCCTTGACAATGGTGGCAAACATTTTTATATGAATTGGTCATTCTGTATCTTGAAGCTTTTGTGATTCAGTCTTGTTACAAAGCGACTTCCAACAGCCCATTATTATTTATTCATGAGTTTAATTAACTGTTAATGTTTTATTTTAAATTTTGTTTTGATCTGATGCATTTCTTACTTTTGGCCTACCTCATTGTTTCCTGGCATATCATACTCCTAATTAAACCTTTGGAATGCCATACAAGGCTGAACGTACCCCTCAGCCAATATCAGAGGTTTATTTCTGGAGTGAAAGTTTATTGACTGGCTGGAGGCATAAACCAATGAATGGCTTTGGCAGAGGAACTTGTTGACCCAAGCAACAGACCTGATCAAGCTTCTGTTTTTCTCTAGGCAATGTTCCCAAATATACTGTGAGTCAACATGCTTAAAAATGGGACATCAGTCACAGGTTGATTGGAAAGTAAAATCTATGGAGATATGAATATATAGTAAACTGTCATGATGGGAAGGAGACTAGTCCATGAATCATGGAGTTCTTTGAACAGCATTTGGTATGTGTGAGCATGGATACAAACTGTGAGCTTGACTGAGGAAGCATCTATCTCCTGATCTCTCCTGTGGCCTCCAGTATTAGCCTTCATTGCCTTTTCAGAGGCCTCTTCTGAAAGGAGAAGTTTTTTTCCTCATTATATATCATATACTAGAATAGCTATTATATTAAATGTATTACTTTCTTTAATTGTATGGAACACCTCCCCTTATTCCCCATATGCTGTGATATTGGATGTGAAGATGGCTAATAAACACATCACATTGCTGCATATATGGATGAATTATTCAAAGCTATAACCACACATCAGCAATAATTGCAGATGCACTCTGCACATTGGTCATCCCATTCTAAATCACCCTGTTGAATGAATGTGTTGTAGTTGTCTTTAGCCCATTTGGCAATCCTGAAAAATGAAATCAATGCTAGGAAATTAACAAATCTTTCCTGCAGCAAGAAGATGCTGCCTCACCAAAGAGGGAAGGTTTTATGCATGTCAGTGATCTTCTTTCTGTAACAAATGCAGAAGAGTCAAACATTGCAAGTCTCCGAATGTTCTTTCTTCTCAGCACATAATGCGAGGATACCTTAAAACGTGAATTGTGTCCACTGTAAGATTTTGCCTGGTTGGCTTGAATTCTTGACCATAATAAGATATCACTATCTGCATTTTTACCTTCCAAGTTGCTTGTCTTCACCTAGTTCAGGGGTAGGCAACCTTGGCTCTTTTATGACTCGTGGACTTCAATTCCATGACCGGGACATGACAGCTGAAGTAAAGACAAGGATAGAGAAAGCTCGAACAGCATTCTTCAAAATGAAAAAGGTCTTCTGCAGTCACGACATAAGCCTAAGACTGAAAATCAGGCTTGTCAGATGCTATATTTTTTCTATCCTGCTCTATGGAGTAGAGAGTTGGCCTCTGACAGAAGGCCACCTGAAGAGACTAGAAGCATTTGAAATGTGGATTTACAGGCGGTTGTTCCGTATAAGCTGGGTGGACAAGATCAGAAATGAGGAGGTTTTAAGCCGCCTGGGAAAGCCAAGGGAAATCATCAAAACAATTAAAAAATGAAAGTTAGAATATTTCGGACATGTGATGCGACACCCAGAAAAATACGGCATACTCCATTTAATCCTCCAGGGAAAGATTGAAGGCAAATGAGGTCCAGGCAGAAGAAGAACATCATGGCTTCAAAATCTAAGGGATTGGTTTGGACAAAGCTCAGCAGCACTTTTTCGTGCGGCTGCTGATAAAAACAGGATCGCCAACATGATCGCCAACGTCCGATAACGGATATGGCAGAAGAAGAAGAAGAAGGACTTCAATTCCCAGAATTCCTGAGCCAGCATGGCTGGCTCAGGAATTCTGGGAGTTGAAGTCCACGAGTCATAAAAGAGCCAAGGTTGCCTACCCCTGAACTTGTTCCTTTCATAGGAGCTGCAGAGCCGAAGGCAAGTTACCCATTAGCACAAAGCCAGCAAGCTAAAACAGAGTCGCCTACTTTGACTGGCCTGACCAAAAAAGGACAACTTGCTTTCTGAGAACAAATCTGTTGCAAACAACTAGGAATGAGGTGGGTTTCTTCTATAAAATAAGCTGCCTAGCCCCCCAGCTCCAATGGTGCTACTATTGGCCTTCCTGATTCCTTTCTTAAAAATAGCATAAATATTTTGCTATTGTCAAATTTAAGATGGATGGACTTTAACTGATTATATATAACTGGACTAAGGGTGTGGGGTTTCCCCCTTCCTCGTAACCACTGCTATCATTTTGTTCATTATGTGGGTATTATATTTTATGAGTTACATTCAATAAGATTAAAAGATATATGAATTTCCAACCCCCCCCCCCTAAAAATGGACCTGGATCTATTGGTAGGGTTGAGCTATCTGCTGCCTCTGAAGGTCTTACATAAGGATGCGGCTTATCTTGTTAATACAGTCCACTTCTTGAAAACTGTTAATTTTATTCTACACAGCTTGGACATGCTGCACTGGGGGGGGGGGGACACACTAAAACTGAATCGGCTGCTGGCTAGATCACCCAATCAGTTCACCCCCCTCCTCGCAAGGCAGCCATGCAGATGGGATAGCATCAGCTTTACCCTCTGTGGAATTACTGGCACCAGATTCCGAGCAGCAATTTTAAAATGATATATAGATGTATCAAAGTAAAAGTGAAAGGGCTACTCCAAGAAAAAGTGATGGTGCATTTGCCTTGTTTCCTCAAGTAAAACTATATGGTAAATTAAGTATTGCTTTCAATCAGTCAGTCGGTCAATCACTCAGGACTGTGGTAACTTTTAGAACCAAAAGGACGTTTTAGGATAGCAGGCTATTCAAAAACTAAAAAAAGTGAATAATATCACAGCTTTTTCCTGAAGAAAAAAACTGCCTGTGCTGTCACCTCTTGAGGACTCCAGGAGATACAGTTAAAAACTGGGACTGCAAAGCAAATTCTTTTCTTCTATCTTGCAATGGACTGAGTGGTAGCTGATTTTTTCCTCCTAATTCCTCCTCTGCTCTGACATTTCTTCTGATGACCTTACCTACTTCCAGTTTATAGTACAGAGGTGGGATAAAGACGAGGGTGTATTTCATATTAAAAAAAATATGAACCAGCCATTTTTTGATTGCATCAGCCAGTCCTGCATGCTGGCTTTCCAGAAAAGGATAGGAAAGTATTGTTAATGGGCAAGGCCCTAGCTTAGGTATGACATGCAGATAACAAACAAGCCCTGGTGTGGTTAAGCCTGACTCAAGCCAAAAATACAAAAGGTGAAAAACACTTTAGGCATTGAATGCACTGTACATTGTGGCAAACAACCAGAAAGACTTATATATATATATAATTGTCTCTGAACGTGGATATTACAGGGGTGCTTTTATAATAAATTTCCTTAAGCAATACATTTTATTTATTTATTAAATGTCTATACCACCCATCTCAGCTAGGTGACTCTGGCAGTTTACAGTATCATAATAAAACTATATAAGCACATGAATAAAAGGACAGATTAAAAACAGAATGAAGAACTAGTTAAAGCAAATATATATATATATATATCAAAGTTAAAGTTAAAAATATCATGGCTTCAAACAAACCCATCACCAGCAGGAAGAGATACTCTCAGCCCCATCCCCCACTCTCAGCTACACTCTAAAGTTAGGAAGTTTATGTATATATTGGGATAGGATTATATTGAATTTTTTAAGGTTTAGGATGTGTAAATTGGTATATAGAAACAACATTTGCTCACTGCTACAGTGGATATTATTTTGTTGCCTTGCTTTCTTGGAGTATTTACGATTCTTTTTGCTAAGTTCTCTCTCAAAAAGAAATAACATTCTTTCTGCGCTCTAATGAACTCATGATTTTTTTCTCTCTGTTCTGAGCATTAATGATCCCATGCATTGAAGCAAATGGAAACCAAAGTCCATCAGGTTCCACATTCAACTTATGCCTTGAAGCATCTTCTCTGTTGTGTGATTTACACCCTGGTCCTCAGGAATCACTCCAACATGGACTGAGAAGAGGTGTATGGTTATATCTTAACCTTAACCACAAAGGAATAACGTGACAAATTACTCTTGGAATTATTGAGTGCCTCACACACAGTGGTATCGATATAGTCTAAATTATACCACTGTGTGTGAGGCACTCACTAGTTCCCAGAGTAATTTGTCACATTATTCCTTTGTGGTTAAGGTTAAGATATAACCATACACCTCTCCTCGGGCCCTGTTGGGACTAAACATAATTTAAATTATGACCACTGTGTAGAAAGACTCTTGTGACATGTGGTATACTGCCTGGCTGAATATATATCAGGTGCATACAAGTATCATTGTCAGGGAAGAAAAGATCAAAGATGAAAAGCACATTGTAAAATCACAGCACAAACCAAAAGACTTGTCTATTGTTGTCTAGTGTCAGGAGGCAAGTACAAAGGCCTGTCTTTGCATCATGACATCACAGAGTATATTTCATGTAATTATAGATGATATACCAGATGCCGAGGAGGAGAGAAGATTAATTTCCCATTAATTTTATTAGAATTTTATTAGTATGCTGGCTAAGGGGATGGCATTGGTCAATGTTCAGATTGCCCAGTGACTAGATGCAAAATTCCATGAACTATAACCAATAATTTTTTTTTAATCCTTTTAAACCTATCCAAGTTTATGGGTAAAACTTCTCGTTCTTCTCTCTCATACCAGTTTATTATTTTATTTATTTATTAAATTTATTTTCACTTGACTCCCAGCAACATTTTCTGTTTTGAAAATGTTGACAGAATCTCAAAAGTAAGAAAAGAAAAAAGAAAAACTAAAGTTTGATTGGAAGTGTTTGTACATTAAATATACATTTGGTATTTCATTTTTACACGATAGTACAACATAATAATATAATACAACATAATACAATGCTTATTATTTTATTAGATTTAGAAGGCTGTTCAACTGTCAAATGCCTCTGGGCAACAATTAATTAGTGAAACAACCTGCCTCCAAAAGCTGTGAATGCTCCAACACTGGAAGTTTTTAAAAAGAGACTGGAAAACCATTTGTCTGAAATGGTATAGGGTTTCCTGCCTAAGCAGGGGGTTGGACTACTCTAGACCTTCCAACTTTATTATTATTATTATTATTATTATTATTATTATTATTATTATTATTATTATTATTATTATTATTATTATTATTATTATTATTATTATTATTATTATTATTATTATTATTATTATTGTTATTGTTGTTGTTGTTGTTGTTGTTGTTGTTGTTGTTGTTGTTGTTGTTGTTGTTATTCTACTAACAATTAAAAATAGCTGAGCATATCAATGTTCTTTACATTTCCCAGAATAAAACAGTCATGACAGCAATTATATTTGGTACTTTCAGATGACCATACATGTTTACACAATTTTAACAAGCACTGTTTCTTTTTCCTTTCCTTTTTTTCAATTCAATCCCATTCAATTCTGCATTTAATTATTATACAGGCACATTGAAGAATTTTGAATAGAAATCAACATCAAATTGGTCAATTATCTGTGTGTGCTGTGTTACAACTTACATAATTAAAAGAGAGGGAAACAATTTAGAAGCAAAGACCATGTGCAGCTGGTCACAACACATATTGATAACAAAAGAAACAAACAAAAGGACAATGAAAAGTCACCACAACCACAACTCCAACCTGGAAACACAGGCACATTTTCAGACACCTGAGAAATGGAATGGGACAACTCACCGCGGCCAACTCACCACAGGATAACTGGCTGCGGAACAATTTCAACAATTCAACTTAGTTATTTAAGATCATTTAAAAAATATTTTAATTTTTGTCTTTCACATTTCATTTTGTCCTCTTTTGGCATCCTTTCTTTAATGATTATATTCCACCATTTCTTCTATATTAGTGTAATTCTTATCCTGTGGCAAATTGTCCCGTGGTGAATTGTCCCATGGTGAATTGGCCACAGTGAGTTGGCCATGATGAGTTGTCATAGAGTTCTGCCCACCTTGGAGCATGCGCTTCCAAAGGGGCATAGATGTGACAGAGAAGGTGTATGTCCAGTGTCCCACTAGATGGGATTGCTTGTATCCACTCTGTATCAATCATACTTTTACTTTTTATTTTGAAGTTGATACTGCTACTATTGTCTGCTAGACTGAAAGCAAGAGCTTTCAAGTCTTACTATGTCTTTTTTCTCTTGTCCACATAGCTCTTCGTTGTAGTGGTTGGGAACAAGAAGATAAATTTAGGTGGTCACCAAGCAAGATTGCCCATCAGCGAAGCACACATCTTGCAGAGAAATCCATTTTCCCTTGCAGGCCAAACCCTTCTCTGGGGAGAAAGGAAAAATGCTATTTCTCTTAGTGAAAGTTTTCGTGCATTACTTTTTGGGCGGAACTCTGGTTCTTCCCCTGATGGACATAGTTATCTACTTTATTCTATAAGCTGTCTGACTCTCCACTGAATAATCCTGCCTTCCCTTCCCAGTAGATAAAGATGCTGCTTAACCCATAGCACTTAATTCTCCAATCCTGTGGCACTTTCACCTGCTGCCTCTTTGTTACCAGATTCATGTCTTTGATTGACAGAGTGCCTAATCCATTATAACCATGTTTTCATAATTAGTCCCTCTGAGCTGTTAGTGACAGCTCTTCTGCATAGGTAAGCTGCAGCCTGTTAAAAATATGCTTTTATTTTCAGTCACCTAGTTGCAGAGGAGTCGCCACACACAACTGTTAGGAAAGTCATTGGGAGTTTTGTTTTTTGTGCCTTCTGTTTAGACTTTTGCAAATAATTGTGATAGCAATAATGGCTGAATTCTTATCACACTTGACATAGGTCTCCACCCTGAATTCTTTATATTTAATATTGAGAACAGAATCCTTGGGAAGGAATCCTTCCACTTAACAGTGCATCCCATAGTGAACTAAAGAACTAATAACGGAAGGGAAGGGGTTATAATAAGGAGAACAAATAAATAGAAACTAGCAAGGCCAAATTAAAGAAATGCTGCAGCTGCTTGACTGATATCGTACATATATTTAGTAATTTCAGCCACATTTGATGGGCAAGTTAACAATCTCTTCCAGCAATGCAATGCCAGGGGAACCAAAACCAAATCCATTTTGACACTGGGAAGATTATGTTAAATACAGAATCTAAATTCCAATGCATTTCTCCATCTGTCAAGAGTTAGGGGGAAATCCCTCGGCTTGGTTTCAACAGGAGCTTTTGAAAACCTGATTGCCTTGAAGAGGCAATTCTCCTGGGTTCACTGTGCTGTCATTGAGCAAGGAGTTTGTCTTTCTTTTTGGCTTGTCTTGACCAAAAGGGAAGAACAGATGAGAAGAGAGATTTGCTTCTGCTGTCATGGTGAAAAACAGAGAGAAGAGAAAGGCTGCTCTACAAGCATATCTACTCCTTCCCTCTATCAAATCAGCAAAGCAGACAGAGGCCTTCCATGTTTCATGTTCAGTTTCTTATCCTAGCAATTGTTAATCTATGGTTAAAATTGACTGAGAAATCAAGCTATATGAATTTGGTACGCTGATGATACAATTAAGAAAATGCTTTTGATTTCCTTCTAGGTTACGAATGGGCCAACTTATCCTTTCACTGCTGACTGCATTTACTATTCAAGAATGTACTCTTAGGATTGTTTAAATTAAGAGCAGGATAAACTTGGCTTTGCTAATATATTGCTTAAGAATGTAAAAAGTGTCTTGTATAATTAGAGCAGCTTCTCCTAACCTGGCAATCTCCAGAAGTGATGCGGCTGCAATTCTCAGAATTCCTCAACCAGAAGAGCTTTCAATCAAAATTTCTTTCCTTCAAGTTCTTCCTAGGCTTTCTTTTTCCCTATTAACCAGAATGTTTGAATATTTCTTGCTTTGTGCATCAGCATTATATGTAGGACTAGGAGAACTCGCCATGGCCAACTCACCGTGATCAACTCGCCATGGCCAACTTGCCGTGGGACAATTCGCTGCAGGATAATTCAATGCTGTATTAATTGTTTCATTCAGATACTTTTATTTTTGGTGTCCACGTTTTTGTCAAAATTATTGTAACTCTTGCGTTTCTGCATTGACTTTTTTATTTTGTTATTATTGGCCACAGTTCTGTTGAAATTATTTAACTTTTGTATTTGTTGATTTATCCCACAGCGAATTATCCTGCAGTGAGTTATCCCATTCTGTTGTATATATATATACATGAGCCCTAGTGGTGCAGTAGTTAGAATGCAGTATTTCAGGCTAACTCTGCCCATTGTCTGGAATTCGATCCTGATGGGACTCAGCCTTCCATCCTTCCGAGGTCGGTAAAATGAGGACCCAGATTGTTGGGGGCAATATGCTGACTCTGTAAACTGTTTAGACAGGGCTGTAAAGCACTATGAAGTGGTCTATAAATCTTAAGTGTTATTGCTATACGCTGCTTCTGATTGGCTTTCCTTCAGTCACAGCCATATCAGCTTGTTTTCCAAGTTTTCCTTCTGATCACTAAATAGTTAACTATTTAGTTAACTGAAGGCACATCTACATTCACCATAAAACTATTGTAGGAATTTCATGCAGTATTCAGTTCTCCAACTACGCCAGCTATATATTCCTTCAGTAGTCAGTGGAGGTCTTGTCTATACTCTTGTTCCTCCTTTGCCATTACTGTTTAGGGGAAATGGCAGAGCTCCACCTTGGAGCAATTGAATAAAATGAGGACAAGGTGAGAGAACAGTGCAAAGATCACTGTGAGGACATGGGAGAAAAGCACTGTGTGGACTGTGCCTCTTTTTCTTCTCACAGTGATCCCCCCCCCAAAGTAAGCAAACTGAAATCTCTTTGGCTACTGCATAGAGACCACACAAAGAAGCATTTTTAATTTAGCCAAAGGCTTAGTGAGATCACAGCACCTGACTTTAACAGGCATAATTGAAAGTCTGCTTGTCTTTCAAAATACCAGACAATCTACGACCATATTCTGGGGCCTGTTAAAAGTCATCCAAACACTTGCATCATGTAATTATTTTGATCTCATGGGAATACGTTTTGTAATGATTACAGCTTCAGAACAAGTAGAATCTTAAAATACATAGTTTAATAAATACATCTACATTAAGGTATTACCATTCTGATCATACAGTATGTAGCTTTGTTTAGTAGGTTTTACTTATCTGATGCTCCAAAATAATCAGATATAAGATTATAGTATTAAATCAGGAGTGAAAAATCCATGGCTCTTCAGAGGTTACCAAACTATAAAGCCCAAACTTCCTCACCCCTGACCATGCTGACTAGGGCTGCTGAGTTATAGTTTATGCAAGTATGTCATAGATTCACACCTCTGATTGAGATAGTTACTTGGCAAACCTTAAGAAATAAATGTTTCAGGTCTTCCCCTTGCTTTATCGAGCAGAGAGGTTTATTTTGTGAATTGCCATCGCTGACACAAGCAAACAATTTGCAGTATAACTGTACAAAAGGTAGCTTTTATTAGATGAAAATCAGCATCAAAAGAGAGTAATCCAGTTTAAAATTTTCCATTAACTGCTAACATCAACTTATCTCTCAGTGGTCCACAATGCAGAAAAGATCAGAATAAAAACAACTACAGCAGGCATTTAATTAGCTGCATCATGGCATTTTAAATTATCCTACAAAAAGAGGAAAAAAAACCTGTCTTCACTGAAACATGCTGAAAAGTTCCTTTTGGAGAGCATGGTAGCTTCATCATCTCAGCAAAACGAATTCTATAGGGCAGCTTTGCAGACTGGCGGGGGTGGGGAGGGGACAGCAGGAACTCGCACTCGTGCGTGCAGCTCCATTTACGTAAGTGGCGGATGCCCCACCGCTTACACAAATGGAGCTCCATGCACGAGTGCAAGCGCCTGCCAATTGCACAAGTGGAGCTTCCCGCACAAGCACCCACCGCTTGTGCAAATGGAGCTGCTTGCGTGAGCACCTACTGCTCACACAAATAGAGCTTCCCAGGTGAGCATGAGCACCCCCCCTCATGCAAATGGAGCTTCCCATGTGAGCGCCCACTGCTTGGGCAAATGGAGCTGTGTGCGCTTGCGCACTCGCCTGCCACTTGCATGGCCTGGTTCCAAACAGGACGCGACCTGTTACTGAGCCATGGCCCAGGGGTTGGGGACCCCTGCTATAGGGCTATAGATTCCAGGTACAAATTTTTTCTCTACAAGTTCATGATCAGACAGGAATCTTTTTTATGACCCCATCGAATAATCTGCTGCCTAGTTTTTAGTTGACAGAAGCATTGTCTTCCGTGCAGGTGATGGTGTTGAAGACACATAGATGCATATCACAAGCATGTCAGAACCGAACCAATCACATAAGAGTGGCATGTAGCTTTTTTTATTTGTCAATATGAGTTTTATTTCATTCTGTATATTGAATATTCTTATTGAATAAGAACAGATAAGCTCTAGAAGTACAGAAAACAGTGCCTTCCTGCAGAATTGAGTATAAAGATACTTATACAGATAGGTAAGGTTAAATAAATGGTTGAGGTTTTTATATAAAAATATACAACAGTGGCAAGAACTAAACTGTGAAGTTTATACGCTAAGGTTCGACCTTAGTGTGTAAATGTATATTTCTTTTCTAGGTGACTGGATGCTCATATTGTGAATAATTTACAATATAAATAGAAAAAATCATAAAAGCAAGCCCTTGGAATTACTGTTAAGTAACTGTTCAGTCTGACAAATGAAATTTTGCCAGAGGAAACACCTGTTCCTTGGGTTTTTCAGTACTTTTATTTTGGTTCTTGAGCTATGTTAACAGATGATTAAGTGCTAAAAATTCTGAGTACATTTTCCTTTGAAATTGATCTTGATGAATCTGTTGTATTAACTTACCACAGATTAAACACTATGACTTCAATCTACCAATGCACTATAATATGACATTAGTGATTTGTGGGCACATTAGTTAGCAAGTAACCAGTATAAGACTTTTTCATCATTTTTTTTGTGCGTTTCTCTTTAATAGGATTATCTATCTTCTTTATAAACTTATTTCAGCATATTAGCAAGTAAATTTCAGTGTACTTCTACCCTTCCAAAATAGATGTATTATTTGGTCATGATCCCTAATACTGTACAGCATTTTTAAAAATAAGTTTAGTGAATTTAAAAACAAGAGTAAACACTAATGCAACCTAAGATAGAGTAAGAAGAACAAAAGGAAGAAATCAAAGAGAAAGTAAGAAGAAAAAAAGAAAAGAAAAAGGTAGAAAAATAGAAATGAAAGGGGAAAAAAAATAAAGAAATGGCTTCTGATCTTTACAGTAGTTTTATAAGTACAATTATAGATTTACCTTTCTCTAAAGTTCCATGGTGACTCTCTTTTTCTTCTAAAATCTATCCTATCAAACTGTCAAAACCATAGATTATAAGTTCATTTCTTTCTGTTTTACACAAAAGTCAGCTTTGAATCTAAGAGGACTGTGCACATGTAACAAATGACTAGACAACCCATGCTCATTGAGTTATCATTTCAGATATATTTCCTTACCTAAACAGAGTGCCCATGGGTAGACAAAAAAGCAGTGGGAGCTGGAGTGACTTCTGACTTCCTGCTGACTTCTCCATTGACTTTCCTTCTGGGAAGCTGGCAGAAAGTATCGAAAACATTCACTCCCTCTCCCTCTCCCTCTCCCTCTCCCCTCTCCCTCTCCCCTCTACCTCTTCCCTATCCTTCTCAATCCCTCTCCTCTTCCCTCCCTCCTCCCTCCTCCCTCCCTCCCTCCCTCCCTCCCTCCTTCATTCCTTCCTTCCTTCCTTCCTTCCTTCCTTCCTTCCTTCCTTCCTTCCTTCCTTCCTCCTGCTGGCTTCCCCATTTTCTTTGCTTGTGAAAAGCCTGCAGGGAAAAAGTTAGTGGCAAGCCATCAGAAAGTTGCAAGTCCAAGGTCAGCAGGCAGATGAGTTGGCAAGTGAGTGAGGGGGTGCAGCACTGTTTGTGAAGGGTGCAATGAGGGGTGCAGCATGAGTTGGAAAAAAGTGTACAGGAGTATTGCATGAGTAGGAATGTTGTATGGGATGCATCGAGTGTACAACAAGTGCCACTGGGTTGGGGAAAGTGCATGGGGATGCAAACAAGTTGCCATTTAGATTGGGGAGGACAATCAGGAAATGGCACAGTTTGAGAAGGTTGTGGGAGAAATGTAAAGGATGCCATAGAGCTCAAGGAGGGTGAGTGGGAGGGAGTGTCATGGGTCAAAAGTGTGTGAGAGGTACTGCATAGGTCAGGGAGAGCATACAGGTACAGGTAAGGAAGGATTTGTGGGGGGCCGTGGGTACTGTGTGCAATGGAATGGTATGGGTTGGGAAGAATGTTGCATGAGTAGACAGCACCAAGTAAGTGCAGACATGCTGAGGAAGTTGCACAGATGGGGAAGACTTACCCAAATAACTTGCAACCTTCCTTGCTGATTCCTCCATTGATTTTGGAAATGTGTCAGGGAGCATTGGCAATCAGGATCATATGACCAAAGCTGACTGTGGTAGCGCAATGACACTGAAACAGTTGTAGTGTGGCAGTGCTGGAGTGGCCACAATTCACCCAAATCTCATTTATATAGCAGTAATTGGCCCTGGCATTCTGTAGGTTCTGACATTTAAGATACTTTGATTCAATAATTGTTGTCATACAATGCACCATTTTACCCAGTTGAAGGTTACAAACAGACACAAGATTTTGAGTAGCCTATAGATAGATAGAAGATTTGGGAGAAATGCTTTGAATTTTATGAGAATGTAAGAGGTTGCTCTTCGTTAAAGTCACATACAAGCCTGAAAAAATTGCCTTCTTTTAAGGAATATACTTATTAATATTTAATATTTATGCAACTGTTAAGTTTAATTTAATTTGGACTAAGCCTCAATATCCTAGCCATGACATACAGAATAGCTAGCTGAAATTTCAATCCTTGGGGATTTTAATACAAGTAAAAAACTATTGTCTGTATCACAGTTTTCTCACTGGAAAAGAAAGTGAGAGCTAGTATACTAGAAGGGAACTAGCAGACAGGCTTTTTATGTGTAGCCCAGCCTTATGGAATATATTCCCCTCAGAGATTAGAATGGCCTTCTGCAAAACTTTAAAAACTTGGTTATGTATCTGGGCCTGGTACTCGGAATGTGTTAAGGGCCCCACTACTTGGCTTTACTATTAGTTGATTCATCATCGCAGGTGTTGATTGTACTGATCCAGTGGTGGGATTCAGCCGGTTCGCATCACTTCAGCAGAACCGGTAGCTAATTTTTTGTTGCCCAGGCCCAGAATGGACTTCGGGAAGCAGCATCCACACAGAGAACCGGTTGTTCACATATTTGAATCTCACCACAGTACTGATCTATTTATTTATTTTGTGGATGATTTCTTGTTTTAATGTCTTTTAAATTGTTTTTTTTTAGAATTTTAGAATTTTGGTTGAGTTGGGCAGTTATAGAAATTGAACAAATAAATAACTAAATAAAATATACCCAATTCTCAACATCAGGTCTATCAACATGCTAGAACGTCCTCATAGAACTACCAGAAATGAGACTTGCTCTCTGACACAATCTATCCCTGTTTTTTTAAAAAAATTGCAACCAGGTTCAACATCTGCAGTTCCAGCAACAAACATGCAGTTCCAAGAATATAAATTCAAGAAACGGAAAACTTGTCATATACTAGCTGCTGAAAAAGGTGGCTGATCAAATATAGGAAAATAAAATGAGTTTTACCTCTGTCTTTCCATGAAAATATCTTCTGCTTAGATTCCACTGCCACCCCTATAGAGAATATTCACAGTTGTCTTGTAACACAATGGAAGGGTTCATCTCTGTGTGAGAACGTCTGCAAGTTTATTCCCATGCTGCTCTGGGAGAGCTGGTGAAGACAACTAGTGCCAATCAGTATATTTATTTATTTGATTTTTATCCGCCCTTTATTTTTATAAATAACTTAAGATGGCGAACATACATAATATTCCTTCCTCCTCCTATTTTTCCCCACAAGAACAACCCTGTGAGGTGGGTTGGGCTGAGAGAGAGTGACCGATCTAAGGCCACCCAGCCAGCTTTCATGCTTAAGGCCAGACTAGAACTCACAGTCTCCAGGATTCTAGACCAGCACCTTAACCACTACACCAGACAATACTAAGCTGAATGCCTCAAGATTTTTTTTTATAAGGTAGGGTTTTTTTATGGAACGTAGGACCATTTTTCTGTAACTGTCAATGTATTTAAAAAGTGGATTTTAACCCTCATAGACATGGCAAGTATCTCATGGCAATATATGGTATCTGTATATTTACAATCACTTGCTGATAGCCAGAGACTTTAATTTAACTGCAAAGGACCTTTACTATATTTTTCTGGACTTGGGGAAGGCAGGGCAGGGCAGGGCAAGGCAGGGCAGGGCAGGGCAAGGCAAGGCAGGGCAGGGCAGGGAGGGCAGGGCAGGGCAGGGCAGGGCAAGGCAGGGCAGGGCAGGGCAGGGCAAGGCAGGAAGCTGTTTACATTGCAGTCATAAGAGTCTGATGAGATATGATACATTTAATTTTATGGTCTAACAAAGTATCTTGTTGTTACCTATGCTTGCCTTGAAGCTTCTGTGAATTTTACTCAGTTACTCATGTTTGGTATCATGGGTGAAGGTCTTAAGTAGAAATCACTGGGACGCTAGTGTATTATTTCACTAGCATTCAAGGTATGCAAAAACATCCAATGTAGCCTTTAATAATACACTTCAGTTTAATGTGGATCGACTGAAGCTTCCTTCTCTCTTTCATTTGCATCCTCTTTTATCTATAGGAAATATTTTTCCCTGGTACTTTATATGCCCAGTGTTTGAAAGGCAGACTAAAATTCAGAAATTAACCTGTAGAATTTCCCCCCTCATTTTATCTATTAAGAGTCATCTGGAAAGTTTTGCCTGCTAGCTTTCTGAATAGAGTTCTGGAGTAGGACCAATTAAACAAAACTGGAAACCGTTAACTAGAAACAGCTTGAAGTAGAGTGGACTCATTCATTACTAGAGCGGGCAGATGTAAAAGCAGGGAAAACTCTTTCACTTTTAATAATTATGTAGAAGGATTTTTCAGCAGATGTGGCTTAGCTTGTCATGCAAATTATAAATGCTAAAATTTTGTTTTCTGCACAGCTATTAAAAAACACAGCAGCCCCATCTTCATTCATAGCTGGCCAGACTGTTCATCATTAATTGAAAAAGGTTAAATATTCAGAATGTGTACATTTTTGCAAGTGATCGTCCCAATATCCTTACAACAACAAAAACAATAACAATCATACCAATGGCAATAAGTGCCTTGGGTGCAATCCTAAAACAACTGAAGCACCACTTGAACACCATCATCATTGACAAATTACAAAAGGCAGCTTTACTCAGAACAACCTATATCCTGTTGAAGTGGACAATAAAGGAGCCTAAGGAATACTGGGGCAAAGTGAAGAAATGTGACAATTTGGAAAAATGCTGTGTCTCTGATACACCCTGTCCTTGACCAGTTGAGCCACATCCTGTTATTGCCATGCCAAATAGCTGCTTCCTTATTCTACTAGCTAAGTAACCGTCTGGTATTTTTCCATCTTGCTGAGAACACGTGTATTCAGAATATTACCATATATGGGATCCACATAGGTCAGGAAATGCTTACGCTGTATGTACTATATATGTGATCTTTGCACTATATTCGGGGTTCAGACCCTTTGTTTGCTGAACCCGTACGATAATAAACCTTTCCTTCATCAAAGAGCTGACTCAAGTCCTTCATTTCTACAACAGTTTCTGGCACCCCAGATGGGACATTTGAGTGAGGCGATGTTTCGCTGAGGACGGCTTGACCCTTCGGCCCTGACGGGAAGCCACTCCTGCAACATTCTCCAGGCGCCACGGGGGAATTCCCTCCGGGAGACAGTGGTGACTTCCTTGCAGAGCTGACGGAGCTGACAGCCAGTCCAAGAACCCTTGGGGGAAGGAAAGGAGGTCTGAACTGAAACCTGGCCAAGGAGGTGTGTGTAGCCGCCTCAGGCGAGTATGTGTTAACTATGATGTGTACCTATCTCCTTTGAAGATAGAAGAGGAGGCCTGATCTCCCTCCTAGGCTCGGGACGTCGTTCCTAAGAGTCTGTTTAGGCTGTGTGGTTGGTTAAGCCATTGAGTTCACTACTGGTGACTGTTGGAACTTCCAGCGCCGTAGGACTTTGGCAGTGTTGGTAGAATGGGGGGGAAAAGTAGTGTGCCAAGCACACCACTTCAATGTATGTTGAAAGGATTTGGTAAATATTTTAATCACACCCAGTATAGGGTTCCCTACCCCCTAGTGACTAAGGACAGATTACGTTTTCTGTGTGAAGAGTGGTGGCCCCATTTGGATGTGGGATGGCCCCCAGAGGGAACATTTAATAACCAAATAATTGAGGATTTAACCTCCTTGCTGGCAGCAAATGAGGACTCCTATCCCAACCAGTTCCAATATATAGATCAGTGGGGAGATGCTGTGGCTGAACAAGCCGATGATTTATTGCAGTGCAGGGCAGAGGTTGCACGTTTGTGTGTGATGAGATCAAAAGGACAGAGATCACATGCAGTGGCTAAGAAGTCTAAGGGCATGGAGAATTCAGAGGGTAATGTGCTTGCTGCACAAAGTAAAGTTTATGTAGAGGACGAGGAAGTTGAGCTCCGACCCCCCCCCCCTATGTGCCCAGGCCGTCTCCTGCGCTGCAGCCTCTGGCAGCACCTCCTGTGCCTCAGCCGGTGATGGGAGCTGCAGCCGTGCCTGGGGACAGACGAGAGGGAGCACGGAGAAAGAAAGGGAAGGGGGAGCCGTCGGAACTTAAGGAAGAAGGTAGAGGGGAGGAGGGTCTCCCCGATGTTGGATATGAGGAGCAGAGTGTGGAAGGAAGTGAGGATGAAAGAATGGACACAGCGGTTGGAGTAGTGACTAGGTCTAAAGCTAGGCAAGGGAATTTGATTGCTCCTTTGAGGCAAGTGGATCACCATGTAATGGATCAGCAGGGTGCTGCCCAAGTTAAGTCCATCTTTCAGTACGTACCATTTACGACGACTGATTTGTTAAACTGGAAGCAGCATTATGGTCCTTTAAGTATGAAACCAACTGAAATGGCAGATTTGTTTCAGACCATCATGCAAACGCACAACCCGACATGGCAGGATATCCAGCAATTATTGAACACGCTGTTAACTTCAGAGGAAAGGGAGAAATGGAGATCATCGGTTAGAACATGTGTCAGGGATAGGAATCCGGCGGTGCAGGATTTACAAGCGGTGGTTTTGGCTAAGGCCCCCGAGATAGATCCTGGGTGGAGTACCCGTGACGAGAATCACATGGTATCGTTGAAGGATTATCAGAATTTGGTAGTGGAGGCGTTGCGTAAAGCTGGAAAGCCTCCTCTCAACATGTCTAAACCCTCTCTAGTGATTCAGGGAGCAGATGAAAGTCCAGAAAGTTTCTTACAAAGATTGATTGAGGCGTATGAATTATATACCCAGATAGATCCCAGGCATGAGAATCATGTTAGGATGTTGAATGAGCGTTTTATAGCGCAAAGCCATGAGGACATCCGACGGAAGTTGCAGAGGCTTGAAGGTGCCTTGGGAAAGAACACCTCTGAGTTGTTGGAAGTTGCGAGGAAAGTGTATGTTAATAGGGACAAGGTAGAGAAGAAGGAAAAAGATGCCAGAATGCAGAAAAAGACAGAATTATTGGCAGTAGCATTGCAGGGTGGCATGTTGCTTGGGCCAAATCAATGTGCCAATTGTAAAGAGGAGGGACACTGGCAGAGAGAGTGCCCAAGGAGAGTCATGAGAGGACAAGGTGGCTTCGGGCGTGGAGCACCTTGGGGAAGAATTGGTGGGGGACGTGGTGGCTCCGGGCGTGGAGCACCTTTGAGATCCCCCTATCAAGGTAGAGGATTTAGGGGAAATAGAGGTGGCAGAGGAGGTTTTGATGGAATACGAGAGACGGAAGGGATTGGATTGGCAGGGACAGGCTGGACTGATTGACGGGGACCAGGCTCAGACTTAGAGGAGAACCCCCATGAGCCTTTGGTTACTATGGAAGTAGGGGGCCGTAAGACAACTTTTTTGGTGGATACAGGAGCAGGAAGGTCAGTTGTAAATAGTCAGGTTGCTACACCTGGTCCTCACTGTATACAAGTTCAAGGTGTGACAGGACAGGTGTTGGGATGTCAAATACTCCAACCAGTAACGTGTGTGTTTGACGGTTCAAAAATTCAGCATGAGTTCCTTTATATGCCTGAATGCCCAATACCCCTGCTGGGTAGGGATCTGCTCAGTAAATTAGGGGCAACTATTTCTTTTAATGAGGACACCCAAAAGATTCAAGTGAAACATCAGCCTGATAACTTGTGGAGATTGATGGTTGTTAGATCATTGGCGGAAGCCCAGGAAGAAAAGTGGAAGGAATTTGGAGTCTCTGGGTTATGGGCGGAGGATAATCCTCTGGGATATGCCTCCCACCACCCACCTGTGATTGTGGAAATTAAGCCCTTGGCCACGCCTGTACATATTCGCCAGCGATCCTGTTCAAATGATGCAATTGTTGCTATATATGATAGTATCCAGAAATACCTGAAGGCGGGCATTCTGGTTCCTATCCAGTCACCTTGGAATACACCTATATTACCTATTAG